>CAMRHE010000336.1:897500-1242500 GCA_947044405.1 Leptodactylus fallax
AGAAAAGAAAGAAGACCAAAGAACTGTCTGAGGACTTGAGAAGCAAAATTGTTAGGAAGCATGAGCAATCTCAAGGCTACAAGTCCATCTCCAAAGACCTGAATGTTCCTGTGTCTACTGTTCGCAGTGTCATCAAGAAGTTTAAAGCCCATGGAACTGTGGCTAACCTCCCTAGATGTGGACGGAAAAGAAAAATTGACGAGCGATTTCAACGAAAGATTGTGCGGATGGTGGCTAAAGAATCTCGACTAACGTCCAAACAAGTTCTAGCTGCCCTGCAGTCCGAGGGTACAACAGTGTCAACCCGTACTATCCGTCGGCGTCTGAATGAAAAGGGACTCTATGGTAGGATACCCAGGAAGACCCCACTTCTGACCCAGAGACATAAAAAAGCCAGGCTGGAGTTTGCCAAAACTTACCTGAGAAAGCCAAAAACTTTTTGGAAGAATGTTCTCTGGTCAGATGAGACAAAAGTAGAGCTTTTTGGGAAAAGGCATCAACATAGAGTTTACAGGGAAAAAAAAGAGGCCTTCAAAGAAAAGAACACGGTCCCTACAGTCAAACATGGCGGAGGTTCCCTGATGTTTTGGGGTTGCTTTGCTGCCATTGGCACTGGACTGCTTGACCATGTGCATGGCATTATGAAGTCTGAAGACTACCAACAAATTTTGCAGCATAATGTAGGGCCCAGTGTGAGAAAGCTGGGTCTCCCTCAGAGGTCATGGGTCTTCCAGCAGGGCAATGACCCAAAACACACTTCAAAAAGCACTAGAAAGTGGTTTGAGAGAAAGCACTGGAGACTTCTAAAGTGGCCAGCAATGAGTCCAGACCTGAATCCCATAGAACACCTGTGGAGAGATCTCAAAATGGCAGTTTGGAGAAGGCACCCTTCAAATCTCAGGGACCTGGAGAAATTTGACAAAGAAGAATGGTCTAAAATTCCAGCAGAGCATTGTAAGAAACTCATTGATGGTTACCGGAAGCGGTTGTTCGCAGTTATTTTGTCTAAAGGTTGTGCTACCAAGTATTAGGCTGAGGGTGCCAATACTTTTGTCCGGCCCATTTTTGGAGTTTTGTGTAAAATGATCAATGATTTGACTTTTTTTTCATTCTCTTTTGTGTTTTTTCATTGCAAGCAAAAGAAATGAAGATATTATTACCAAAGCATTTGTGATTGCAATCATTTTCTGGAAGAAACTGAGTATTATCTGACAGAATTGCAGGGGTGCCAATACTTTTGGCCAGCACTGTAGCATATCATCTCTTCCTCCGGACAGGATTCTTGTCACCAAAGTGACATGTTTTCTTGTCCTTTTACATGAAATTCTGTCCTACATGCGAATAAATGTCACCTGCTGAATACTGTATTATTATATTAGTTAGCTACAGACAGACTTTTCCCACAGAATGCTCAAATGTAGCTGGCGAAGTGTGTCTGCTGCCACATGTGTTATGACCAAGATTGCCTGCATCTTCATCATTTACACCCACAGTCTGAAACATTTGTGGTCTTGTAGTCACTTGAAGATTCTAATGTTCCTGGAGATTTTTTTTTAGAAAATGATATTGGCACATCAAAATAGTGTACCCAGTTGGCATGATTATCAATATTGGATCCAAATGTGTACCCTTCAGTGGCATATAGAGCAATTTAGAAGGGTCAAGAAGGATTAGGTGGAAGAATAAAGTTTCTGTATTAATATCTCTAGTTTATTGTTTTAGCATTAAATATTAATGATCTTTAGCATACCTAAGAGTTCCTATATTTTCAGTACCATAGCGTAGGTTTTAGGTATTGTACTTGCATTTGTAATATGCTCATTCAATCAATTTTACTTTCAATGAAAACCCATGCTTTGCTGAAATACGGTAACTGAGCTGCTTTATGTTGGACAGTAAATACTTACATGTATAATGCAGTAATTGAGTTATTTTGCTACAGATTGTAAACGCATAGGTTTATAGTTCACGCATTTAATTACAATATTGTGGATTGTTATTGCATATGTTTAAAATGGGAAGACCGAACCAGTTTATTGCAGATTGCAGATCCATGCATTTATAATGAAGCTATGTCTGTTGATTCAGTTTATTGAGTTATTGTTAGCATAATTCAGAAGCTAAATCTTTGCGCAATGCAAGATTTATGAAAAATGAGACACCTACATGCAATTTGTAATACCAGAAGTCAAAGTGAGCAATGTACTGACACCCTGTGGCACATTAATACCTCTGTCATGGTACGTGTGCTTCTTGTAAATCACTCAAAATCTACAGTAGTGTAGCTGAAGATGGAGTTTGTAAAACTTTTAATAGAACAGAGCCATACGCACTTCCACATAAAGGGATTAGGTGGAATCAAACGCTACAGTCTTCCTATTTAATGTATTTCACTGCATAAGCAGAAATTCTTTCATTGTACCGCATGAGATTTACTGTAACTGATCAAAAGAAATTAAATTGCTAATTATAAATGAACATTTCTATAAATTTCATATGTTCATGTAAAGGGAAGTGCTTACCACAAACATTAATATATATATATATATATATATATATATATATATATATATATATTTATATATAGTTATCTAGTTGTATCAATCATTCCATTCAGAACTTCTGAGAGAGCTATATACTTCAGATATCTCATAAGTGTCTGCAGGCTACAAAACCTGTTTTCAAAGAGCTGTAATCCATCTATTCAAGCATTGGCCAGGAAGGCTTTTGTTTAAAAGGGTGGAGATGGAATGTGCTAATGAGACCTTCATGGTGATGATAATCAGCTTCCCTTGTTCAAAGAGAGTTACCCAGAGATAAGCCACTGAACAAGGGACATTAGAAGTCAGATGGAGGAGATAGGTCATTACCCCTGGGCCAAGGATCGATTTTAAGTGTTAGAGCGCCATCCCAAGACTCATAAGAAGTATTGCATCTAAACTTATCATATTACCATACCAAGAGCCTGATTGGAGTGACAAAATCTAGGTGGGCGGAGTTGTGGGCCATAAATATGATGGGCCAAAAGCCCCTCTCTCTCTCTCTCTTCACCAGCCCCCTTGGGAGATGGACTGACCAGCCTCACCTAGACAAGCTCCATATACCGCCAGAGCATAATAAGGCTTAAGTATAACTTTCTCTCTCTATCTCTCTATCCATCCATCCACCCATCATCTATCTATCTATCTATCTATATCAGTCACCCTCTATTAATCTGTATTACTACTGCTGTGTTCCTTACAGAAAGGGTCAGTTAGTAACTTGTCTAGGGGTTGTGTGTGTGTATGTAGCGATATCTGCAGGTTTTATATTCACCTGGGTAATTGGGTTCTGTACTTATTGTATTGCACTGTGTTAATACTGTTTTGTATTATTCTATAACCTAGTTCCATCATATTACAAGTGCATTAATAATAAACGTATTTTATTATTAATATTGTGGGGTAAATTATCGTACATGCAAACCATTCAAGGAAACAGATAAGTAGATATACCTAAGGAGAAAGGAGGGAAACTGGGATTGGTGAAGCAAGTCAGGAGTGATGAATATTAATTATTAATATTCATCTTTGACATTGGTGAGCCAAGAATTCCCTCCTTTTAGCATAATCTTAACATAAATAGTTGTGATATTAATAATTAATATAATATTAATTATTAGTAATACCCAGTTCTCTAACAGTTCACCATCGTGGATGTGGAAAAGAAGGTGATCTTCCTGTCTTATGGTTATCCTAATTCTGTTGTTTGTTCTCCTCTTTCCACTGTTTATTCTTTCTCTTATATCTAATAAATATCTTATTTAATACCACTCATAGCTCCGTTATTAGTATTTAATGTTCTCTACCATACTTCATCTTTACCCTCCAATGTCTTAGCAGTTTTTTGTTCTATGTCTATCACAGACGTCTCCCGTGCTGCACCTATACTCTAAAACGCTTTGAACCCTCTGTCTAGAACTGGCCATACACAGTTCAGTTCATCCGAAATAGTCCTTTTCCCCATTTCAGCCGAAAATGGTTTCTAAAAAATACTGCTTGTGTCCCTCCCATGGCAGACTTTTGTCTGCCAAAAATAAATTGGCTGCGTTGAAATTAGTTTTGGTCAGTCCGCAAAAAATGATAGTGTTTGGCATGATCAGCCAATTTTGGTCGATCATCACCCAATATGTGCAGTCTCGTTGTATTTTTATTCTAAACTAAACTGCCCCCCTCATTGGGCATTTCAGTGGGTAATGCTGATGGTTGGAATGTTCATATGAACGATCCTACAATTGATGAAATGGCCTCATCACAGCCATAAAAAACTACCATGTATGGTAAGCTTAAAATCCAACATCCACAACCTGCATTGTAGCTCTGTTGCAATGTACTGTACAACTCACAATGCACAAGCAAACCCATACCTGTTCTCTAAGCAATACGGTCCATAATAGGTTTCTTGTTTTTCACTGCAGATCATATCATTTTGACAGTTGGGGTGATTTGCACTAAATTTATTAAAAAATGCACATCTCTTAATAAATTTGGCACATTTTAAAGAAATTGCAGCAATGATTGCTATACTACATATAGATTTATGCTAATATTTTCATTATTTCTGTCTATTATAATCAAGGTGATGCAAATTTTGTCTCCTTCAGAGTCTGTGTCCTTTTCTTGTAAATTTAGCAAGCACTAACAAAAGTCACAAATGTAACCACTAAATGACATATAACATCTGCAACATTTCAGTCTTCCATAATCGGCAAAATAAATGAGGGTCTATGTCTTTTTAACTTTTCTTTCTCTTATGCACTTTAGATTTGGCATGGTGACAAGTCCATGCAGGGTTATTGATTTTTCTTCATTGTAAGTGACTGAATACAGGACAAATAAATCACTTTGTACCTTGTATGTTACCTTCTTTGTTCCCTGTGGATTGTAAGCTCCTGTGGTCAGGATGCTCACCTTTCATTTCAATTCCAGATGCTCATAGTTTTATATCATGTTGGTTTTGTGTCATTTTTTTCTGCTTCTTTTGCGTATAACATGCCACTGAATATGTTGGCTCTATATAAATGAAGGTGATTACTTTTTCCTTTAAGAATTCCAGCTTGTAATGTCTGTAAAAATAGTACCCATAAAAGGCTATTCAAGGAGGCCATATAAGTTGCCGCCATGAACTGAATTTCTGACTGATTATAATTACATGTTTTATTTTTACAATTTAATCCGGCTTTTTATATATCGTCTCTCCATTCTATTTACTGAAACAATTCCATATATAGAAAAGATCTACATGACCATCCTGGCTCTTGGTTACTGTGATTAAAGTGACTTTCTGGCATTTTTTTTTTCTTTCTTTATTGTACCTAAACAATGGCTGCTCTACATAGGCTCTCCACAGAGAGAACACAAACTACTATAATGGCGGAGATCACAGTTCAGCTTCCCTGACAATATATGTATGGTCTCTTAGATTATTTATAAGAATATAGAGAGAAGTTAATTATACCATCACGAACAGGACAAGATGGCACTGTCTCTAGCTGCCTATGTGATGTTGTATTGAGGTATCATGGGACTGATAGCAGAGCACAGAGATAGACAAATCTAAAAACCAAGATAGTGTCTGCTCAGAGAAGAGGAGAAGCTAAACTACAGAGTGCACTGTAAAAGAAGTGCAGAGTGTGAAAGACAATAACGCAAGGTGTAAAAATAAAAATCAGTGCTATATAAAGGGCAACATGTTATCAGAAGTGTTGGACGGATACACATATTTTATGCTTCTATTGTATTCATGAGGAGAGGTCTCTCCCTCCGCCCTTCAGAATAGTGACTGACAGACTGCTCAGACTGCTGTCTATGCACATATACACAGTCAGCCACCGTAGACAGGGGGTGGGTGGTTTGCATTCTTCATGAATACATTGGACTCATAGAATATGTGTCCGGTGTATTCTTCTAGCACTTATGGCTACTGACTTTTTAATCCCTGCATCCCTCACTTGGCATCTCTATTATGACTGAAAGTCCAGGGTTTATTGTGAGCCTAATGACCTTCATCATTGATTTCTATGTACTGTTAGGTTTACAATGGGTTGCAATTTATGGCTGTATTATGGACACGAAAAGTTGGTCAGATTATGGCCATCTGAAGGAGACCTACCTGTCTTGTGAGCCTTAGCTTTAACAATTAACCTAAAAATGAACGATGAAAGTAACAGGAGATTCATTTGTCCAAAGTGTTTGTCAATCTGTAGAGTCTTCTGAATGTTTGTGAAACCAACAGTCTTAAAATCATTCAAAGGACATTGGGGTGAAGAGGGTTTCCAGGAATAGAAAACATAAAAGCTTTCTTTTAAAAACAGCACCAAGTCAGTCTACAGGTTATCTGTGGTATTGCAGGTCAGCTTTACTTTACTTTAATGAAAGACTCTTGCTTTAGCAACTGTAGTTGTCTTACAGCCATAAATAGGGCTATGAGGGAGAATCACTGGTAGACATTTACTGTATATTTGTTTGTTTATACTCCCTTTTGTGGCCCTTTTTAAGCCTTTAGTCAAAAGGATAACTCATGAATTAACATCACCAAGGGACAGCCATTGACAGACAGTGATCCCAAGCAGAACTAATTTATTTGCATATCCTTTTCCCAGGGAGCATTGGCTGTAAGACTCCCTATGACAGCTGTTAGTCTTCACAAGGAGAAGCAGCATCTCCTGAGATTTATAGCACCAAACAAATTTTTACTAAATGCAGGTAAGAACATTTCTAATTTGTGTAATACAGTATGATTGTAAAATGAATTTCTTACACAGTTAAACTGTAGTATAATGTTGTACCGTGTTAGCCATTGAAAGTAGTGGAAGAGTGAAGAAATCAGGCGATACCTTTTAGAGGCTAACTGAGTATATTTATAAGTAAGCTTTCAGGAGTGCTCGCTCCCTTCATCAGACATGGTGTGATACAAGAACTGAAAATTAACAGATTTTTATACACATGGTTTTCAAAGCATTTTGGATTCTTTAAAAAAAATGCAATCTAAGTAGAGAAGTTATTTACAACAGGTCAAAAAAACAGTCTGGAAACTTGTGGTGCGTGACGGAGGGATCAGTAATTCTTGCTGTTATCTGTTTGCTATCAGGAGGTGATTTGTGTCCCTCACAGGTCATACATAGTGTGATTTGAAGCTGGCATGAATATTGAGTTCAGTTCATGGTTCATGCATAGTGTGACATGAAGCTGGCATGAATATTAAGTCCAAATTGCAGAGTTTGAAATTTTTGCATAAATTTATACTCCCATTCTTTTCTTTTCTCCTGTGTCTTAAAATGTCCCATTAAAACCACAACCCGCAAATCTTCAATAGAGTGGTTTTCTCCGGAGAAATGTGCGGCCACTGGGAGATCGGTTCTGCTGTTATTAAAGGTGGATCTGTGTGAGTTCATTCGTTGACTGAGTCTCTGTCCTGTTTCCCCCACATAGAGGCCTGTGGTGGGACATTGCACACACATTATGAGGTACACCACATTGGAAGACCTGCAGGAAAATGTCCCCCTAATTCTGTGCACCTGTTGTGACTGTGGGATAGGTACACTGTCAGCGGTGTGGATGTGCTTGCAGGTCATGCACCTTTTATGTAGGCAAGGTGAGGTGCCATTTTCAGTTGGGGCCTTCAGGGCACTCCGGACGATAATACGCCTCAGGTTTGGTGGTTGTCGAAAGGAAAGGAGAGGGGGGGACTGAAAATATGTCCTTGAGCCTGTTGTCCCTATGTAGCACAGGTTGGAGCTCCTTGGCAATCCTTCGTAGGATCTCCAGCTGTGGGTTGTAGGTGACTACTAGGGGCACTCGGGCATCTTTCTGGGTCTCTCTATATGTGAGCAGACTGTGTCTGTTAATGGCTGCCGCTTTGTTCAATTGGTTGTCTGTTACTTTTGGTTTGTATCCCAGTCTGAGAAATTTCATCCTCAGATCCAGGAGGTGCTTGTCCAGGTCTGTTTTGTCGGAGCAAATACGATTGTATCGTATAGCCTGGCTGTAGATTATAGATTGTCTTGTGTGCTTGGGGTGGAAGCTGTCATTTCTCAGGTAGGCCGTTCTGTCTGTGGGTTTGTGGTATATCGATGTGAGTAGCCGGTGGTCTTTAATGTATATTGTGGTATCCAGAAAGTGAATTTCACTCCCTGAATAGCTAAGTTTAAGGTTGATGGTCGGGTGAAAGTCATTGAAGTCATTATGGAATTGAAGTAGGGCCTCCTCACCTGCAGTCCAGATGACAAGGATATCATCGATATAACGAAGGTAAATCATAGGTTTGGTGGCGCATGTTGATAAATATGTTCCTTCCATTTCTGCCATAAAGAGATTTGCATATTGGGGTGCACATCTGGTCCCCATTGAAGTTCCCATTCGCTGTAGATATAGATCCTCTCCAAAGGTAAAATAGTTGTGGCTAAGGATGAATTGTATGAGCTGCGTTACAGGTTCTGTTGGGAGGTTTTGTTTTGCCAGGTGTACCCGACATGCTGCAACTCCATCCTTGTGGGGAATGTTGGTATACAGGGATTCCACATCCATGGTGGCCAAAATGGTACCCTCAGGTAGAGGGCCCAGGGCATTCGGTTTGTTAAGAAGGTCAGTGGTGTCCTGGATATAGCTTGGAGTATCCCTGACAAGGGGTTTTAGGAGATTTTCCACCCAACCTGAGATGTTTTCTGTCAGTGTCCCAATGCCAGAAATGATAGGCCTCCCAGGGTTGCCATCTTTGTGTATCTTTGGGAGCATATAGAAGCAGCCCGGTCTGGGATCTTGTGGGATAAGTCCTTTTACCTGATTCTGGATCTGGACTGGAAACTCCTTGATCATACTCTTTAGTTCTTTCATATAGGCCTCTGTGGGATCACTTCCAAGTTTGGAGTAATGGATGGGATTTGACAGTTGCCTGTTTGCTTCCTGGATATAGTCTGAGGTGTTCATTATGACTATTGCGCCCCCTTTGTCAGCCGGTTTTATTATTATATCCTGATTTTCTTTCAGTGAAGTAATAGCCTTCTGTTCCTGCAGGGTTAGGTTATGCGCCTGTTTCTTTTGTTTCTCCAGGATTTCTGATTTTACTTTGCTTCTGAAACAGTCGATATATTTATCCAGTGCTGCATTAGCTCCAGGGCGTGGGGTCCAGGTAGATTTTTTGGTAGGATTCCTTATGGGCTGTTCCATCTCAGAGTCGCAGGAACAGAAGGCTATTACTTCACTGAAAGAAAATCAGGATATAATAATAAAACCGGCTGACAAAGGGGGCGCAATAGTCATAATGAACACCTCAGACTATATCCAGGAAGCAAACAGGCAACTGTCAAATCCCATCCATTACTCCAAACTTGGAAGTGATCCCACAGAGGCCTATATGAAAGAACTAAAGAGTATGATCAAGGAGTTTCCAGTCCAGATCCAGAATCAGGTAAAAGGACTTATCCCACAAGATCCCAGACCGGGCTGCTTCTATATGCTCCCAAAGATACACAAAGATGGCAACCCTGGGAGGCCTATCATTTCTGGCATTGGGACACTGACAGAAAACATCTCAGGTTGGGTGGAAAATCTCCTAAAACCCCTTGTCAGGGATACTCCAAGCTATATCCAGGACACCACTGACCTTCTTAACAAACCGAATGCCCTGGGCCCTCTACCTGAGGGTACCATTTTGGCCACCATGGATGTGGAATCCCTGTATACCAACATTCCCCACAAGGATGGAGTTGCAGCATGTCGGGTACACCTGGCAAAACAAAACCTCCCAACAGAACCTGTAACGCAGCTCATACAATTCATCCTTAGCCACAACTATTTTACCTTTGGAGAGGATCTATATCTACAGCGAATGGGAACTTCAATGGGGACCAGATGTGCACCCCAATATGCAAATCTCTTTATGGCAGAAATGGAAGGAACATATTTATCAACATGCGCCACCAAACCTATGATTTACCTTCGTTATATCGATGATATCCTTGTCATCTGGACTGCAGGTGAGGAGGCCCTACTTCAATTCCATAATGACTTCAATGACTTTCACCCGACCATCAACCTTAAACTTAGCTATTCAGGGAGTGAAATTCACTTTCTGGATACCACAATATACATTAAAGACCACCGGCTACTCACATCGATATACCACAAACCCACAGACAGAACGGCCTACCTGAGAAATGACAGCTTCCACCCCAAGCACACAAGACAATCTATAATCTACAGCCAGGCTATACGATACAATCGTATTTGCTCCGACAAAACAGACCTGGACAAGCACCTCCTGGATCTGAGGATGAAATTTCTCAGACTGGGATACAAACCAAAAGTAACAGACAACCAATTGAACAAAGCGGCAGCCATTAACAGACACAGTCTGCTCACATATAGAGAGACCCAGAAAGATGCCCGAGTGCCCCTAGTAGTCACCTACAACCCACAGCTGGAGATCCTACGAAGGATTGCCAAGGAGCTCCAACCTGTGCTACATAGGGACAACAGGCTCAAGGACATATTTTCAGTCCCCCCCTCTCCTTTCCTTTCGACAACCACCAAACCTGAGGCGTATTATCGTCCGGAGTGCCCTGAAGGCCCCAACTGAAAATGGCACCTCACCTTGCCTACATAAAAGGTGCATGACCTGCAAGCACATCCACACCGCTGACAGTGTACCTATCCCACAGTCACAACAGGTGCACAGAATTAGGGGGACATTTTCCTGCAGGTCTTCCAATGTGGTGTACCTCATAATGTGTGTGCAATGTCCCACCACAGGCCTCTATGTGGGGGAAACAGGACAGAGACTCAGTCAACGAATGAACTCACACAGATCCACCTTTAATAACAGCAGAACCGATCTCCCAGTGGCCGCACATTTCTCCGGAGAAAACCACTCTATTGAAGATTTGCGGGTTGTGGTTTTAATGGGACATTTTAAGACACAGGAGAAAAGAAAAGAATGGGAGTATAAATTTATGCAAAAATTTCAAACTCTGCAATTTGGACTTAATATTCATGCCAGCTTCATGTCACACTATGCATGAACCATGAACTGAACTCAATATTCATGCCAGCTTCAAATCACACTATGTATGACCTGTGAGGGACACAAATCACCTCCTGATAGCAAACAGATAACAGCAAGAATTACTGATCCCTCCGTCACGCACCACAAGTTTCCAGACTGTTTTTTTGACCTGTTGTAAATAACTTCTCTACTTAGATTGCATTTTTTTTTAAAGAATCCAAAATGCTTTGAAAACCATGTGTATAAAAATCTGTTAATTTTCAGTTCTTGTATCACACCATGTCTGATGAAGGGAGCGAGCACTCCTGAAAGCTTACTTATAAATATACTCAGTTAGCCTCTAAAAGGTATCGCCTGATTTCTTCACTCTTCCACAGTTAAACTGTATCATACCTATAACTTACAACGTTCAAAGGACTGAAAGAGGGACAAAACGGCAATTTTAGGTATTGTAAGCCCTGACATGCACTTCGGGTACAGGAATGCCCATCCATGCCACTTTGTGCCCCACACAGTACATCCTTAGTAGCCCTGACATGGTATCATGCCCCCTTATGGTACCGACATAGTATAGTGTCCCCTTGTAGCCGCTACAGTATAATGCCCCCTCATTGTGTCCCTACATTATGTCCCCCTCAATGTGGCCCCTGCAGTATAACTCCCACTGTATAAAGTCCCCTCAATATGGCTCCCATAGTATAATGTCCCCCTTAATATCACGCCCACAGTATAATGCCCTACTGAATATGCCCCCGCAGTATAAAGTCCTCATTACTGTGGCCCCCACAGTATAATGTCCATCGCAATATGCTCTCATACTATAATGTCCTCATTAATGTTGCCCCACAGTTTAATGCCCCCCTCAATATGGCTCCCACCGTATATTATTCCCCTTAATATGGCCTTCACATTATAATGTACCACTGATTATGCCCCCACAGTATAATACCCTCATTAATGGGGCGCCAAAATTATAATGTTCCCCTCCTGATGCCTCCACAGTATAATATATCAAACAAAAAAAAAAAATGAATACTTCCCTCACCATGCTCCCCCACAGTCATCTCCTGTCTCTGCTGCTGGCACCCCGGGAGCACCATGTGCAATGTAGTGCCTGCTTCCAAACTTATGGGAGCAGAGACAGGGCAAATGGAGAAGCAAGGAGTGGATGGCTCCCTGCTTCACCATTGTATTGAACTCATCTGTGTACTCTGGAATCTGGGACAGCTGAGATATTACTTTATCCAAACTGAATTGTGCATCACTGTTTGTATTTGTGAGTACAGAATGTTTTCAGCGGTATCATTGTGAGGTTTCACAATATGCAAACTGTATTTAATTTCATGGAAACTGCATTTTGAATCACTGTTTGTATATGTGAGTACAGAATTATTTTAGTGGCTTTGGCCTATGTGGATGTTGCATTTGTATTTGCAAAGGGAAACTATGATTGCAGAGATATTTGTATAACTGGGCTGCTAGGAGGGATTGTTTTTCATCTCATAGTTATTTGTGCTCCGAGTGAATTTACATAGTTTTGTGTGTGTATTTGCATCCTCAATATCCATAGTTCATAATGATTTTACAGCTTTTCAGCTTTATTTAGAACAAATACTTGTTCTAAACATCTTTTCAATGTTTTTATATAAAAGTGATGTCTTAGAAATGCACCATCCTTAAGTAATTGTGGCAGGAATTTTTGTAATTGCTAATAGAAGCAGACATGTCAAGTATTTTCTACATCTGCCCATACCCTGCATTGTTAAAAGTAACAATATAAAAATGTTCTTCAAGGATATATTTGGGCTTGCGCTCATTGCCAGCATGCACTGACTTGCATTAAACATCTATACCAAAAGCAAATGTGCACATTCCCTGAAGCAGTCACATATTATAGCCATTGATGAACACTTGCTGCACATTCCAGGACAGCATTGTTTTCATTAAGACATCACAAATGGCTTTGCATCTGCTGAAGCAATATCTGTTTTAATCCCCTTGATGTTATTCATTAAGACAATGTATTTTTGTTCCCTTTTAAGTAATTCAAAAATTTACTTTATCTTTTTAAAAGGTTAAGGCTCTGTTCACACTTACACTGTGGCTTTTGTTCATAACAGAAGTCACAGTGCTGTGTCAGAGATCATATAACAGATACCACTGATGCCTACTGGACCTATTGACTTCTAATGATCTGTTCCAGTCTTGCAGAAAACTATCAATGTATGCAGTACTATTTTTTTCATTATACTATACAGATGTGTCCTTCCTTACTTCTTTGTCTGTTTTAATATATGCCAAGATAAATGGCTCAAGATGATCACCTTTGAAAGAAACAATAGTTTTACTTATTTACCATTTTAATGCAGCTTTTATTTTTTCTTAAGAGGTTATCTCATGTCACTTACTTTGGTGTATCTTGAAACCATCAAATATTTAAGACACATCATATGTTGGGGTCAGGGGCACACAGCCCACTCTGACAATCACACAAAGTAGCACATCGCACCAGCAGCACCTCCCTCTACTCTGCCCTACCTAAGGACAGGGCAAGCAGATCTCCGCTCCTTGAGTGTAGTGATGTCACAGCCAAGTAATGCACTCTACTCACACAGGCACGTTGTCACCAGCATTTACTGAGGTAGATGATGCTCGGCACAACAGCCAGGATCAAAATCAGCAGTCCAGTATGGCAGGAACACATCAACTCACTCAGTGTGAGAATTGACAGTGCACACAGCGATTGTCTAATTTTCACTGGAGTCTGTGCTCACCACTCACATTAACTTGTATTCCACACCACAATAGCCTTCAGATGCAACAGGCTTGGCTCCAGAATTGCAAACACGTGGACAGTATGTCAGACTGTTAGGGTCTACCCTACAGCATGACTACAAGGTGTCAGGCCGTGTGCGCGAAAACTGCGTGTCAATTGAGACCAACAGGACAATACCTGCTGCTCTGCAGTTTGAGCAGAGCCTTCTGTTCTTTTCACACTTTTTTTTGAAGCTTTATTTGACACTTCAATTAATAGTTCCATTACATGGATATACATGATTATCCCTCTAGAGTCCCTTCCCATCATTTCCTAATCTCTGTGCACAGTAACAAACCCCATCACTTACTGAAGCCTGAAATATTCTATGATATATTATTTTCCTGACTATTTTCCATTCATTGCAGCTTCTAAATAAATTTGGGACACCTTCTTGTAAATCCGCCAGAATAAATTATAGTTGAAATATTTTCCAGCAAATACCTGGTGTAAATTTTGGTTATAATTTAAGCATTTGGCAGGAGTAGCCCCATTGCCTGCTAGCGTTGAACACTTTATGGAGTGTGGCAAAGGTAGCATAAACTGAAAAAAGGTCCCAATTTTTTGTGGAAAAAGCAAAAATTTCTGACTTTTTGACATGTTGGCAATGCATTTCCTCCATTATTTCTCTCGTACAGACTTACATGTACTGTAGTTAAGGAACTACATGAGATAGATATGCAAGATTCCTTTAAATATGGAAACTTAATTTTGATACAATACAGTGAAAAAAACAAACTTATGACAAAATATTTGCTACATTGTGCGTGTGAAAGGTGGTGTATAGATTCTGGAACCAAAAGAGATCCTGTTCTAAATGAATATATAAGGTTCTTAAAACGATATGTTGTGCTGTTCCTCTGTTATTCTGCCTACAAATTTAAAGTAAATTGACAACTAGGTATTACTCTAGGGGGTGTCCCTACATAGTCTGAGGCCGGGGCCCCACGATGCAAAAAAGCAGCATTTTGGCCGCGGCGGAAACACTGCACAAAAAACACAGCGTTTTACATTACTTGCAAAGTGGATGAGATTCTGGCTAATCTGGCTGATGCGTTTTTGTAAATCGTAACATGTCAATTATATTTTATTATTATTATTATTATTATTATTATTATTTATTTATATAGCACCATTAATTCCATGGTGCTGTACATTATATTAATTCCATGGTGCTTTATATTTGAAGGTTTACATATGGTGCACAAGATATACAAGACAAGTATAATACTAACAGTGACCAACTGGCACAGTGGGATAGAGGGCCCTGCCCGTAAGGGCTTACAATCTATGAGGGAAGAGGGATAGAGACAGGAATTATACCTATGGAAACGCAAGTGTTTTCCATATTGGTATAATAGAGACAGAAAGTTCGCAGAGGAAAACTCTGTGAACTTCCTATGAAAAACTCTGCGGAAAAAAACACAATGCATTTTTTCCACAGTCTTTTCCGCAGCCTTTTTTCGGCTGTGACTCGCTACATGGGGCAAAGCTTTATACTGTCTAATCAAAGTCAAATGTTGGTGACACACCCCACCATTGGAGAGGGGACACACCAATTTGACAAGGGTAAGGATAATGCCTAGTTTACAATTGTCTTGGAGGAATAACAAAGGAACGGCACAATGCAGAGTCCTGAAATGAGGTGGCCAGAATTGTTCATTTATAGGAAATAAAAGCATTTATTGGAAATAGACATGTCTGGAAAAACGTTCCCTGGTGCACATTAAACCGTCTTATAACAATTCTGTTTGTTGTACTGAAATTTGTAATGCATATTTTCTTACATCTAAACCTGTAGAATACACTGTACATGGATTATATTGTGCTCAGAATCGTTTTGTTCTACTTTTGGACCTCTAGAGGTCTCTAAATAAACTTTAGAAATTAATCTTAAAGAGAACTGAATATTAAACTGCAAATAAAATGACTTAAAAAAGCTTAAAAGAGTGCATTACAGCAACTAACAGATGCAAAACACTTTCATTTATAATGAACACCATAGACAGCAATATATTTCAATGGGAGAATTATTTCCAAGTTAACCAGAATACCTAGAGTCCCAAACAACATCTGTGGTCACTAGAGTCCATATAGGTCTGACATTAAACCCACATAAACATACAAAAATCGAAAAATGGACAGCACACCAGTTTAGTGTAAAAAATATATTAGTGGAAGTTTTTCCTCTGCGAACTTTCTGCTTCAATTATACCTATAGGGAAACCGCCAACGTTTCCGTAGGTATAATTGACATGCTGTGATTTTCAAAACCGCAACGTATTTTCCCGCAATGTGTGGATGGGATTCAGTTTGCAGGGTGTTTGCGTTTGCACCATATGGGGTCCCAGCTTCAGATACGCTAAAAAGCTGTAACAGCATGTCTATTTTTTTTTCTTTCACAACCTCTTTTCCCTTCTCCATTGCATAGAACTGTATGTAACCTGATTTGTCTTCGAGCAAGACTTCCTTTCACTGACAGTGAATTGAGCAGATTGGGAAGGGAAAGGCAAGAAAAAAGAGCCTGATAAGTGGAGAAAGAAGCATTTCTCTCTTACAGTGCTTCGTACATTTTGCCTATTCTATTAATTTATGGAAAAAATGTAAACAACAATTACTCTTTAAATTGTGAAAATATTTTTGTATAACGTGCCTAAACATAATCGCCTGGATGTAAAGGTACAAATGTTTCCCATTAATGCGTGTAATAGATGAATGCTTACATTAATAATATTACATAATCTATCATTTCTTTTCATTTGACATTTCCAGTGTATAAACCTGGATTTGTTTTCTTTCCACTTTCCTTTTGGAGCATCTCATACCGTATAGACGTGGCGCACAGAGCAGTTTCTTTTGTAATTCTTGTTTGCAGCTGTGTCAGTCTGAAGATGCTTGTTAATGAGATTTCCTACATTTGACATAGATCGGAGACCAGTTTGATTTATTCCATATCACAAATTCTGGGTTTTATCATAAGGTAAAAAAATGGAAACAATACCAAATCCATTTTTCCATAATCATATTCATATACTATTTCATGATCCTTCCAGGGCTTTCATTTGACACACCCTAAATTATAACGTCAAAAATTTGCATTAAACTGTATTCACACTGTGTAGTCTACTAAAGTATCACTTCACTATTTGTATTAACCTATTGTCTGCTGAAAGACTGAACTTTAAAATACTGATAATATGTAGTATTATTTGAGATAGTTAAATAAAAAGAAAGATATAGGAGTACTTCGACTAAATAGAATTGAGAAATCCCAACAGTTAAGAGTTGTCCTTTTCTGTGATGTCTTTTATCCCCTTAAGGACATGGTCTATTTTGATTGGGAAAAGAGATGGGAACATTCATCGTGTGGTATAAATGATGTGTTTCCCTTATTCTGACGGTCAGTACCATTACACTGATACACAATATATATACCACAGATGAAACATGATATTCTATTGTTTGGGTCATTATGGAGTTGGCAGTGACCATTAGGTGTCTTTTTTATTGTTTTTACATAATAAATCAGTGTGCAAAGGGAAGAAGGCCACTTTAAGGGTACGTTCACACGTAGGAATTTACTGTGGATTTGGGGGTGGATTCCGCCCCTGAATCTGTGGCAGAGACTGCTGCAGGATGCTGAAAAAAAAAATCAATTGTCCTGCTTGATCTTGCCGTGGATTCCGTGACTTGAGACTCACTACTGATTAGTCCCATTCATCAGGGCATTCCGTCGTAGCTATACCGTGGCCAAATACAGGGGTGGAAAATGAAGAGGAATTTCTCTTCATTTTCCGCCATGTGAACATACCCTAAGGCATGAATTAAAGGCACGGGCGGCACTTGGGGGGCACGGGGATGTCCCCTGTGTGCCGTCCATGCACGGGCCATGCTTCCGTGGCTCCTTTCATTAAATGAATAGGAGCCACGGAAGCAAGGGCCGCAAAGTAGGACAGGAATAGGACCTGTTCTATATTTTGTGGCCAAGACTGTCGGCCCGCACACGGGACTGTGAAATTCACGGTTGTGTGTATGGTCCCATAGAAAAGAATGGGTCAGTGTACTATCCATGAAATCAGGGGCGTAAATACCGATGTAGCAGCGGTAGCGGCTGCCACAGGGCCCGGGACATTAAGGGGCCCGGAGCACTGTGGCAGCTGCTACCGTGAATCCCACAAACACTGCTATCATTATACTCTGGGGTCTTTTTAGACCCCGGAGTATAACGATCGGGGGCCCAGGGGAGGTGAGGGAACATAAAAAACACTGTAACTTACCTCTCCAGCACTCCGGCAGGCTTCAGGCCTGTTTGGTGATGTCTCAGACGTCAGCCAACGTCATTATACGTCGCAACGCCAGCCTGCATCACGTGAGATCTGGTCCAACATTGAAGATGGCCGAAGTAGCGCACGGGAGTGCACCGGAGTGTGGAAGAGGTAAGTAGCATTGTTTTTTATGTTTGTTTCCTCCTCTGGGTCTCCAGTCATTATACTCTGGGGTCTGAAAAGTGCAGGGGCCACTTTGCTACATAATAATGTGTGCAGGGACCACTATGGGGCATAATACTGTGTGCAAGGACCACTATGGGGCATAACACTGTGGGCAGGGACCACTATGGGGCATAACACTGTGCAGGGGCCACTATGCGGCATAATACTGTGTGCAGGGGCCGCTATGGGGCATAATACTGTGTGCAGGGGCCGCTATGGGGCATAATACTGTGTGCAGAGGCTGCTATGGGGCATAATACTGTGTGCAGGGGCTGCTATGGGGCATAATACTGTGTGCAGGGGCCACTATGGGGCATAATACTGTCTGCAGGGGCCACTATGGGGCATAATACTGTGTGTAGGGGCCACTATTGGGCATAATAGTGTGTGCAGGGGCCACTATGGGGCATAATTCTGTCTGCAGGGGCCACTATGGGGCATAATACTGTGTACAGGGGCCACTATGGAGCATTATAGTGTGCCCAGGAATGCGGTTTGTGCGGGGGGGGTTGGAGGGGGCGGTCCGGGGGGGTTTGGGTGCGGCGGGGGGGCCATGTCAAATGTTCGCCTTGGGGCTCAGCCATTCCTAGTTACGCCACTGCATGAAATACATGGATAGCACACTGATCACGGCCATGGTCATCTGCAAGGGTCCTAAGTCTAAGGCCCCATGTTGCAGAAACGCAGTGTTTTTCCTGATGCGGAAACACAGCAGAAAAAAAAACACATTTTACAGTACCAGCAAAGTGAATGAGATTCTGGCTAATCCCATCCACACATTGCAGGAAAAAAAAAACGCTGCAAAAAAAAGCTGCATTTTCAAAATCGTATGGGTTTTTGAAAAATGCAGCATGTCAATTTTACCTGTGGAAATGCTCACGTTTTCCCTATAGATTTAATTAAGGAAGCAAAGCCACAGAGAAAACCGCTGCAAAAACGCTAAGAGTAAAGCTGCAGAAAAAACACAATGCGTTTCAGCTGCAATTTTTTCCACAGCATTTTCTTTTAGCTGTGTTCTCGCAATGTGGGACCTTAGTTTAAATATTTATTTTCAATCTTTTATATATTTTCTTAACAAATTATGAAACTTTTATTCGCATTTTATATAGTCCCTTATGTTCTGGTGCCTGCTGAAATGCATATTTCTGAGCACACAGTGACAGCTCACACAAAATCTCTTTCCTTACTGTATAATCACGCACAGAAAATGACAATTAAAATATAATAAAAAAAGATTTATGAAACTATTTGCAAAGATAGATATAGGTAATAGATTTCTTTTTAAAAACAAAAAAAAACTTTTGAGACGTCATAGTGAGAAATTTTGATTGCTGAGGGTCCAGGTGGTGAAACCCTCACCAATTGCTGAAACAAAGGGGAAGAAACACTCAGCTAAGCCCTTTATTTCTAATGAGCTCTTTTCAGAAAGTAGAGTGGTGTACAGGCTCCTGGAAAGTCTGCGAGTCTCTTGATCGTTGTTGGAGAGCTGAGCAGAACCAATCATTAATACAGAGGCACAGAACTCATTTCTGTGTGATCTTTGGTCTTGTATGGATAACAGATTCAGTGGGGCTGTCACTCAGCTTTTCAAAGATTCTGAATGGTATATATATAGGGGCTATTCACATGACTGTTATTTTGATAGTCCGTTGTAATGAACCATCGCAATAGAGGTCTTGTCCTATTTGGGGATCTTTGAAAACAGGTGTGTATGGGGGATATTTGGGCATCGCTCGGGTGCAAGACAGCTGTGAAAAATGGCCATTTTTCACGGCCGTTTTGCACCTTGGTTGTCTGAATGTAGCCTTAACAGTAGCTGCCATTATTCCTCCTCCCTCACACACCCCTTTCTTGAGGTCTACAATAAAAGAAAACATTGGCGGCAGTGTGAAGTTGCATAAAATCATAGTAGAGCCTCCGCTGCTACAGCCAGAGTGGCCCCACTATGATCTATCCCTGTGCTATGACACTAAATTTAAATGGACTAAATAACCAAAAAACAAGCCCACACTATGGTAAAAAATCTCTTATATTTTATTGATAGCAATAAATAAAAAAACAAGAAAAAACCCACACAATAGTACACATAGGGGGAATATATAGAGGAAATACCAAAAAACATTAAAGTCCAGGGGAATATACCATAGGGAAATAACAACTAATATGTATGGCCACCGTGTGCTGTGACACGAAATTTAAATGGAGGAGTAACAGGACAGCCAATGGCTGCAATTAGATTCAATAGTATCAGTGGCTCCTCTGTGATAGTGGGACCACCGCCAGTAATAGCAGCGGTGGTCCTGTTATGATCTATCCCTATGCCGTCACACTATGATGTCACGGTACAGGGATAGTAACTAATATTGGTGGCAGTGATGAGGCTATTAGCATCTGCCTCATGGGGTTTGCCTTCCTCTGGATCTATAGGTTGTCTTTATCCAATCTGATAAACTAAATTACTATGCTGCAGATCAGACAGTCATTGGTCGGCTCTTTGGATCTTTTAGAAAGGATAATCAATAATATTCTACCTATAATTGATGCAGTTTTATGGAGATGTCACACAGTGTTTTGTGAAAGCAGTTATAACTGCACTCAGTGCTGGGGCCACAGGTGCTTTACCTTACAAGTAAGTGAAGCACAGATTAATTCCTGGCTATTTCTCATTATAGTGAAGTTTTGCTGTTACCACGCAGCCAGTAATGAGAAATATCCTTGTTTCACCTATTTATAAGTGAAAGCACCTGTGGTCCCAGCACTGAATACAGTTACAGTGGGGAAAAAGAGTATTTAGTCAGCCACCAATTGTGCAAGTTCTCCCACTTTAAAAGATAACAGAGGCCTGTAATTGACATCATAGGTAGACCTCAACTATGAGAGACAAAATGAGAAAACATATCTAGATAATCACATTGTCTGATTTTTTAAGAATTTATTCGCAAACTATGGTGGAAAATAAGTATTTGGTCACCTACAAACAAGCAAGATTTCTTCAAAGGGACCAGGACGACTGATCCGTGTACATGAAAGAATGAATGGGGCCATGTATCGTGAGATTTTGAGTGCAAACCTCCTTCCATCAGCAAGGGGATTGAAGATGAAAGGTGGCTGGGTCTTTCAGCATGACAAGCACACTGCCAGGGCAACGAAGGAGTGGCATCATAAGAAGCATTTCAAGGTCCTGGAGTGGCCTAGCCAGTCTCC
Organism: Leptodactylus fallax; assembly: GCA_947044405.1. Taxonomy (NCBI): domain Eukaryota; kingdom Metazoa; phylum Chordata; class Amphibia; order Anura; family Leptodactylidae; genus Leptodactylus; species Leptodactylus fallax. Next base: position 919,050 of record CAMRHE010000336.1, read on the forward strand.
AGATCTCAACCCCATAGAAAACCTTTGGAGGGAGTTGAAAGTCCGTGTTGCCCAGCGACAGCCCCAAAACAGAGGAGATCTGCATGGAGGAATGGGCCAACATACCAGCAACAGTGTGTGCCAACCTTGTGAAGACCTACAGAAAACGTTTAAGCTCTATATTCTTTGCCAACAAAGGATATACAACAAAGTATTGAGATGAACTTTTGTCATTGACCAAATATTTATTTTCCACCATAATTTGCAAATAAATTCTTTAAAAATCAGACAATGTGATTTTCTGAATTTGTTTTCTCATTTTGTCTCTCATAGTTGAGGTCTACCTATGATGTCAATTACAGGCCGGCCTCATCTTTTTAAGTGGGAGAACTTTCACAAATGGTGGCTGACTAAATACTTTGTTCCACCACTGTATAACTGCATTGGGCAGTAGGGGAGGAATGGTTGCAGCAGCATTGTTACTCCCCCATTCACGTCGCATTGGCTTGTGTTTATTTTCGATTGACACTCATCCTGGAAGGGAAATGGTGGTCTAATACCGTGTTCCAAGGGGAAATTAAACCCATGTTCTATGGGAATTAAGTCATGTAGGCCATGTGATTGTCAGACATTATTTCCAATATTTAAGGATTTTAAATTGACAGGCATTGTTCCATAGGAAAAATGTGAGGCCAATATTAAAAAAGGGTTAAAAAATGAGACCAGAAACTACAGGGCAACTAGTGATTCTTTCATAGTTTTGATACTGTGCCGCATGAAAGGTTTGCGCATAAATGAGAAGGACTGCACTGGGGGAAAATGTGTGTAAGTGTATAAGTAACTGACCTAGAAAGCAGAGGCTGGATATCATGGATACATACTCAGATTAGATCCTTTTTACTAGTATGGTATCATGGGGTTAAATCTTGGACTAATTTTCTTTAATATATTTATTAATGATCTTGTATAGGGATTGCATAGTAAAATAGCAGTTTTTGTAGAAAATACTAAACTTTGTATTGGAATAAACATAAAGGAGGACAGTACTGTGTTACAAATGGCTCTGGATTAGATGGAGGCTTTTTTCATGACACAAACTACATGACCCTAAACTATATTGCGTGAGGTTGTAATGAGGATGATAAATAACTTTAATTGCTACATAATTTACCATAGATACCACAGGTTATTCTGAATTGTCTGCAAAAACACACTGTTTTGTGTCAACCTAAAATAATACACCGAGATGACAGACAGGTCCACATCTGTGTCATGTACATTAGATCACTTTCCCTAAGGGCAGTGAGATCTGTAATGATTTTACCTTTCAGAAAACTTTTACAAGGAGGCGGCTATATAACAGGCAGATAAAATGACTTTTCAGAAGATATTTCTCCATCGTAAACCCTGCTTTACGGTTCTTACAGTTCAGATATGTAGTCAACATTTGTGATGTTTGCAACCATATTTCCAGTGCACATGTCCTAATTCTATCCTGAGGTAACCTGATGCGCATGAACTGCAGATGTATCCCAGAATATTCCTAAAGGATTCCAAGTCAGGCAATGGAGGAGTCTCACATTAACTCTGCTACGCAGACAACCACTTATCTGGGCTCCCTGCCAAGTGCAACCCTACATCCCACTGTATTGTCATGGGTTCAACATAAATCTCAGAAGCATAGTACTGATGAATTGCTGGCAATTTTATTGCATTTTTTGAGACAGCATAAAAGTTAACTTATGGAAAAGGAATTGCTGACATTTAAAAAATGAATAACAGAGGAACTGTGACAGCTGAACCCGTTCATTACATCCCAAGATTCTACAAATGCTATTGCTTACTGAAGACGAGTACAGTATGTTGTTAGCTTGCGATTACAAGCACCCAGATAAAGCACTCATTTCTTCAGATGAGCTATAATTGAACTTCTTTGGGTGTAAGACAATTACATGGTAGGATGTATATTTCTTGGACTATATATAGGCACCTCTAATGCCTAAAATTCTAGTCCACCTATAGTATTAAGAAATCACAGACTATTATGTATATTTCAATAATAGCAGAAGCATAAAGTATGTAGGTTTTGATAGACATGGAGAGGAATGGATCCACATGTCAATATATTATAATTATGCCAATTTATACATATACACCATGTTTCCCCCTAAAATAAGACAGGGTCTTATATTATCTTTTGCTCAGAAAGATAAATTAGGGCTTATTTACGGGGGATGTTTTATATATTTTTTTCCATGAACAACAATCCACATTTATCACTGAACAAAAAAAAAAAAATCAATATTTATTAATCATGTCATCACATTCTGTGGGTCAAAATGTACCAGTACAGTAAATTTCTTGTTCCTCTGTTTACTGGTACATAAGGTACTGTACCGCAGTAAATAGTGGGTCTCTATTCACCAATATAAACAGGCACCCCAAAAAGAATCACACTCACCAGACACTCAAAAGAATCACTCACCAGACCCGCTTAGACCCAAAACAGTTAGAGTTGGCACGTGCCAATGGTGGATGGGCTCTAATACATAGATCTGTGTCACTCCTGTAAAAGACGTGTCACTGTCAAGCCCCTTGCTGTTGCATTCCAATGCAGTAAAGTGTAGTTGTTGACTCCCCTTGGTGACCGAAGGCAGCTACAACGCTTAGGCTCTGGCATGGACTGATGCCAGCAGGTCTCCCCCGATCTGTGTGTGAGAGCCCAGCACTACAGGTAGTCAACCCATGGAAAACTATCTCAATAGTGCCATCTTGTACACATAGCTCTCCTAAGGTCATTGTCTGATTTTTTTTTGGGTGTGCCATTCTTTTGGCGGTATCTGCTTTTCTTTTGGGGGTGTCTTCTTTCCTTGATGAAGGGTCTACTGTATCTGTTCTGCTGTATTCTATTTACTTTTTTATGTATAGCTGCCTGGACACTTTTTTAATGAACTGTAACTAGGACGTATTTTTGGAGTTGGGCTTATATTTCAAGCATACGAAACCATTTTTTTTCATTGGACACAAAGTCCTGCATGTCCGACTTTGTTTCCGATGAAAAAACTGGATTCGCAGCGCAGAGAGTGCAATCGGACACCCGCGCATTGCTTTAAAAACCCATTCAAATGAATGGGTTTTTAAGCAATGCATCGCTAACCTGTCACTATCCAGTGCCTATCCAGTTTCCCAAGATTTTCACTCGGATTGGCAGCGGACGGACTCAAGCACAAGTGTGAACCCACCCTAAGCTGAGATCATTCCATACAGAGAACTGAAAGATCTTTAAGTTGTGATATCCCCTCTGCTACTTTTTTTTCTTACCTGTACCTTTCTTTATGTACCTACTGTCACTGTAATGCCTATACCTTGGAGCATTTTGTATTGTATTGTATTTGTATTATCTTTGCTGCTGTAACAAACTGAATTTTGCCATGGTGGGACTATTAAAAGATTATCTTATCTTATATATGGGTTTATTGGAAGTAAAAACAGCACACTTTAAAAAGCAAACTGAACTAGAGAGGTACTAACTGACCCAAGGTAGAATTATGTAGAAGCCTTAACTCCAGCCCTGTGGTATTCTAAGTTTGTGCTCCATTGGATGGAAGATTGTTGCTTACCTGCCTTACTGCAGTAAGGGAACCCCAACCACCATTATGTGGGTGACTTACTAGAGGGAAGCACGGTGACTCAGTGGTTATCACTGTAGCCTTGCAGTGCTGGAGTCCTGGGTTCAAATCCAAACAAGGACAACATCTGCAAGGATGAATGTTCTCCCTGAGTATGCGTGGGTTTCTTCCAGGTACTCTAGTTTCCTCCCACATTCTAAAGTGATCCCCATACTGATATGAGACAGTGTTGACAATATCTGTAAAATGGTGCAGAATAAGCAAAATAAATGAAAATACCCAACCAAAATACCCCATTCCCAAGCTACCTGCCTTCCTCCACTGGGTTGCCTCAAAATCTCCACAAATCATCTACGAGGACCATTCTAGTTAACATATAGCACACTCTCTCTAGCTAAGGCTAAGGTCCCACAGCGAAAAACCGCAGCAGAAACGCATGGCAGTTTTTCCTGCAGCAGTTTTTACAGAAAGTTGGCAGAGGTTTCCTCTTCAGACTTTCTGCTTCAATTATACCTATAGGGAAACCCCTAGCGTTTCTGTAGGTATAATTGACATGCTGCGATTTCCAAAATCACAACGATTTTGGAAATCGCATCGTGTCCGCTGTGTGTATTTTTCCGCAAGGTGGAGATGGGATCACTAGCATCCCATCCACTTTGCTGAGACTGTAAAATACCAGTTTTTTCCGTAGCGTTTCCGCCACGTGGGGCCCCGGCCTTAAGGGGACTTTAGCTTTAGCATTAAGCTGTAACAGTACCACCTGCTGAATTGTGTTAGTTGAGGATTTTATAAACAAAATTTGAGGCCCATAACAAGTACTAATAATGATAACAGATCTAAATTACTTTTCAGATCTTAGTGAGAAAATAGAGAGAATCGTTTAAAAGTCATATTACTTTTTACATTACAGTTTCTTCAGCATCCACAAACCTGTACTATTGAAGTTTGAAAAGTTCATATCAATCTTTTTTATATGAAGACGAACATATTTCTTTTTCTAGTAATAATAATATAATGCTAGAGATGATGAAATTGATTTATTAGGTTCATGAGTGATTTGAATTTCGGAGACTGAATTGAGATCAGAATATAAAAGATATGTTCATTATTGTACAGCAGTTATACAATCTGTACCTTTCAGGACCCCCAGCTGTGTGGTTAACCCTACTAACATACTGTAAATTATGGCTTCCATTACTTTCTAGAATCACATATTCAATATATATATATATATATATATATATATATATATATATATATATATATACACAGTGTATAAGTTCATATCGCTTCAGGTTAAACAAAGAGTAAAATATAGACACACAGATGTCTGTCTTTTATAATGCCATATTATATAGCCATGGTGTCTCAAAAGCTTTATATGTTGGTTTGCTGCTCACATAGATCCAGTTGACTCTCATTTAGACGTAATTAACTTCTGTGGGACATTCAACCTTGTATTCTTTTGTAAAGCTTTGGCGAGACTTGAGAGCTTTGGAATTCTAAGCATATGCAAGTAGCATTGCATAGACAGCAGGCTCAGACTGTGCCATTCAAGCTAAATAAAATATTGGTAGGTTGAAGACAGCTGGGATAATGTTATTTTTTGAACATTCTCTGTGCATGATACAAATATATTGTATTATTATAAAGGCACACAAAAAGTTAAAAAATGCATATTTATTTTCCTAAAGGCATTTTAAGACAAAAGCTGAACCCAAAAAAATCCATACAGGATGTAAAAGTTTCTTTTTTTTTTTTTTCACAGAACTTCACGATCACACGATATGGAGTAACTTTCTGTGTCCCCTTGGAAACAGGAAGTCACAGCTCCACATTCACCTAATTAGAAAATAAAGTAAACCAACCCTCTTAAGGCCGGGTCCCTGCAAAGTGGATGGGATTCTAGCGGACTTCCATGTGTTGCCACCACGTTTTTCCCTTCAGTGCTTTTTCGCTGTGGCCCGCTACGTGGAGCGTTAGCCTAAAAAAGGAAAAATAGGGAAGAGGCTCACTAAAATATTTAAAAAGTATATATGGATTTGATGTTTGGGTATTTCCATACTTTTGTCTATAAAGTGGGTATTGCGTAAATGATTTCTGTAAAATACTTGTATATTAAATCCATAGCTGAGCACTGAATTTATAGAACTGGTTTAACCTGTCCCACTATAACACTAGTAACCAAGTCTATATAGTGACTTGTCTACTGCTATCACCCTAAACAATCCACTATCGATTGGGGTGCAATATTATTATTTTCTTCATTTACATAGTAGCGACATATTCAGCAGCACTTTACAGAGATTGTTATCATTTGTATTAGTCCCTGTACCCACTGGAGCTCACAATCTAAATTCCAAATTAATCTGTCATTATGTTATTTTGGGGTGTGAGAGGAAACATGAATACGGGAAAACATACAAGCTGCATGCAGATTGGTTGTACAGTACTGTCCCCCCGGATTCCTGCACTTAACAGTAACAGTACTAATCACAACGACCCATGCTATAGACCATGACATGGATGGTGATCATATATGTTTAGTAAGTAAAGGCTGTAAATAATATATATATACAGTGCCTTGCGAAAGTATTCGGCCCCCTTGAACTTTTCAACCTTTTGCCACATTTCAGGCTTCAAACATAAGCATATAACATTCTAATATTTTGGTGAGGAATCAACAAGTGGAACACAATTGTGAAGTGGAACGAAATTTATTGGTTATTTTAAATTTTTGTAAAAAATAAAAAACTGAAAAGTGGGGCGTGCAATATTATTCGGCCCCTTTACTTTCAGTGCAGCAAACTCACTCCAGAAGTTCAGTGAGGATCTCTGAATGATCCAATGTTGTCCTAAATGACTGATGATGATAAATATAATCCACCTGTGTGTAATCAAGTCTCCGTATAAATGCACCTGCTCTGTGATAGTCTCAGGGTTCTGTTTAAAGCGCAGAGAGCATCATGAAGACCAAGGAACACACCAGGCAGTTCCATGATACTGTTGTGGAGAAGTTTAAAGCTGGATTTGGATACAAAAAGATTTCCCAAACTTTAAACATCCCAAGGAGCACTGTGCAAGCGATCATATTGAAATGGAAAGAGTATCAGACCACTGCAAATCTACCAAGACCCGGCCGTCCCTCTAAACTTTCATCTCAAACAAGGAGAAGACTGATCAGAGATGCAGCCAAGAGGCCCATGATCACTCTGGATGAACTGCAGAGATCTACAGCTGAGATGGGAGAGTCTATCCATAGGACAACAATCAGTCGTACACTGCACAAATCTGGCCTTTATGGAAGAGTGGCAAGAAGAAAGCCATTTCTCAAAAGATATTCATAAAACGTCTCATTTAAAGTTTGCCACAAGCCACCTGGGAGACACACCAAACATGTGGAAGGTGCTCTGGCCAGATGAAACCAAAATCGAATTTTTTGGCCACAATGCAAAACGATATGTTTGGCGTAAAAGCAACACAGCTCATCACCCTGAACACACCATCCCCATTGTCAAACATGGTGATGGCAGAATCATGGTTTGGGCCTGCTTTTCTTCAGCAGGGACAGGGAATATGATTAAAATTGATGGGAAGATGGATGGAGCCAAATACAGGACCATTCTGGAAGAAAACCTGTTGGAGTCTGCAAAAGACCTGAGACTGGGACGGAGATTTATCTTCCAACAAGACAATGATCCCAAACATAAAGCAAAATCTACAATGGTTCACAAATAAACGTATCCAGGTATTAGAATGGCCAAGTCAAAGTCCAGACCTGAATCCAATCGAGAATCTGTCGAAAGAGCTGAAAACTTCTGTTCACAAACGCTCTCCATCCAACCTCACTGAGCTTGAGCTGTTTTCCAAGGAAGAATGGGCAAGAATTTCAGTCTCTCAATGTGCAAAACTGATAGAGACATACCCCAAGTGACTTGCTGCTGTAATCGCAGCAAAAGGTGGCGCTACAAAGTATTAACTTAAGGGGGCCGAATAATTTGGAACGCCCCACTTTTCAGTTTTTTATTTTTTACAAAAGTTTAAAATATCCAATAAATTTCGTTCCACTCCACGATTGTGTCCCACTTGTTGTTGATTCTTCACCAAAAAATTAAAATTTTATATCCTTATGTTTGAAGCCTGAAATGTGGCAAAAGGTTGAAAAGTTCAAGGGGGCCGAATACTTTCGCAAGGCACTTATATATATATATATATATATATATATATATATATATTTATTACACACACAAGTATATAAAAATGTGTCCAGAGGTCAGGTCCCAACATCACAAGCCATATATTTATAGTTATAAACCCTAATTTCTGACAATACATAAAATACATCAAACTATATTGTAGCTATTATATTCACAGACTCCAAATGCAATCTAATAAAGGCCAGCATAGTGTTTAACCTAATATATGCCCCGCTGTTTCTAGTGTGACATATTATAATCTGTGTCACAACAAAGTCATTAATCACTTTTGAGCGATAAAACGTAGGACTTATACATTATGCATTCCATCCTGACTATAATTATTTATACCGTCATAGAGGCTTTATTAATGACCCTCAGCAGCTTGTACATCAGGTCTAATACAAAGTTCAGCATGACTTATCTAGAAGTAAACTGCTCAAGATCCCATGTTGCAGCAAGGATATTTCAATGTTTAAGAAATACAAATACAATTGATTGGTTTTCGTGCACCTTGAGCAGTATGTGAGCTGCACAAAATTATTATCACCAGCATTAAGCTAACCCCTAAAGAAGAGGTGTGAGCAGCCGGGATGCTAGAATAATGAGCTACGCCATCCTCTGCTCTCTCCCTTAAACACATTGTTGTTGATTAAATAAAAACAATTGGTTTTCTAGGGCTACAAAAATGTCATCAAGTGGTTAATTGCGGTCACAATGTCGCACCCTCTGAATAATAACTGAGCTGCAGAACTAGTCTGGTTTCCCATTACTTACGTAAAACTTCACATTTAAGAAAATTCGTAATAGATAAGTCTATTGCTAAGCTGAAGGGTTTTTTGTTTTCAATTCTAAAGTGCAGTAAAAGTTTTTCTCCCCCGTGGTACTCTTTATGTTTTTTTTATAACAATTTTATAGCACTATTGAATTATTTTAAACTTTAGGATAAGTTATCAATAGTGAATGACCTGCAGAAAGCTGGGACTAACGTAACAAAGTCTACCGTCAGTAACACACTACGCCGCCAGGGACTCAGATCCTGCAGTGCCAGACGTGTCCCCCTGCTTAAGCCAGTACATATCCGGGCCCGTCTGAAGTTTGCTAGAGAGCATTTGGATGTTCCAGAAGAGTATTGGGAGAATGTCATATGGTCAGATGAAACCAAAGTAGAACTGTTTGGTAGAAACACAACTCGCTGTGTTTGGAGGAGAGTGAATGCTGAGTTGCATCCAAAGAACACCATACCTACTGTGAAGCATGGGGGTGGCAACATCATGCTTTGGGGCTGTTTCTCTGCAAAGGGACCAGGACGACTGATCCGTGTACATGAAAGAATGAATGGGGCCATGTATCATGAGATTTTGAGTGCAAACCTCCTTCCATCAGCAAGGGTATTGAAGATGAAACGTGGCTGGGTCTTTCAGCATGACAATGATCCCAAGCACACCGCCAGGGCAACGAAGGAGTGGCTTCGTAAGAAGCATTTCAAGGTCCTGGAGTGACCTAGCCAGTCTCCAGATCTCAACCCCATAGAAAACCTTTGGAGGGAGTTTAAAGTCCGTGTTGCCCAGCGACAGCCCCAAAACATCACTGCTCTAGAGGAGATCTGCATGGAGGAATGGGCCAACATACCAGCAACAGTGTGTGCCAACCTTGTGAAGACTTACAGAAAATGTTTGACCTCTGTCATTGCCAACAAAGGATATATAACAAAGTATTGAGAAGAACTTTTGTTATTAACCAAATACTTATTTTCCACCATAATTTGCAAATAAATTCTTTAAAAATCAGACAATGTGATTTCCTGGATTTGTTTTCTCATTTTGTCTCTCATAGTTGAGGTCTACCTATGATGTCAATTACAGGCCTCTCTCATATTTTTAAGTGGGAGAACTTGCACAATTGGTGGCTGACTAAATACTTTTTTTCCCCACTGTGTAATATGGTATGTTACAAATATTGCATAGGAGCTTAAAGGGGTTTTCCGGGCAAAAAAATCTTTTTTTAAAAAAAGGTCTGTTAGTGCTATTAATGGGTTAATAAGTATACCCATATACCTTTAGCAGTATTTTGAGTGATTTCTGGGTTTCTCTGGGAGCTCCTGGCATCCTCTGCCCTTTTTTACATGGTATAGCTTCCTGCTGTGTAGCTTCCTACTACCTCCCTCTCACTGCTTCCCCTCTTCTCTCACAAACTTATGCCCACTACTAGCCCTTCCCAACTAACTAACTCAGCCCCCCCCACCGCATTATACTTACCTATCTTCCTTTTTAGACCCCTTCTGGAACGGCTCCTCCTTTTCATTCACTGTGCTTGGCTGTAGACACCTCTCTTCCTCTCTGCTAGCACATGCACAAGACCGGAAGTGCCTCTGACGCCTGCGCAGTAGAGATGGAGTGCCATCTCCACTGCGCATGTGTCGCAGGCACCTCCACACTGCGCAAGAGCTAACAGAGAGGAAGAGAGGAGGAGCTGTTCCCACACACGTAAGACACGTAAGTATGATAGGGTGGGGGGGGAGTACTGGTGATGTTCCATTTCGGAAACGGGGAAATGGAACATCGCCAGATTATCAGAAAGTGTGCCTGGGGCTCACCCCAGGGATATGGGTAACTATAGATTTTTTTAAATATAAGTAAATTAGAAGTTAGGTGGGGGGGAGGGGGGTTTGGTTTAGGGTTAATTTTTATTTCATCCTGGACAACCCCTTTAATTTCACTCCTCTGTTTATTAATGTTGGTTTTGTACATTTTAATTTTTCCATAATTTATTGATTTATTGAGGTACCATGGTGTCCCAATTTAGCTGTGATATTTTGCTTTCATTTTTTAACAGATAACATAAGGATTGCAATGTACAATATATTGTACTGCATTGCATGGACATACCTATAGTATTGGAGTGTATGGCTAATGGGATAATCATTCTGTGTTCAGCACAAATGAGTAGGTCCAGTAAACAGTCCATTCATAAATCATTATAACAGAACAAAGTGGCGCTACCCATGTAGTCATAAAAAAGTCATTTTCTTTGGGCTAGGGCTACACAAAGACTTTGACTGTTTGACATGAAGATAGTAATGTTAAACCGCAACATTGCAAGTATCGATTGTGTTGTGATGAGCAACTGTTGCACAATCTATACTTGTTGGATTTATTGTTGCAAATCATAAACCAGCATAGGCTTCAATGTAAATCATCTGTGACTGCAGCTCTCTTGTGAGATTTTTTTCATTGTCCAGTAAATGTTGCAAATCCTAAATCACACGTGACTTGCACAAGCAGAGTTGCCGTGTATCCCTGGCCTTAAACAGTTGAACGACTTCAATGCAACAGTTGCATACATTTTTGGTTACATGGACCAAGGTTGCAGCATAACATTATCCTTATTGAATCATATTGAAATAAATAATAATAAATAAAATGAGAGGGCTACATCTCAGCAGCCATTTTTTATACACTCATACTTCTTCCTGGCTCCCAAGAAATTGTATTACCCAATTGTATATACCAAATTTGAGTTTGTTATCACACATTATCTTCATGACTAGTAAGCATGTCATTGTAGGTGTTTGTGTTTTGCAAATTAGAACTCTTAATCTCAATCTGACTCTAGCTATAAATATTTGTGAACATGCTCCTTGGATTTTAAAGGGTTTTTTCCCATTACAGACACTTATTCCCTATCCTTAAGATTGGGAATAAGTGTCAGATTGAAGGGGGTCAGATTTCTTGAACCCCAAGCAATCACGAAAACAGGGGCTTGAAGGTCCCCCTGCATCCTCCCTTAGAATGAAACGCTTAGTGCACTTCTGTGACAGGAGCTCAATTCTTTTCTAAAGGGTTTCCGAGACCACAATCTCTGCAATCCCTTAGAAGTGAACAGAGTCATGCAAGCGAAATGACAATTCATTCACAAGGAGGATGCAGGGGAACTTTCAGGCCCTCATTCTTCCTAATGCTGAAAGTCCTAGTGGTCAGACCTTCAACGATCTGACGCTTATTCTCTGTCCTGCGGATAGCAGAAAAGTGACTGTAATGGCAAAACCCCTAAGGCCCCATGTAGAAAAGCACAGCAAACAAATGGTGGAAACACATTGAGTTTATTTCTGCAGCAATTTTCTTTGTGATTTTGCAGATTTTTCCTCTGCCCAGTCAGCTGTTTGAAGTGGCAATGGTGCTTGGACCATTGCCACTTTCTCTTCACACGCCAGTCATATCAGGTCCATTGTCCACATGACCATGCTGCAGCTCAGTCCTATACAAATGAGGGTGGGTTCACACTTGCGCCGGCACTCCGTCCGCCGTGAATCTGACCTAAATGTTGGAAAACTGGATAGGGAAAGGTTTGCGATGTTTTGCTTTTGCATTCACTTTTATGGGTTTTTAAAGCAATGCGCAGGTGTGCGCTTACACCCTCTGCACGGCGAAGCCGTTTTTTTCGTTGGACACAAAGTCGTGCATGTCCGACTTTGTATCCGCGCGTTGCTTTAAAAACCCATAGAAGTGAATGGGTTTTTAAGCAAAGTGTCGCAAACCTTTCCCTATCCAATCCCTATCCAGTTTTCCGACATTTAGGTCGGATTCTCGGCGGACGGAGTGCCGGCGCAAGTGTGAACCCACCCTGAATGGTATTGAGCTGCAACACCAAGCATAGCCATTGTATAGTATATGGTGCTGCGCTTGGTAAGCATTGATAATGCTGCAGCTCTTCTCTGAATGCCACACCCTGTTCAGACAGCTCATTGATGGAATGTCGGTTGTCAGAAACCAACCATTTGGATATAAGTGACTTATTCTAAGGGTAGATCATTAGTATCATAGTTCAGGAAAACCCCGTTAAATTATGATAGATGGTAACTGCATAAACCTTCTTGACAGACTTACAATAAGCACAAACAATACTGTATAATGTCCTGTTGGCACTGCCATGTATGGAGTTTTACTGCTGTTCAGGTACATAGCATTGTCACTGCTGGTGTCAGAGTCACTGCCATCCATAGTGCCATCCTTACAAAGTAAAATTTACTAAAAATATAACTGGTTCAGCTGGTGGTTTAGCAATTATTGGCTCTTCCTCCTGTAACTATGTGCAGGGGCACTGCTGTTAGACCCAATATTCTTTTTCTGATAATATTAAACCCAGCATGCCGTCTTCAATGAGTGTCTGCTTGTTATTTCCCTTGCTTCAGCCAAGGAAAATTATTTACTGTAAAGGTTACTAAAAGATGCACAGAGGAGACATCCACATGAGGAATATACTTTAGATAAATCTCCAAATTCACTACAAGGTACTTAGTCTCTATATAGTTCATTAGATAACATTAGGAATTCAGTTTTACATTTTTTCATATAAATTCTGAAGGTTTGTTCCAGAGGATGTTAAGAAATAAATGGATGGCACAAAACATTTTCACCCCCTACCAACCTACCCCCCTCCCACCTTTACAGCCTGAATAGACTTGGCAGGATCATTCATAGACCACCTGAGCTAAGCAAACAGACTTAGCATGCTCTTGAAGACATGTTCAGGTTTTCACTATAGTTATGATGAGAAGAAGTGTATAGTTAACTTACTCAGAAAGAGAGAAGACCACTTGTTGAAGATGCCTCTCGTAGTATTATGGTGGACATATACATTCAATTTATGTAGCTATTGACTGAACCCTTGTTTGGCAACAGTTGTTTTTCCTGATTGTCACATACATATGAATGTTCAGTTTGGCGGAGTCCAAGAGTTCTGGACTTGATAGAGGGGAGTAAGCCGCTGACAGATACCCTTTGGTGGCAGTTTCTTTCCCTTTAGTTAAAATTCAATATTCCCTATGCTTTTTTCCTCTACTAACCAAGAAAAATGTCAGACAAACATCAAATACACATTAGATGGTTGTCCAGTCCTGCTATTATTGTGTTTTGGATAGTGTTTTGCATTCATAAGCCAAAACCAGGGGTGGACACTACACAGAGATAAAGTGTAATGGAAAGATTTACACCTATTCCTTGTTTTTACTTATAATCACTGATGGAAAATACTGACGAAGACACTAACTGATGTGTGAATAAGGCCTAATGTGTATAGCTACCTTTACTTTTTATCATGAGGGCATTCTAGACCTCTAAGAAGCTGTCTACAGTAGGGATCAGTCATCAACACATGGAAGCATTATATAAGTAATATATCTGACATTGTTTTGATTTGGCTTAATTATAGAGGCAGTGGCGTAACGATCGCAGTGGGTGCGACCACGACCGGGCCTGGAGAGGTACAGGGCCGTGGCCAGATGGCAATGGCCGGGCCCTGGCCACCATGATAGTGGTTGGGGAAAGCCTGGTTCCCCGACCACTTTACATATTGTTAATGGAAAGGGGTCCGGCTATTGCTGGGTCCCTTTCCAATTGATGCCAGCCCAGGGGAGGTGACTAAAAATGAAAAAAAAATACTTATACTCACCTCTCCTGGGCTCAGGATCCTCTCCAGGTCTCTTTCGGCTGGTGACTGAGGTCATGTGTAATGATGTAATCGCGCCCCACGTTACCAATGAGGCCCAATCACAGGCCCCAGCAGTGACGTCTGGTGCATGTGACTTCAGTTGTCAGGCAGAAGAGGACCAAGGAAGATGCTGCAGACAACAGGACGGAGCGAAGATGCCCAGGAGAGGTGAGGCAAGGTGAGTAGAAGTGTTTGTTATTTTTAATCACTTCCTCTGGACCTTTACTTATTATACTCTGGGGCTGAGGAGACCCCAGAATATAATAATAGCACCGGCTCTAGGGGGGGCTTTTGGGAACATATAATACTATGTGGGGGCCAGTTTAGATCATATAATACTGTGGAGCAGGAAGGCCTACAACCTCCAATAACGCTACTGTCACCACACCACCACCTGAACATCCTCTACCCCCACCTCTGTCTCTATCCCTCTTCCCTCATAGATTGTAAGCCCTTGTGGGCAAGGCCCTCTATCCCACTGCGCCAGTTGGTCACTGTTAGTATTATATTTGTTTTGTATATTTTGTGTACCGTATGTAAACCCTCAAATGTAAAACACCATGGAATTAATGGTGCTATATAAATAAACAACAATAATAATAATAATAATAAAATACTGTGTGGGGTTCACTGTAGCTCATATAATACTATGTGGGGGCCACTGTGGAACATATAATACTGTTTTGGGGGCCAGTGTGGAGCATATAATACTGTGTGGGGGTTAGTGTGGATCATATAATTCTGTGTGGGGACACGTGGAGCATATAATACTATGAGGGGGTCATTGTGGCTCATATAACACTGTGTGCGGGCCACTGTGGAGCGTATAATACTGTGTGGGGGTCACTATGGAGCATATAATACTGTGTGGGGGCCACTGTGGCTCATATAATACTGTGTGGGGGCCACTGTAGAACATATAATACTGTGTCGGGGACACTGTGGAGCATATAATACTGTGTGGGGGCCACTGTGGAGCATATAATACTGTGTGGGCCACTGCAGAGCATATTATATTGTGTGGGGGCCACTGTGGATCATATAATACTGTGTGGGGGCCAGTGTGGATCAAATCATACTGTGTGGGGGACACTGTGGAGCATATAATGCTGTGTGGGGGCCACTGTGGAGCATATAGTACTGTGTGGGGGCCACTGTGCAGCATATAATACTGTGTGGGGCCACTGTGGAGCACATTATACTGTGTGGGGGCCACTGCAGAGCACATAATACTGTGGGGCCACTGTGGAGCATATAATACTGTGTGGGGGCCAATGTGGAGTATATAATACTGTGTGGGGGCCACTGTGCACCATATTATACTGTCCTAGTATTGTTTATGTGCCAGGAACTTCACTGCTCACTCACCGTATTATTGATAACTGCAGTTGTGGGTACTACAGTTGTATACCTTTCAAGTATCTGAGATATTGCTGCAGCACTTGTAACCATCACTATCAAGAATTCGTTGTAGGGAGGGGTTAGGGGGCCCCGAACAAAAGTTTTCACCGGAGCCTACAAGACTTTAGTTACGCCACTGTATATAGGCTTAATGGTTGGCATTATTTAATATAGAGCACTACACTGCATCCCAAATTATTCAGCAAATCTGATTTAAGTGTCATAAATATTAAATTTTTTGTTTCAATTAAACTCATGGATGTTTTTATTTCTCAGGGCTCTTTGGATCACTGAAATCAATTTTAAACACCTGTAATAATTAGTTTGCCAAGTGAGACCAATTGAAGGAAACTTACCTAAGGCAAGGCCCCATGTTGCAGAAACGCAGCGTTTTTTGTTGCAGATTTACCTGTGTTATTTTGAGCCAAACTCAAGAATAGATTTAGCAGAAGGGAAATGTCTAAGTGCTTCATTTATATTTTCCATTCCTTTTCAAGTCACTCCTGTAGAAAAAAAAACCTAGCAAAATCAGCAACAAAAAACAATGCGTTTCCACAACATGGGGCTTTAGCCCTAGAAAAACGTTCCACATTATTAGGCAGGCCACAGGTTTCAAGCAATATGGGAAAGAAAAATTATCTCTCTGCTGTCCAAAAGTGTCAAATAGTGTAATGCCTTGGACATGGTATGACAGAACATTAGATATTTCACAAAAACTTAAGTGTGATCATCGTACTGTGAAGAGATTTGTGGCTGATTAAGAGAACAGATGGGTTCATGCAGATAAAGACATAATGAGGAAGGTTTCTGTCAAACAAATTCATCAGAGTAAGAGAGCAGCTGCTTAAATACCATTACAAAGCAGCAAACTGGTATTTCAAGCTGTAGATGCCTCTTCAAATAGAGTTTCTGACTGACCACTTTCTTCTATGGTACAAAAACAAGAACTGTGCCTTCCGTACCAAAATAATATTCATGCATGACAATGCACCATCTCATGCAGCAAAAAATACCTCTGAGTCATTGGCTACTATGGGAATAAAAGGAGAGAAACTCATGGTGTTGCCACCATCGTCCCTTGACCTCAACCCTATTGAGAACCTTTGGAATATCCTCAAGTAAATGATCTATGAGGGTGGCAGGCAGATCATATCAAAACAGCAGCTCTCGGAGGCTATTCTGACATCCTGAAAAGAAATTCAAGCAGAAACTATCCCAAAACTCACAAGTTCAATGGACGCAAGAACTGTGATGGTGATATCAAAGAAGGGCTCCTATGTTAACATGTAACTTGGCCTGTTAAGATGTTTTTGATTGAAATAGCGTTTCATTTCAGTAAATGTGACCTCTTAATGCTACAAATTCAATAAACTAATGTTAATGAAATCCCTAGTATGCCATGACTGCAACTTCTAGTCACAAAGAAAGTTGATCAATGTTCAACTTGAAGTCATGGTTGCTGCACACTTGGGAGGTCACAATGCAACTCCATTCAGTATCATTACTTAAGGAGTCACAGGATCACCCAGCGATCTTTGATCATGTCACAGGAGTCAAGGCCACAATTGCCATGTAGCCCTTATGGTATGGAATTATGACTGTAATGATGAAATTGTTAGCACTACTAAATGTTTTATTATAGATGGCACTATTACGATAGCGACTGCTGGTGGGCACGTTACAGAACAGTAATATATCTGCACTTGTCCTGTCAATTATATGTGAAATTAATTGTAGTATTTTCCATAATGTGAGCAGATTGTAATAACAGCAGGTGTCACATTTCCTCATTTTATTCCGTTTTGTTCTATTTGATGTTACTGCATATATTATTATAGTGTATGTGATAGCTGCTAATACACAGGTCACTTATGTTAAGATGATTGGCACTTGCCTTGAAAGTATTTTGACAATTATTTTAGTGTAGGAGTTCATAAGAAGTCCATAAGGAACATAAAGCTAGTAGTTAGAATTCAGAATGGATACATTGCCGGAGTCCAATGCTTAGACAAGACACATAGTTCAGCTTACTATCTTGTTATCATTCAGGACCTGCCTGAAGTCTGTACTGTGGTAGAAACACAGCAACATCACAGGAATATAAAACCGCCAGCTTTGTCTAGAATATCCCTTGCAGAGATCATCCTGACCTCAGATTATGCTCTGAACTCAAAAGTCTATTAACAATTTCCTCTCATTTTTTAATTCTACTATCTGGACACAATAAAGAACAAGAACAATAAATACATCCACCAAAATAAAGAAGTAATGCACTCAGGGCTAATACTGTGAGGTACAAAAGGGGATACTGAGAGATTTTTTTTTGCACCAGGTCACACACCCTTTGGCTGTATAAGAAAAGCATGCACCTGTATCCCATTATAATGCATACCTCAAGTCCACAGATTGTCTAAACTCTGGCTAAGTGGCAAACAAAATATATTATGTATTTCTGGTTTTAAAATGAATTCTTACAACAGATATTGTATGTTATTTTTACATATGTACATACAGGATATGTTTCAAGTTTTCCTAAAACGTAAGGCCTCAATCTCACAGCTGTATTATGAATCAAACAGATACAGAGTTTTTTTTTTTTAATATGAATATTAAAAAAAAATAGTTATGAGCTACATCATATGTAATATTACTCATGCATTCTTACTTGCTTTCAGGGGAGAATACAGTTGCAGAAGAGTGTATAATACTGAACCAAAGGGACTCTGTGTGCATAGTTAATAACATATTAGGAGCTGATCTAACTGTCTAATCTGTATTTATGACACTTCACACTCCACCTTAATAAGTATCAATGACCCCAGTGTTTACAGCAGCCAATCAGAAGTAGCAAAACTGTGGGAGGGACAGAGCAGCAGCCACAATGATGGGTTTCCAGCTACTTCAGACTCCCTGTAGGCACAGATCACTGCACTGTCTTAGGCCATGGGCCCCACGTGGTGTAAATGCTGCAGTTTGATCACAGTGGAATTGCCGCGGCATTTTACAGCCACAGTAAGGTGGATTCTAGTGAATCCCATTCACACCTTGCGAAAAAAATACGTGCCAGGGGCATGCTGCAATTTCCAAAACCGTTGCGGTTTTGGAAATTGCAGCATGTCGATTATACATAATAATAACAATAATACATTTTATTTATATAGCACAAACATATTCCGCAGCACTGCACAATTTGTAGGGTTCAAGAACAGACAAAAAAGATGCATTACAAAGAAATAGTCAATTCATACACTGGGACTGAGGGCCCTGCTTGCAAGAGCTTACAATCTATGAGGTAGAGGGGGTGACACATATATAAAGCTGTATGAGCCATCACCAGTCATGTCCTTTAGTGTGCAGATGGCGCCTGGAAATATAAACTTAGTCTGATACGGCATCATATCCTGTGAGGTAATGTTGAAGCATAAACAGAGGAGGGTACTTTTTAGGGATTCTAACTACGGAAGGGTTTACATTAGGAGTTGTGATAGGCCTGTCTGAAAAGATGTGTCTTTAGTTTACGCTTGAAGCTGTAGAAATTTGGGGTTAATCTGATAGTCCGGGATAGAGCATTCCAGAGAAGTGGTGCAACTCGGGAGATGTCTTGTATACGAGCGTGGGAGGTTCTGATAATAGAGGATGTTAGTCTTAGATCTTTGAGTGAACGGAGAGCACGGGTTGGGCGATAGACAGAGATGAGGAAGGAAATATAGGGAGGTGCAGCATTAAGGAGAGCCTTGTGGATGAGGGTGATAAGTTTATATTGTATTCTGTATTGAATAGGCAGCCAGTGTAGTGACTGTCACAAATCGGAGGCATCTCAGTAGCGTCTAGACCAGGGGTCAGCAACCTTTTTAGTCCGGGGGTGCCGATTTGAAAAAAAAATGAAAAGATGAAGTACTCCGTGTGCCATGTAATAATTGTAAGGGTGTCGCCCTCCTACATCGGTGATTACCAACAGGGGGCCTCAACACTCTAGAAGTATTTAGGAGGATGATCCCATGCCTTTAGAAGCTAAAGAAGCAATGTTATCTGCGTCCTTAGGATGTTTGACTTTTGGTAAAAATTATTCGGTAGGGGTGCTCCAAGGAATTTTTTTTTTCCAGGGAGACCCCGAGTCTGAAAAGGTTGGGAAACACTGTCCTACATGAAAGTCATATAACACAAACCATAACTGCAACTAGTTAGTCGATTGAGCTTTCATTTCAATGGGATCCTTTAGCAAAATGATTCATATTTGGACTGGACATGGGGCTAAGTGGAATCTGCAGTAAGCCTGATGTGGGGGCAGAGGACGCCCATCACACAGCCTAGTCGTTTTGTTGAAATCCAAACAAATTTTTACAGTCTTATTGAAATGAAAGAAGGCAGATTTAGCTGCCATGTTATACTTTGCACAGGTAATTGCTGGCCTGTGACTAGGCTTCTGGCCTGGACACTTAAACATTGTGCCTCATGTACCCCACACCTCCCAGTGCATCTTCTTGTACGACTACATTTACATGGACAATAGAGAGAGAGATTGCCACAAGGAGCAGCACTGCCATTTGTTTAAAACAGCAGAGAGAGTTCTGTGCCAGGTAGATATGCCTTGGGTGCCGACTCTGGCACCAGTGCCGGGGGTTGCTGACCCCTGGTCTAGACTGATAGATGAAAATATCAAAAAAAGAAAAAAACATGGACCGCACATCCCAATATTATACATCGATCTTGTGCTTCTCAGCAAAATCTACAATACACAACATGAGGTTCTTAGTATACATATTGATCAAGGTGTATAAGCCCACTAGCCACTTCACGGCGACCTCTTTATAGTGGGTCCCTACACTACTGAGTGCGGCACCAAACAGCGACCGCCACCACCACGATACAGCGCCCACAGGGCGAGCGACCCAGCAGCCAAACACCCCTGCCGCCAGGCTAAGCCCCCAGGCTCTAGGCCACATCGCCCCATGGGCACCGCACCCCAGCAATGGCAGACACCGCACAGCACCGCACCTTTATAGAAGGCTCCCTAAATTAAAAACACCTGGGCCAAATGGGAGGAGTGCTGGTACCAAGGAAAAACAAGACTAAACAAAAGTATCAAAAAAAGAAAAAAACATGGACCGCACATCCCAATATTATACAGTACATCGATCTTGTGCTTCTCAGCAAAATCTATAATACAGAACATGAGGTTCTTAGTATATATATTGATCAAGGTGTATAAGCCCACTAGCCACTTCACGGCGACCTCTTTATAGTGGGTCCCTACACTACTGAGTGCGGCACCGAACATCGATCGCCACCACCACGATACAGCGCCCATAGGGCGAACGACCCAGCAGCCCAGCAATACCCCTGCCGCCCTGTTCAGTATTGTAGAATTTGCTGAGAAGCACAAGATCAATGGATAAGACTGTGATGTGCGGTCCATGTCTTTTTTTTTTTATTTTTTTTTATATTTTAGACTGATAGATGGGCCTGGCCACTGCATTCAGAATAGATTGTAGAGGGGAGAGTTTAATAAGGGGAAGACCGATTAGTAAGGAGTTACAGCAGTCAAGGCGAGAGTGAATCAGGGCAATAATAAGTGTCTTTAACGTATCTCTGGTAAGGAAAGGGCGTCTTCTGGAGATGTTTTTGAGGTGGAGATGACATGAGCATGCGAGTGATTGGATATGGGGGGTAAAGGAAAGTTCTTAGTCAAACATAACCCAGAGGCAGCAGGCATACTGCCTAGGAGTTATGGTAAGGCCAGAGACTACAATGGAGATATCAGGAACAGATCTATTAGATGGTGGAAACAGCAGTAGTTCAGTCTTTGAGAGATTCAATTTCAGATAGAGCGAAGAAATGATATTTGAGACAGCCGAGAGACAGTCACTGGTGTTCTGTATTAGTGCAGGGGTGATTTCACAGGATGACATATATAATTGGGTGTCATCAGCATAAAGATGGTACTGGAAGCCAAATCTAGTGATGGTTTGTCCAATGGGTGCTGTGTAGAGGGAGAAGAGCAGGGAATCTAGGACCGAGCCCTGAGGAACCCCAATGGCAAGGGGAAGAGGGGAAGAAACAGAGCCCGCAAATGATACACAGAAACTACGGTCTGAGAGATAAGAGGAGAACCAGGAGAGCGCAGTGTCCGTGAGGCTGACAGAGCAGAGCATAGTGAGGAGGAGTTGATGGTCAACAATGTCAAATGCTGCTGAGAGATCCAGAAGAATAAGAAGAGAGTAATCACCTTTGGATTTAGCCGTCAGGAGATCATTGGAGACTTTTGTGAGGGCCGTTTCAGTAGAGTGCAGAGTGCGGAAGCCAGATTGTAAGGGGTCAAGAAGAGAGTTAGCAGAAAGATAGAGGATTAAACGAGAATACACCAAGCGTTCCAAGATTTTGGAGATGAAGGGGAGGTTAAAGACAGGTCGACAGTTATCAGCACAAGACAGGTCAAGGGAGGATTTCTTCAATAGTGGGGTTATGACAGCATGTTTAAAAGAGGATGGGAAAATTCCATAAGAGAACGAGACGGTAAATATTTTAGTAAGGTAAGTCGTGACAGCAGGAGACAGAGATTGGAGAAGGTGTGAGGGGAAAGGGTCACTACTGCAGGTCATAGGGCGAGAAGATGAGAGTAGCTGAGAGACTTCCTCTTCTGTAACAGGTTCAAAAGATGAGAATGAACAGTCTGAAGTGCGGTTGGTGAGGAGATTTATACCTACGGAAACAGCGACGGTCTCCCTATAGGCATAATTTAAGCAGAAAGTCCACAGAAGAAACCTCTGTGGACTTTCTGCGAAAAGTGCTGCGGGAAAAACCGTCATGTGTTGCCGCCGCGATTTTTCCAGCAGCACTTTTTTGTTGCAGGACGCTACATGGGGCTTTAGCCTTAGGCTGAGGCCCCACATTGAGGAAACACAGATTTTTTTGTTGCAGATTTTGTTGCGTTTTTTTGAGCCAAAGCCAAGAATGGCTACAAAAGGAATGGGAAATATATAGGAAATTCTTATACTTCTACCTTCTGCTCTATCCATTCCTGGCTTTGGCTCAAAAAAACACAACAAAATCTGCAACAAAAAAAGCTGCGTTTCTGCAACGTGGGACCTTAGCCTCAAAGGGGTATTCACATGAACATAACCATATCTTTATTTGTAGATAATTAAAAGTTAAACATTTTTGCAAATATAAGTAGTTAAAAATTCTACAGAGTTTTACAGATTTTCTCTAACTATCTTAGTGGTGACGTCTGTTGTCTTCATTGGTTTCCATTGGATACGACCACAAATGCAGAGACTTTCTATGATCTGATACTGGTACAAGAACCCAGCCATGTTTTTCTTATTGTAGCTGGGTTATTAGGCAGGGACACTACATGTATCAGAAGATATCCCAGCCACAATAAGGAAATCATGGCTTATTTTCTGACCTTAGATAGGTCCTGCATTCATGGTCATATCCACTAGCAACCGATCAAGACAACAGACTGTGATCACAAGATATTTAGAGAAAATGTTTAATTACTTACAGTATATTTGCAAAAATATTAAACTTTAATTATCTACAAATTTAAAAATGGTTATGTTTGTGGGAATATCCCTTTAGGCTGAGGCCCCACATTGCGGAAACGCAACTTTTTTTGTTGCAGATTTTGTTGTGGTTTTTTGAGCCAAAGCCAAGATTGGCTACAAAAGGAATGGGAAATATATAGGAAGTTCTTATACTTATACCTTCTGCTCTATCCACTCCTGGCTTTGGCTCAATGAATGATCAAACATAACTGAGTAGCTTTATGTGTGTTTGGACCATTTTTACCATTCCATATACAGTACAGACCAAAAGTTTGGACACAGCTTCTCATTCCAAGAGTTTTCTGTATTTTCATGACTATAAAAATTGTAGATTCACACTGAAGGCATCAAAACTATGAATTAACATGTGGAATTATATACTTAACAAAAAAGTGTGAAACAACTGAAAATATGTCTTATATTCTAGGGTCTTCAAAGTAGCCACCTTTTGCTTTGATTACTGCTTTGCACACTCTTGGCATTCTCTTGATGAGCTTCAAGAGGTAGTCACTTGAAATGGTCTTCCAACAGTCTTTAAGGAGTTCCCAGACATGCTTAGCACTTGTTGGCCCTTTTGCCTCCACTCTGCGGTCCAGCTCACCCCAAACCATCTCGATTGGGTTCAGGTCTGGTGACTGTGAAGGCCAGGTCATCTGGCGTAGCACCCCATCACTCTCCTTCTTGGTCAAATAGCCCTTACATAGTTTGGAGGTGTGTTTGGGGTCATTGTCCTGTTGAAAACTAAATGATGGTCCAACTAAACGCAAACCCGGATGGAATAGCATGCCGCTGCAAGATGCTGTGGTAACCATGCTGGTTCAGTATTCCTTCAATTTTGAATAAATCCCCAACAGTGTCACCAGCAAAGCACCCCCACACCATCACACCTCCTCCTCCATGCTTCACGGTGGGAACCAGGCATGTAGAGTCAATTCGTTCACCTTTTCTGCGTCGCACAAAGACACGGTGGTTGGAACCAAAGATTTCAAATTTGGACTCATCAGACCAAAGCACAGATTTTCACAGGTCTAATGTCCATTCCTTGTGTTCTTTAGCCCAAACAAGTCTCTTCTGCTTGTTGCCTGTCCTTAGCAGTGGTTTCCTAGCAGCTATTTTACCATGAAGGCCTGCTACACACAGCCTCCTTTTAACAGTTGTTGTAGAGATGTGTCTGCTGCTAGAACTCTGTGTGGCATTGACCTGGTCTCTAATCTGAGCTGCTGTTAACCTGCGATTTCTGAGGCTGGTGACTCGGATGAACTTATCCTCCGCAGCAGAGGTGACTCTTGGTCTTCCTTTCCTGGGGCGGTCCTCATGTGAGCCAGTTTCTTTGTAGCGCTTGATGGTTTTGGCCACTGCACTTGGGGACACTTTCAAAGTTTTCCCAATTTTTAGGACTGACTGACCTTCATTTCTTAAAGTAATGATGGCCACTCGTTTTTCTTTACTTAGCCACTTTTTTTCTTGCCATAATACAAATTCTAACACTCCATTCAGTAGGACTATCATCTGTGTATCCACCTGACTTCTGAACAACACAACTGATGGTCCCAACCCAATTTATAAGGCAAGAAATCCCACTTATTAAACCTGACAGGGCACACCTGTGAAGTGAAAACCATTTCAGGTGGCTACCTCTTGAAGCTCATCAAGAGAATGCCAAGAGTGTGCAAAGCAGTAATCAAAGCAAAAGGTGGCTACTTTGAAGAACCTAGAATATAAGACATATTTTCAGTTGTTTCACACTTTTTTGTTAAGTATATAATTCCACATGTGTTAATTCATAGTTCTGATGCCTTCAGTGTGAATCTACAATTTTTATAGTCATGAAAATACAGAAAACTCTGTATACACACTGTATACACACACACACACACACACACACAATTTTAGGTATGTGTACATATATATTTACTTATGTATGTGAGTATATTTATGTATTTATTTACATATTTATTATTTGTGTATATATATATATATATATATATATATATACACACACAAATTATATAGCTACATATAATATACATACTATATACTGTATATGTATTTTTACCTATTTATGTATATGTAAATGTATGTGTGTATATAACGTATATAAGAATATGCATGTGTATCTGTAAATACATGTTGACTGAGAATGTCATTACAGCACAATCACACAATCTGGTCCCATAATTCAATATTTCCTAGTATTGCTGTGTGCACAAGTGCATTTTTGCTCAAAAAACGAATTTCTTTTTAACAGAAAACCACATGCATTTTTTTGTTTGTTTTTTTAAACTCCCCCACTCATGGAAGACTGCCTGTTTGATGGAGGCAGAGGAGAGGTTTGAAGAGTTAAAAAAAAAAAAAAATTGTCTACCTTGCTGCTGCTGCTGCCTCTAATCATTGCTGTGATCATCTAGATGTGTGAACCAGGTGCTGACTTGTTTGGTGATTAGCCTTCTCCTGGCAGTAAATAAAGTTGAGAGAAATGCTGCTATCATCAGTAATGACATCACGTTTATGGTGGGTGTGGCTAACAACTGAATTCGTCATGTGTACAATAAACGGCACATGATTAGGACCAGTAAGGAAGTGATAGTAACAGAGACTGTGTTGCACATAAATGTCTGCAAAAGGATAGGAAATTTTTATCTGGTCAATTTGAAAAATTAATTTCAGCATTTTTTTGTCTATCTGTAAAATAAATATATATATATATATCTTTAAAAAACCCCTTTGCTAGATGAGCCAAGCTAAAAAGCATCCAAGCGTCACATACCAAGAAAAATAAAAAAATAAATAGCAGGTAAGCACTGCCTATGGATACTGTATAACATAACATAGTTATTAACTTTAATAATGAAATGGCTTCTATTAGCAGGCACTCTAGATTCACACCACCATGGTAGAAAACGGAAAGTACATTTTTCACTGCTGTTTTGCACACAAAGGGCACCTGTTTTCATGGCTCCCACATACATTTGGGTGTATTGAAGGATCCGTGAAAACGGACAAAAATAGAACATGACCTATTTTTTTGAGGTTTGCTAAATTGCTCGCTTCCCCAGCACATATACTAAAATTGGAACGATACAGAGAAGATTAGCATGGCCCCTGCGCAAGGATGACACGCAAATTAGTGAAGCGTTCCATATTTTTGTGTGTTTGGGACCAGGTGTTTGGGTCTTCCTAGCACTAAGAGCAACTGACAAAATACTGACCTGTTGCATGACGCAGCCGTGATACTATAACCTTAGTCTAAGGGTGGTGAAAGTATTCAATTACGCCCTAGGTCCAGTGGAAAGTTGGAGAGTGTGAATACTATCTAACATTTAAACCCCGAATAAACTTTGATCTGTCTTTTAGTAGATTAGTGGACGTCCTTTGTATATTTTTTATTTTAAGATATTAAAAGTTAAGTTTTATTGTTTGAAACCATTTATTTTCTGTAAGATATGAAGTAATATGGAATGGTGTAGAACCCGCTGTGAGACTTTCCTAAAATGAACCATCAAAAAATCATATCATGATCAAATTCATATGAGTAAAATACAGTGTGGATGGCCTTTAAAGAAATATCTGTCACACAGCCAATTTTCACTGTTGTGTAAATGTAGACTAAGTAGTAGCAACTGGCTGCAGTGGTTATGTGGGTGCATGGCAAAAGATCACTGAGGACCAAGGGAGCAGTGGTGCTGCAGAAGCAGGGGATTAATTGGATTTTTTTTTTTTTTTTAAATTTCTCGCAAGTTACAAAAAATATCCTGGAAAAACCCTTTAAGGCTGAGGCCCCACGTTGCGGAAAAGCAGCTTTTTGTTGCAGATTTTGTTGCGTTTTTTTGTGCCAAAGCCAGGTGTGGCTGGAGCAGAAGGTAGAAGTATAAGAACTTCCTATATATTTCCATTCCTTTTGTAGCCATTGTTGGATTTGGCTCAAAAAACCGCAACAAAATCTGCAACAAAAGAAGCTGCGTTTCCACAACGTGGGGTCTCAGCCTAAGGCTACGGCCCCACGTTGCAGAAACGCAGCTTTTTTTGTTGCAGATTTTGCTGCGTTTTTTGAGCCAAAGCCAAGCATGGGAAATATATAGGAAGCTGTTATACTGCTACCTTCTGGTTATTCCACTCCTGGCTTTGGCTCAAAAAAACGCAGCAAAATGTGCAACAAAAAGCTGCTTTTCCGCAACGTGGGGCCGTAGCATTATAGTATCCTAAATTTAGGCAGCATAAAATGATGCAGCTCAGGCTGTCATCAAAGTTAGTACTGTAGATACACACATTATCCCTAGTGAGCTAGAATTTATATCTACAGATTAGTGATAGGAAGGGTTAAGCCAACTTTGTCACTTCATTAATTTGGTCAGTATTTTTCATTAGTAAAATTGGTTATTCACGTCAATAAAACTAATGGTGTATATTAGCTATTTTTAAAGGACCATGGCTTCTGGCATTGTTTACAAGCCAAAAGGTGCAGTGCTGCAGTGGTTCCCCATACATTTGAGTAAGACACTGCTGCAGTACTTATAACTTCCACTATGAAAGAGATGGCAAGTGAGCACTGCAGCTCCTGGCATGTAAACAAAATTAGCTGATCTGCATGGGTTTCAGCAGTCAGACCCCCACCACTCTAATATTGGTGACCAATCATAAACAAGTAAAATAATCAAAATAATGTAGGTTTCCATTAATGTGATGAAGGTCTGTGATTCTGCTTGATCAACTTTTCAGCTACAGTACCCAACAACTGAAAAAATACAACATGGTAAATCAAGTATTCCACAAAAAAGCAAGCATCTGCCATATTTCATCGTGTCACCAAAAGGCATCAATTGCTGGCAGAAAATATTCAAAATCATCTTTCCCTCAATTCAATTACCCCCCCAACCCTCACCTTACCTATCCAATCAATCAACATTGATGAGTCTACATATACCAGAGTCCCAAAGTCTGCTGGCTCAGGATAACCTTTGATTCTGCCCAGTCCACTAAACCACATATCCAACATTTCCTACCACCTTTAACTGATAAGTATCCATCGAGTCCACTATTTCCTCACCCTCGAGACTACAAAAATGATAGTTCCCACCCCCTTAGGGTACCACAAGATCCATTTCTGTGGCCTTCCAGCATGTGATCTTGCTTCCCAATGCTCCCTCATCTCTACTGGCCAGTTAATCCTCCTTTCCATTTGTTTTTCATTGGCCTTCCCCCTTTTCCAATCACTTCAATGGCTACCCTTTGCTAGTGAATACAGTTTAAAATGTAATTGTTGACATACAAGGCCATCTATAACATGTCCCCTCCATACATCTCTGACCTAATCTCCTGCTACCTTCCCACATGTAATCTCTGATCCTCACAAGCACATTTCTTTGTGCTGCTCTTATATGCCCAAAATTTCTCCTATACATCCTGGTATGTGCCGTGTATGGGTACCCCATATAGGAATGATGTGCCTGACAAGTAGTGTGGAATATTTTTACAAGTCCAGGCATACCAAACATGACAATGAAATCATAATCTTTGCAATCTATACATACACTGGGATGGTTCTGACATCAGTCTGGCTGCTTTGGCCCACAGAAGTATCTGTGTTCTCTGGCCCTATTCCTGAACACAAATAGTTGCAAAACATGAATTATGACACACATGCCTTTGTACGTGTATTTTTCATTTGTTCCATATAAAAATTTCCCCAGGTAACGAGGCTGTCAAAAGTAGTTTTGGTGTCTTGTATGACCATACACAAAAGCATTTGGCTTCTTTGCATTGACCTGTAAACGAGTTTGACTATTGACTATTGACAATTGAATTGACATCCTGGACCTAATTAGTTACCTGCATACGGGGATGTGTAATGGGACTTGAATTAAAACATAGTGAAGACACACTTATTACAGTAAGACATATCTACTAACAGTGAACAAAATTTATAATTAGACACAATAGGACATATACATAACTCATAATCGTATGTAAATCCCTTTTAATATGTGCAGCAACATTATTATTATTATTATTATTATTATTATTATTATTATTATTATTAATAATAATAATAATAATAATAATAATAATAATAATAATAATAATAATAATAATATAAATAATAATAATTTTGCCTTTTTGGCCACCAAAGGGTGAGGAACTAGTCATTTAAAGCTATGCAGGCATTTTGTATTCAATGTCCTATATAGACTTATTTCTACTAGAAAATAATTCAAGCTTAAAATGGTTTCCAGATTGGTAAATAAATAAATAAAAGACGCAGTACGTACCTCAGCAATTCCCTGTCACTCCCATTCCAATGCTGTCTGAATCCCCTGCTGGTCTATGCTTTCTGGTCCCTCTTGACACACATGAAATTAGCGCTCAGACAATCAGTGGCCGCAGCTCTGACCTGCCTGCGGGGACCTGTACAGCATCAAAAGAGAGAAGGCATGGGATCACTGAGGTTTCAATTTTTTAACTCGTTCTGTGTCGCTTACAAAATAATTTTACCAAACAGAAAACCCCATTAAGAATAAAACCTGAATTACTGGATGAATCTTTACATTTTTAGCAAGGTAAGATGTATACAGACATAATATTTATTAATATACTCTCCTAATGATGTGATTATACAGACTAGCCAATCCAGCTCTTTTTCTGATATTTACTTAACTCTAGAAACTCTTGTTAGCTAAATCAATGTTAATCCAATCTAGATAACACAGACATGTGGCTATCTGTCCACCAAAGCATATGTTAGCATTATATTGATTCCTGTACAGGTAATTATGTACTAGCTGTAAGAAGCAACCTTACTGTATGCTATATGCAGTTTTAGTATCAATTGTATCTTAAAGGAGACCTACCAGAAGAAATGGACATTAAATTATAAAATGGAATATAAAAAAAAAAAAATATATATATATATATATATATATATATATATATATACATATAAAAATATAATACATAATATAACAATTTTGGATTGTGTTTTCTTATAACTCTACATTGTGTTGCCTCTATGTTACTCCTATTACAAGTATGTGAATAAGCTGACAGCTGGGTGTTACCATTACTAGATATGTCCTTACACAGTCGGAAACTGTCCACTCAATGAAAACAATATCAAATTGTGTAGGGACACACCACTTTGAACACAGGAATGGTAGCACCCAATTGTGCTTTTATTGATATTTTTTCAATAAAATTGAACAGTGTAAAATTAAATGAAAAGATGCTCCAGAATTGATATTTATGGGGAATACAATATATCTGTTCTTACTCAGCAGACTTGTCAGGAGAGATGCATAATCTTTTTTAAAGGGTTTTCCAGCCCCAAATGCATACTTATGGCCCATCTATAGGCAAGTCATCAGAAACGGTCTGTGGTGGTCACCCAATCCCCACAGAACTGAGCTGTTGTGCAGCCTCCAGGTACCATAGCTCCCAACTGCATCTGGCGGGACAGTCCCGATTTTACACTGCTGTCCCGCCATCCCAGATAGCTTACGGTTTGTCCCGCTATGCCCCTGAAGTGTTTTGCTTTTAAACTTTGCCCCGATCCACCTGCTTTTATCTCAGGGTAGGGTAAAGGCTAAATGGTAGATACTAAATCCTAGAGGGCTAAAGGACCTTTGATGATATCATGACCATGTGATCAGACTCTTGTATGGGCGGAGCTATTCTGGATACTACAGGACAATGTGGCATTACACAGAAAGAGGAAGCTGCTGGGAACGGAGACTGGTGTAAGGTGAGGAGAGAAGAGACAGCATGTGTGAGCAAGAGGGGGGAACTTGGGGCAGATGTAGGGGGGCAATTAAACTGCAGGCAGATGAAGGGGAACATTAAGCTGGGGGAAGATGTAGGGGGCAATTAAACTGAAGGCAGATAAAGGGGGACATTAAACTGGTGGCAGATGGAGGGGTGGACATTAAACCTGAGGCAGATGTAGGGGGGCATTTAAACTGGGGGCAGATGAAGGGGGGCATTAAGCTGGTGACAGATGAAAGGAGGACATTATATTGGTGGCAGATGAAGGGGGACATTAAAATGGGAACAGATGGTGGGGGGACATCAAACTGGGGGCAGATCGAGGAGTGGACATTAAACTGGGGCGCAGATGGAGGGTAACATTAAACTGGGAGCAACTGGAGGAGAACATTAAACTGTGGGGGGTAGCTGGAGGGGGACATGTCTGCCTCTAATTTCCCCCAGTTTAATGTCCCCCTCCAACTACCCCCACTGTATAATGTCCCCCTCCAGCTGCCCCAGTTTAATGTCCCCCTCTAGTTTCTGCCAGTTTAAACTGAGGCACGAGGATCTTAGGGGTCTCAGTTTCAGACCCCCATAAATAAGATACTGATTACCTATCCTGTATGCTATTTTATTTACTATTATTTTATACTTTATCTATATTAGAGGGTTCACACCCATGGAACTTTGGACTAGGTCTTTAGCCAAAATTGTAAAATGATTACTCAAAAAAACATAAAGTATTGACTACATTGCATCTTTTTGGCTCACACTTGCTGCACTGTAAATTCTGTGCTTTAGGGCGGCTGCTGCAGGTGAAATGGATTGTACACATAAGCAAGCTAATAATTCCTATATATCTGGTAGTATTGCATCCATATCAGGAATACATTTCTGACTCACTCATGCAACAGTGGAAAAACTTCCATGTGACAGCTGTTTTTGTAACGGTTGTCAAGCGCGGATCTTTAAAACGCGATGAGGGAGATTTATCACAAGGGGAATTTTTAAAGTCAGTTTTGTTGGATTCTGCGTTGCTGTAATTTGCTCTGAACTAATTAAATGTTACATGATGTTTGCTAAATTAGCCACATCTATATGTTTGGCATG
Organism: Leptodactylus fallax; assembly: GCA_947044405.1. Lineage (NCBI taxonomy): Eukaryota > Metazoa > Chordata > Amphibia > Anura > Leptodactylidae > Leptodactylus > Leptodactylus fallax. The sequence goes on from CAMRHE010000336.1 coordinate 951,141, forward strand.
TCTGTCCTGGAATGTTACTCCCCTTTCTAAGCTGTCTACTGGCTGGACAATTTTTGCATCTTTTTCAAAAGTCACTGTAGGTAAATCTGGAGTATAAACAACTAGATAGACTAACCACATCCACTTCCCCATCCAGAAATAGTGGAGAAATCAAAAAGTTGCAAAATATTTGTGCAAATGGGATAAAAAAAGTTGCAAATCCCTGCTTTTTTTTTCCACTACAATTCTGGAGTGCAGGACTTTAGAAATTCTCCACATTGATTTCAATGGGGCTATTTACTAGAGATGAGTAAACTGGTTCAGATTCGATCTGAATCATTCAAAAGTTTTGTGATAAACCCAAACCTGAAACTTTGGGGTTCGTCACTCATAAACCCCTAATATACTCTTGGGTCTCTTCATACTCTAGAATATAATAAGTGATGGCTCAGGGGATTTGAAGAAACATAACAAACAGTTATACTCACCTTCCCTCACCTCTCCTGGGTTTCCCCTTGGGGTCCTCTTCCGGCCTCCTGCGTGATGTCACGAACCCTGGGAGGGTGACTGAGGCCTGTGATTGAGTCTCAGCAATGGTTCACACCGACATCATGACGCTTGGTCAGCCCCTTGTGACCCATGAAGAGACCCCGTAGTATAATATAATATAGCACTTGTGGTTTGTGGTAAACAAGTTCGGCCTGAAAGGAGTCACCTAAACCTGAAACAAAATTAACCTTCAGGACTTCGGCTCACCCCTTTCTACTATTTACATGTCTTATTTTTGTCTGTTTTTAAGGATTTGTCAATAAAGTCAAGTCTATGAGAGATGTGAGAAAATGGTTGGCCCACGGATGCAAAATGAATGGGACAAAACGGACATTGCATCTATTTTTCACTGAGGTTCTTTGGTATCCATGTAGTTGTAAGAGACAGCCAATGTTGTCCTAAGCTTCATTTGTCTGTATAAACTGTTAATGTTGAATGTATTTCTGTGATTCTGTTCCTTTAAGACAGCAGCCATTGTAATTGTGACATGATGCTGGAGTGACTCCCCCCCTTTTATGTCAGCTTGCCTGTTCTGCAGACAGAATGTGAGCAGAGAAGCAGGAAGTGACGAGACAGAGAGCAGCAGCCATCTTAGCAAGTGTTGTATTGAACTGGTGTGGATATTTTTCTGTACAGCTAAGCTGTATCTTGGTCCAGAGACAAACAGAGTGTAAAGAGACAACAGGACTAGTGAGTCCACGTGAAAGGAACTGTGCTCAGTGGCTGATCAGTGAGACTGACATTGTGACTGTGTATATGGATACCACATATAGAGACTCGCAGTGCTGTTGACGTACTGGACAGTAACTGCTAAACCCCGGTTTACATCCCAGCTCAGTGTTTGGATTCGGCAGGACTGTCAGTGTGCTGAGTGGAATCTGCTGTTGGATTACATTGCATTCATTTGGTTTCCCTGTTAAAGAGGACTTCATTTCTCCCGAGATCCTGATAACAGTGAGGAGAGGACGCTTCACTATAAAAGAAAGGAACGACTTTGGGCCCCACCGCGCGCTCTACGGACTGTAAGCGGCCACCTGGACCACTGGGGAAAAGGGGGTGCACCCAAATGTGATGTCAGGGTCAGTTAGGGATAGTTTTGAGTATATTGTTCATTCAGTGTCCATACTGCAGAATTGGACAGAGTAAAAGTAGAAACCATTGCAGAATTTGCCTTGAAATTGTTCATGCTATATTGTATATTTGCTTGTCTTTATCCCTGTCATTTTACCTTCAAATAGTCTTTATTAACTTATAGTAAATATATATTCTTTTCTTGAACTACCGCGTGTGCGTTCATTTCTGGTTGCGGAGACCAAACCACCTGCCTTGCTCTCGGTTCACATAGTCTTGTAGTCCCAAATGAATTTGCTAATCTACACAATGCATTTTGGCAAAACTGTCTATCATTGGCCTGATGTTTATTTAGTGGGCCACCCTCCTGAATAGTCAACCTTCTGCTGAAAATTAACAGAAAACATGCAGCTCAAAGTTAATTGAGTATAAACATTCCAGCTATGTCAAGTGTATTATTCCACTTAGGACACCTACCTTTTAGATGTCATGCCAAATAGTGACTTCATATTCTGTTTATTATTACTCATTTTCAGTATTTGTGGTTCCTAATCATCAACCTCTTGAAACGTTGTCTTTTAGCACCATCAGCCTTACAGTCATACCAACCAATTGACCTCAGGTCAATGGCTATTGTTACAGCTCTGTGTTTTCTCATACAAAGTCCCAGAGGATTTCAGAACAGCATTGATAGTATAGCAGTAATATACAACCCTGATTGGATGCTTCTCACTGGTGACATAGGGGTCATGGAGCGTGTTTATTTAGCTGTAAATCACACCATGTTGAATGGTTAATATTTAGTGAAATGCAGCAGAACATATTACAAAGTCACGATGATCTGCAGAGCACTGCAATGGAAATCTAGCAATATCCTAAGATATTACATTGAATTGAATATTTGCAAAAGAAGTGTTTATAGGTCTAGCAACTAGGAAATCTAAGGTCTACAACTGTTGCCCAGTCAAACATAATTTACATTTTCAGCACCCATTTGGGGCTGGGCATGGGTGTAACTATCAACATACAGTGCTGGCCAAAAGTATTGGCACCCCTGCAATTCTGTCAGATAATACTCAATTTCTTCCAGAAAATGATTGCAATCACAAATGCTTTGGTAATAATATCTTCATTTAATTTGTTGTCAATGGAAAACCACAAAAAGAATTGTCAAAAAGCCAAACTGGATATAATTCCACACCAAACATAAAAAAGGGGGTGGACAAAAGTATTGGCACCCTTTGAAAAATCAGGTGATGCTTCTCTAATTTGTGTAATTAACAGCATCTGTTACTTACCTGTGGCACATAACAGGTGGTGGCAATAACTAAATCACACTTGCAGCCAGTTGAAATGGATTAAAGTTGACTCAACCTCTGTCCTGTGTCCTTGTGTGTACCACATTGAGCATGGAGAAAAGAAAGAAGACCAAAGAACTGTCTGAGGACTTGAGAAGCAAAATTGTGAGGAAGCATGAGCAATCTCAAGGCTACAAGTCCATCTCCAAAGACCTGAATGTTCCTGTGTCTACCGTTCGCAGTGTCATCAAGAAGTTTAAAGCCCATGGCACTGTGGCTAACCTCCCTAGATGTGGACGGAAAAGAAAAATTGACGAGAGATTTCAACGAAAGATTGTGCAGATGGTGGCTAAAGAACCTCGACTAACATCCAAACAAGTTCTAGCTGCCCTGCAGTCCGAGGGTACAACAGTGTCAACCCATACTATCCGTCGGCGTCTGAATGAAAAGGGACTCTATGGTAGGATACCCAGGAAGACCCCACTTCTGATCCAGAGACATAAAAAAGCCAGGCTGGAGTTTGCCAAAACTTACCTGAGAAAGCCAAAAACTTTTTGGAAGAATGTTCTCTGGTCAGATGAGACAAAAGTAGAGCTTTTTGGGAAAAGGCATCAACATAGAGTTTACAGGAAAAAAAAAGAGGCCTTCAAAGAAAAGAACACGGTCCCTACAGTCAAAGATGGCGGAGGTTCCCTGATGTTTTGGGGTTGCTTTGCTGCCTCTGGCACTGGACTGCTTGACCGTGTGCATGGCATTATGAAGTCTGAAGACTACCAACAAATTTTGCAGCATAATGTAGGGCCCAGTGTGAGAAAGCTGGGTCTCCCTCAGAGGTCATGGGTCTTCCAGCAGGACAATGACCCAAAACACACTTCAAAAAGCACTAGAAAATGGTTTGAGAGAAAGCACTGGAGACTTCTAAAGTGGCCAGCAATGAGTCCAGACCTGAATCCCATAGAACACATGTGGAGAGATCTCAAAATGGCAGTTTGGAGAAGGCACCCTTCAAATCTCAGGGACCTGGAGAAATTTGCCAAAGAAGAATGGTCTAAAATTCCAGCAGAGCATTGTAAGAAACTCATTGATGGTTACCGGAAGCGGTTGTTCGCAGTTATTTTGTCTAAAGGTTGTGCTACCAAGTATTAGGCTGAGGGTGCCAATACTTTTGCCCGGCCCATTTTTGGAGTTTTGTGTAAAATGATCAATGATTTGACTTTTTTTTCATTCTCTTTTGTGTTTTTTCATTGCAAGCAAAAGAAATGAAGATATTATTACCAAAGCATTTGTGATTGCAATCATTTTCTGGAAGAAATTGAGTATTATCTCACAGAATTGCAGGGGTGCCAATACTTTTGGCCAGCACTGTAACAGGCAACATAATGAGCCCTCCAACTATGCATTAAGATGCCACTAAAAGGGTTTGCCTACAATACAATTTATTCTCAATCAGCAGGATAGAATTCAACTGCTAGGACCCCTAAAAATCATGAAAATGGGGTAATACCTTTACAAGGTTCCTGGCGTTCATGAGCACTGGATACCTCCCGTGATTCCGCAGCACAGGAGTTGTACTGGAAGAACATGAGAGGTTGGGGTGAGGTGTCACCACAGGAGGGGCATTTTTTTGTGATTAGGGGCCTGTTTGAAAGAGTCAGTGCCCACAATCAGAGTGATTTGTCAACCCAAACCAATCAATTTCCCCAAACTATTGTACACGCCTAGAGAAAATAGGGCAAATACTTCTTTGTGGCATTTAAGTGTGATAGATTTGATAAGTGGATTCAATGGTGATTACTGGTAAATATTGTGCTGAAGACAGAATTATACTCCTGAGTATGGTCACCTTTTATAACCTAAATATGAGGGTCTACTAGTTTCCTGGCATAAACCTGCAAATGAGGTTAAAGTTGTGTGCCCCAGAGGAAGGCAAAGAAGGATAAAAGGTTGGATGTGACATTTATGGGTATTTCTGTTTCTGAAGGAATGAGCTAATCACACCTGTGGATAACAATACCTGGCCGTTGTCACATCTGTCTCAATTAAACACCTAACTTCAAAGACTGGCAATTCTCTCCGACACACTGTCTCATTCACTTTCTATTGCTTGGCTAAAGATGTCTTTTACTTATTTCCTTGCTGTGGAAAATTGTGGTGAGCAAAATGACATATAACATATAACCCATATTCCCTTACGGGGTGGTACAATTTATTTATTGAGAAGAGGTAAATAGCAAAAGTGTCAGTCCGCCTTTCTGCCTTAGTTTAGAAGTGACTAAAACAAAAGTGGATGCACCAAATAAAATAAATCCTGATCATCCTAAAATGTTGAATATACTGATATTTGTTACCGTATGTAGTAAGATAATCTGATGGAGACTCAGTGACCTGTTACATTAATCCAAATCAAAACATACATATAGTGCTTACAGTGCACATATAGGCATTTACATTTATCATCTTTATTGTAGGGCAGATGATGAAAACTGGGTTGGTAAGAAAATTGGTCATGTGTTCTATACGATCAGGTTTGGGGAAGATTCTAAGGCTCTAGACACAAACATTAAAACTGGCCGGTGATGGCTTTTTGAACGTTCTTCCACATAGAGGCTATGGGGCTATTCCCATATCCATATTTTGATGGACAGTGTATATAAGCTGTGTACACTATGTCCTATTTTGACCCCTTCCTTAGTCACCTATACTTCCTTACTAGCACCCAGGGTCTGACAAGTCTCCTTTTGGTTATGCCAGATGCTGATACCTAGATAAGCAGACCCGGTGTCCACTGTGCCTGTGTTAAATAATGTGTGGGTACAAATAATGATTCTTAATGGGCTTGTGCCCCCTTTGAAGCTCCAGACTTCAGAGTATTACCCATTGTACTCTCATTATAATCTGTTCCTGAAATACACAGAACAAATACCTGTTATATTGTAACAATCATATCCGCTGACCAACACTTCGTGTACACTAACAAAGCAGAGTCGATTTACTGGTCATAAGTAAAATCTCTCCCTACCTTAATTTCAGAGAAGCATATGTAAAGTTTTGGCAGCTGTATACAAGTTATCCATATTTATTCTTTCTGATCCTCTCCTTTGCCATGTGACGCTGCCCGCCGACACCAACCAGAGTGAGATTGCTTCATTTGACAAATTGAATGGGTTATCCACTTTTCCACAATTGATGGCTTATCAATCATAAATTGGTGGAGACAATCTGACTGCTGGGACTCCTGTAGATCAGTTGTTTACTGAAGTGCGCACCTCCTGGCATTGTTTATATGCCAGGCATTGTAGCAGTGCTTATGGGTACTGCAGCATCATCCTATTCAAGTCTATGGGACACCTCTGCAGTAACTGCCCCAGCTACAAGTTTGATGAGAAAACAGTGCACTGCCGGGCATGTTAGTAGCTGAGCACCCAAGAAATCAATTATTCTGCAGTGGTTCTGGCAATTGATCTAAAATTGATGGCCTAGCTTAAGGATAGGCCATTAGCTTTATAAAGGTGGATAATTCCTTTAAGCAGCAGGATACTTTGGTCTTTAAACTTATTTGGATGCTGCTGTGATTTTCATTATCCTTCCTCTACGACAAAGCAGCCATTTAATGAATTTTTACCAGTGCATAAAGCTAGTTTTTCAACTTAGTCTTCAGAATAACTTTTCTCTCACAAGGACTTCTCTGCTGAATGTATGCATATGTTTCACATAGCAAGTAAATATGCATTTAATTAGCAAAAATGCTTCCAAATAATATCCTTATGACACAGTCATCTCAGTGGTCTAGATCTGGAAGCTTTCCAAACTATTTCTGCAATAATATCCTGTGGTAGAGGTCAGCAGAAACCTAGGCTTTGAATATGATCATGCTGGTGCTCGCATTGGTTACATATCTTTTTAGCAACCCAAAGCATGAAAAAATATTTATCAAATCCAATGCCTTGTGTGGTTCAGATTCCCAATGAAATTTGCAAGATTTCCTACAGATTTGTTGATGTATGAGTTCATTTTGACCCGAGAGCACACAGCAGTGTCCTGCAATGTAATCTATATGTGACATTTATGAACGTAATATGAGTTACAATACACTTTTCTTATCTCATTTCAAAATAAATTTAGCTAAAAGTCTACAATGTGTGAACATTATGCAAAAAATGAAATACATATGGATAATATCTCTGAATAATAAGTAAATGACATCATGACCAGGACTGGATTATAGAGAGGGCAATTTCAACTGCAAGACACCCAAAGCGTTTTTCTGGCAATATCCATGGGTGGCCTATCTTTATCGATGTACGATGGATGGAGATCCTACCCCTAGCTCAAGTGATAGAAATCAATGAATCACCCTGGACAAACAGAAAATTCTATGGACCCTGGCAGATCTTCACTCCGTTAACTAAAAGATAATATTGTAAGTGGTGGAACATGCATATACAACCACAGAGAGAGGTAGATAACTATGTATCCCCAACAGCAGATGTCAGGACAGTGGGGTTCGTCTCTTCAGTGTACATTATCAATAGACTCAGACAACATCAGTGGGGTATGGTAATAATTTAGATTAGGTTAGGGTATTTTCAGTTTGGCCCATTCAGCTTCTGTTGTTCTGTTTCCATAACAGTAAAAATAATGTACTGGGTATTAAAAATGATGGACGCCACCTGATTCCATAAGATTCCTTTTACTATAATGGGGCACGTTGGGCTTCTATTTTAGTGTCCCTCATTTGCTGGATAAAAAAAAAAAGTCTTTTTTGCAAGACTTTTTTGTCTAGAATTTTTGTTGGATTCTTTGACAGAGGCACACACAATAAATTACTGAGAAGAATGTCCTCATTAAAAAAAATTTGTCCAGAGGTTTCCCCTAACCTTTATCTGGCCCTGGTGGTCACTGGGTAAAAACAATTATATTTTTGATACCGATATATCGAGATTGTCTCTACTAGCCCTTGTTACTGATCAGATCAACCAATTCAGCATTTATGACAGGATTTACAAAGTCCCCCACTCTGGAGCTAAACTGGGTCCCCCTCTTACACAGGCCCCTGGGACTCCGACCTTCGTGCGGAATGGAGAATGGAGGCCCTTGTGGCAGAGGATTCCCCTGACCCCTCCAAATTTGATGCTTTTTGATGGCCTTGGGTGGTGTTCCAGGAATCGTCTGAGTTCTCTTCTTTCTTTTCCTGATACAGTGATACCTTGTTATTTCTTTCTTCTCTTTTTCTCTTCTCCTTCCTTTGGAGGAGGTTATTGGTCATTCTCCCCTCCCACTGTTACCACCCCCCTCTTTCTCTCTAGTATGTGTTTTCCTGATCGCAATTCCCATTGTGTGTTCCTTTGTCTGTTTGTTCTTCTCCCATTACCTTTAAGATGTTGTTTTTATGGTCCCGTATATCTGGGCCTTCCGTTCCCCTGTTATTGTATTGTGCTCCACAGCGTTAGCTTGGGTCTTATCCCAAGCTTCTTGTTTATAGGTGAGGCCTACGTGCCTTCGCGCCATTTGTTTGCTCGCACTATTTTTTTTTTTGTCCTTTTTCCATTGTACGTAAAAAATCTTTGATAAACACTCTGTCTCTGACATATGCGAATGCAGCTTTAATACACAGCTACATAAATAATATCCCAAGGTTCTTCTTATTCATACTCATAGGAAGAGTAACTGCACTGGCTGACAATTCAATGCAGAATACAATATAAATTTATTACTCTCATCCACAGGGCTCTCCATAATGCTGCACCTTCCTACATTTCCTCCCTCATCTCTGTCTATCACCCAACCCGCGCTCTCCATTCACTCAATGACCTAAGACTAACATGCACTATTATTAGAACCTCTCACTCCCGAGAGGACTTTTCCCGAGTTGCACCACTTCTCTGGAATGCTCTACCCCGGACAATCAGATTAACTCCCAATTTCTACAGTTTCAAGCGAATCCTAAAGACACATCTTTTCAGACAGGCCTATCACAATTCCTAATGTAAACTCTTCCGTTGTTAGAATCCCTAAAACTAACCCTCCACTATTAATGCTCCTGCATTACCCCACAGGATATGATGTTGTATTGAAATGTAACCTTCTATGTCCAGACACTATCTGCACATTAAGGGACAGTGACTGGTGAAGGCTGCTCATACAGCTTTATTAATGTGTAATGAAAGTAACCCCTATCACAAAAATGTCTGGACCGCTGTATAAGCAATGCTACCTCCTATGTCACCCCTGCTACCTCTCGAGTCACCCCCTCTACCTCATAGATTGTAAGCTCTTGCAATCAGGGCCCTCAGTCCCATTGTGTGAATTGACTATTAGTCTGTAATGCTCTTTTTGTCTTTACTTGAACCCTACAACTTGTAAAGTGATGCGGAATATGTTGGCGCTATATAAATAAAATGTATTATTATTATAATCTTATTTTTAAGACTAATTACCATGAACAGAAATAGAAAAGCATGTCTATTGAACAATCAGTTGCTAATATCTTTAATAGAGATAAGCGAAGTATTCAAAAATTCGATTCGGCAACTTCGCCGAATTTCGATATATGATTCTATACGATCCGAATTAATTTGCGGCGAATAAACAGCTATCTCCTGTCTCCAGAGTGGGAGATTGGGCAGCAAAATGGAGGAAGCCCTTGGATGCCGCGGTCATGTCTCACTCTCTCTCTCTCTCTCTCTCTCCAGCACGGACAACTTTTATTCATATGGAAGGATCTCCTAACAAGCAAAGACACAATCACATCACTAGAGAATATCATGTAACCGTCTGATGTCACAAAGGTCCTTACTAAATATTCGTTACCACGAAGCATCAGGAAATCCGGATTCCATGTGAATCGAATATTTCCTGAAATTCGGATCGAATTCCACTTCTTCAGCTTCGATTCGCTCATCTCTAATCTTTAACACTGCTTTGTCATATTCTAGGAGGTGATAGAAGGGTTCTCTTCAGAAGTCGTACAATCTTTAGGTGATTTAGTTATAGTTTATATAAATGTCACATTACTATAGGTACAGTAAATTTTTTTCTCCAACCATATTATTATTTGTATGTTTTTCATTTTGTTGCTTTAGTCTTTTGCTCAATCAAATTTTCTATAAAAGCATTGTATAACATAACCATTTATCTATACGTTGTACACCATTTTCCACATTTCTCACTTTTATACAATTGATCACTCTGCTATTCCAGATTTTTACTTACTTAGGTGTCTGGAGTTTGGTGCATACTTGGCTTTACTTCAATCCATCTTGCTGTATACTGGGTATATCTTTTCCTTATTCCCACATAAACTGTTTTGTTCAACTTCCTGCTGGTGTGTTATTATCCTTGGTCTCCTTCTCTACCTACATCTGTGGAAGAGTGAAGAAATCAGGCGATACCTTTTAGAGGCTGAGTATATTTGATAGTAAGCTTTCAAGAGTGCTAGCTCTCTTCTTCAGACATGGTGTAATACTAGAAACTGAAAATTCACACTATTTATACACACACAAGACATGGATCTTCAAAAGGATCTTGGAATAACAAAATGCAATATACGTAGAGAAGTTATTTACAACAGGTCAGGAAATAAACAGTCTGGAAAATTTGTGGGGGCGTGACAGAGGGATCTGTTATCTGTTTGTAATCAGGTGGTGATTTGTGACCCTCACAGTTCATACGTAGTGTGACATGAAACTGGCATGAATATGAAGTCCAAATCTATTATTTACAGCCAGGCTATACGATACAATCCTTTCTATGGCTAACACGGTACAACATATGTTGATACCCTCCAGTTTATACATCTATTTAGGATATTTAGGTGCTGGGTATGTGTTCTCTATTAGTGTATTAGACTTTCTGTATTAATTTAAGGGTCTCTATGTGTTTATGGGGTTTGTTGTGTGGTCTATTCATTTGGCTTATAGTGAGGGGGGTAATATGTTGTATTTGTGATTTAAATGTTATATGTTGAGGACATCTCCTAAATAAATGAGGGGGACATAAGCTATAACACTTTGCACAGGGCTCACAACTATGTATTTGTCCTCTTTGAATCCTGTGATCCTTTCCAAAGTTGGCAAGTACTATATGTCAAAAAAATAAATAAATCAAAAGCATAGGGGAATTCAACATTTTATATAGGGACACTGAACATGATGAATAGAGATGAGCGAATTTCTCAAAAGCTCGATTCTGCAGTTCGATTCGAAGTTCAAAAAAAATTTGCTTCGATCTGAATTAATTTACGGTGAATATTGCTAAAAAACACCTATTTCCTAGCTTCAGAGAGTCTGTATAGTGGTGTAGAACACTGTGCCTTGCAGTAACACGCATAGGGAGCCTACTGTGGTAGTCAAACAATACTGTGAGTCAGTATGACATGCACATGACAGGCGTCGCTCTTAGAACCACTGCACACTTCACTTATTTGGACAGTTACGGGGCCAAAACTGATCAACTAAGTCAAGTGTGAACCCAGCCTTACAGGTCCATGTTAGTGTCAGGTAGAAAGAACCTTGCAGAGGCCCCACATCCTACTGTAGAGTGAAAGAGCGCACTCCTTTTACACCGTTGTCATTCCACACATATGTCTACAGAGTGGCAAGGTGACATAATATGGAGATGGCAGCGCCATAAGGAGGCCATACAGTGACCCAGTGGCAGCGGCATGAGGAGGGCATACAGTGAGCCAAAGGCAGCAGCATGTGGGCATACATTGAACCGGTGGCAGTGGCATGAGGAGGGCATACAGTGACCCAGTGGCAGCAGCATGAGGAGGACACAGAATGACCCAGTGGTAAAGGTGGAGGTAGTAACAGCCTTAGGAGGCCATACAGTGACCCGGTGGCAGCAGCATGAGGAGGTCTTACAGTGACCCAGTGGCAGTGGCATGAGGAGGACATACAGTGACCCAGTGGCAGCGACATGAGGAGCGCATACAGTGACCCAGTGAATGTGGCATGAGGAGGCCATACAGTGACCCAGTGGCAGCAGCATGAGGAGGACATACAGTGACCAAGTGGCAGAGATGGAGGTAGTAGCAGCCTTAGGAAGCCATAAAGTTACCCAGTAACAGAATGTGGAGGTGTCAGTAGCCTTAGGAGGCCATACAGTGACCCGGTAACCGAGTGTGGAGGTGTCAGCAGCCTTAGGGGGCCATACAGTGACCCAGGTCCTCCCCTGTGTGACTGTGTGACTTTGTTCACCCAGGCAAACGAGGTGTAGAACAGCGTGACACCGCTGTGCACTGTACATGTGGTATGCTGGAGGAGCACTGTGAATTGTCCCTGCAATGGAGGCTGAGGAAACAGTGGAGGATGAGGCGGACATTGTTGCAGGACCAACAGCATGAGAACGTGGAGGCAGAAGCGGCATCAACTGGCCAAGTTGCTGGCCAAGGCGACAATGTGGAGTTGGCAGCAACATGAGGAGTACACAGAGTGACCCAGTGGAAGTGGCATGAGGAGGCTATACAGTGACCCAGTGGCAGTGGCATGAGGAGGGCATACAATGACCCAGTGGCAGTGGCATGAGGAGGCCATACAGTGACCCAGTGGCAGCGGTATGAGGAGGCCATACAGTGACCAAGTGGCAGCAACATGAGGTGGCTATACAGTGACCCAGTGGCAGCGGTATGAGGAGGCCATACAGTGACCAAGTGGCAGCAACATGAGGAGGCAATTCAATGACCCAGTGGCAGTGGCATGAGGAGGCCATTCAGTGACCCAGTGGAAGCGGCATGAGGAGTCCATACAATGACCCAGTGGCAGCGGTATGAGGAGGCCATACAATGACCCAGTGGCAGCAACATGAGAAGGCCATACAGTGACCAAGTGGCAGCAACATGAGGAGGCCATACAGTGATCCAGTGGCAGTAACATGAGGAGGGCATACAGTGACCCAGTGGCTGCAGCATGAGGAGGCCATACAGTCACCCAGTGGCGGAGTGCAGAGGTGGCAGCAGCGTGAGTAGGCCACAGAGTGGCAAGGTGATATAATGTGTAGGTAGCAACAACCTTAGGAGGCCATACTCTGAACCAGTGGCAGAGTGTGGTAAGGCAGCATGGATCATTTAATCTACTGCATCAGGCATTGGTGGGTCGAAATCTTGGCTGATCCATCTTCACAAAGGTCAGTCTCTCCAAATTTTGGGTGGACAGGCGAGTGCTCTTTGGGGTAACTATGGCCCCTGCCACACTAAACACCCACTCTGATGCCACACTACTGGCCGGGCAGGACAGCTTTTCCAGGGCAATCTTGGCCAGTTGCGGCCACAAATCCAGTTTGGCTGCCCAGTAGTCCAGCGGATCTTTGATGACGGGTGGCAGGGTGCACTCTAAGTATGCCACCACTTGCTGGTTCAACTTCTGCTCTGTGTCTAGCTGCTGATGAGCATCTTCTTCACTATGCGGCTAAAGAAAGTTGCTCATCAGCGACTCTAAGCTCAGGCTGCTGCTGATGGAGCTGATACTGCTCCTGCTACCCCAAAACCCTCCCACGGCTGCCATGCCAGTGCAAGTTGAGCACTCAGGGCCCCCCGGTCGGACATGCGAGAGGTTGGATGATGGTGCATGTCTCTATAGTAGTTCAGTTTGTCCTCCCTCTCAGCGGGTGTAAAAAAGGCCCCCATTTTTCCCCGGTAGCAAGGGTCTAACATGGTGGAGAGCCAGTAGTCATCCCTCTGCCAAATGGTGACAATTCGGCTGTCACTGCGCAAGGAAGTCAGCATGCATTGGGCCATTTGCGCAAGTGACTCCGAGGGTCTCCCTGCATCCATCTCCACTGCATACTGTCACGGTGTGTCTGAGTCATCTACCTCATTCTCCTCATCTCCCTCTGGCTGTTCTGGTTGATCCTGCTCCTCTCCACCCATTTGGCTACACATTGTTTGTGCTCCAATGTCCTCCTCATCCTCCTCCTCCTCCAGTTCAGCCTCCATAGGGCTCATGTGGCCTTGAGATGTAGATGCCACATCTCCAGTCCCCTGACCAGCCAGATTGAAAAGCATCTTTTCCAGGATGTGAATCAGTGGAATGACGTTGTTCATTCCGTAGTCCTGGCGACTGACTAACAAAGTGGCCTCCTCAAAGGGAACTAGCAAACGGCAGGTGTCACATATGTGCTGCCACTGGCTAACATTAAAGTTACAAGGGGACTACCTCTGTCCGCTTGGATCATCAAGAAATCTTTTATGGCTTTTCTCTGTTCATATAGTCGATTCAACATATGAAGGGTTGAATTCCAACGGGTGGAAACATCACATATCAGCCTATGTTGTGGAAGGCCGTTCTGCTGCTGCAGCTCAAGGAGGGTGTGCTTGGCTGTGTACGAGTGGCTGAAGTGCATGCAAAGTTTCCTTGACATTTTTAGGATGTCTTGCAGATGGGTGGAACACCAGACTGTACACGTGCGCCATGCAGGGCGCATGGCTCAGCCCTCCTTGACGCAGCGCTGACACTATGTTCTTCCCATTGTTGGTCACCATTGTTTCGATTTTAAGTTCTCTTGGAGAAAGTCAGGATTCCATTTCTTGATTGAGGACACGGAGCAGTTCCTACCCTGTGTGACTTCGTTCGACCAGGCAAACGAGGTGTAGAACAGCGTGACACTGCTGTGCCCTACACATGTGGTATTCTGGAGGAGCAGTGTGAATTGTCCCTGCAGTGGAGGCTGAGAAGACAGTGGAGGATGAGGCGGACATTGTTGCAGGACCAACGGCGTGAGAACATGGAGGCAAAAGCTGCATCACCTGTCCAAGTTGCTGGTGTGTCTGGGCAGGCATCACATTAACCCAGTGGGCTATAAATGACATATATTGTCTTTGACCGTAGTTACAGCTCCACACGTCGGCGCTGCCGTACACTTTGGCAGACACTGACAGGCCCAAGGACTGTCCCACCTTCTCTTCTACATATTTGTGCAGGGCTGGTACTGCCTTCTTGGCAAAGAAATGACTGCTTTGGACTCTCCACCTCGGCTCGACGCAAGTCATGAGTTCTCTGAAAGGTGCAGAGTCCACCAAGTGGAAAGGGAGTGACTGCAGCACCAGCAACTTGGACAGGAGCATGTTCAGCTTCTGCACTGTTGGATGAGTGCACGCATACTCTTGTCTCTTAGATATAGATTCTGTGATCGATTGCTGACGCAATAACTGACTAGGAGGAGGAGCAGAGAATCACGACCAGCAGATGATGGGAAGGACACACAGCTTCCTTCGGCTGAGGTGGTGGAGCCTTGACTGCCTAAAATGGGGGTCATGCCACTGGTTGCTGCAGTGGTTGCTGCGGCAGGATGGACCACCACATTGGAGCCACATCTCTCCCAGGCCACTTTATGGTGACGCTGCATATGTTGACGCAGGGCTGTGGTGCCAACATTGGCACATTGGTCATGCTTCATCTTCTGCCCACAGATTGAACATATGGCCATGTTCACTCCCCGGTGGCTTTACAAAAAACTGCCACACTGCCAAGTAGGTGATTTTACCGCCAACACTCCGCACTAACTGACTGTTACCGCCACTGCCTCCGTGAACCCCTGCACCACTGCCTTCCGGGCAGGTAGGCTGCTGCGAAGCCGGTGGTCTACCCCGGGCACGTTTAGCTCCCGACCTCACACTGCTCCCACCCTGCTGACTCCCCCTTTGACTCATGCGCAAGCTGCAACCCTATTCTCCTGATGATGAATCCCCTTTGTCACCCAGCTCCCAATTACGATCGGCTACATCGTCATCCACTACTGTCTGCAGGTCACTGATGTCTTCCTCAACACCAGCTCCCACGCCACTCTCCTCATCACTACTTGCCCGCCTACCGCAGGAAGTGGCGGATGTCTCCTCCAGATCTTGGCTGAGCAATAGCTGCTGACTGTCCTCTAGTACCTCCTCCTCACTGTACAGTGGATCTGAGCCCACAGTATAGAGTAGTTCTCCAGTTGAGGGAACAGAAATGGACAGAGGCAGGTTGAGGACAGGTGAGGGCACAGGACCTGCTGCCGGGCCATGCCAACTAAGGGTTGTGTCTGACAAACCCACCGACTCTTGGCTGGGGGTGTCTGATGTGACTTGGGATGAATTGGATGACCGAGTCAACCAGTCTACAACCGTTGGGTTGCTGGTCAAGACACGACCGCTACTTGACACTGGGAGCTCAGGCCTCTGTAAGTGACCCCTGCTGCCACGCCCCCTTACTCTGCTGCAACCTATGCCTGCGCCAGAAACATTTAGGCCTGTTGCCCTCCCCTGTGCATGGCCTCTCACTTCTCTGTCTGACATACTGTTCAATGAAAAAACGTAATTGCAAAGGGCAAAAAGGCCTGATATTTTCTACTTTGAAGAGAACAGCAAATAGGCCCCTTATTGCTTTCCCCACTAATGAACACCAATAAAAAAAGCGTGATAAAGGCAGAGATTTGTGGCTCAGAATTATTGAATTATTGACAATACTGTATTGATAAATGGCCTGCAACTTTGTACTGGTAAAAAAATGGCGAATATGGTCCTCCTTATGGGTTTCCACACTAATAAACACCTTTAAATAAGTGATAACCTCTAATTATTATTGAATTATTATTGACAATACTGTATTGATAAATGGCCAGCAACTTTATTCTGGTAAAAAAAAATGGCAAATATGGTCCTTCTTATGGGTTTCCACACTAATAAACACCTTTAAATAAGTGATAACCGCTAAGTATTATTGAATTATTGAATTATTATTGACAATACTGTATTGATAAATGGCCAGCAACTTTATACTGGTAACAAAATGGCGAATATGGTCGTTATGTATTTCCCCACGTTAAAGGCGTTTATTACAGATACGTGCAGATACAGTCATATGAAAAAGTTTGGGCACCCCTATTAATCTTAATCATTTTTAGTTCTAAATATTTGGGTGTTTGCAACAGCCATTTCAATTTGATATATCTAATAACTGATGGACACAGTAATATTTCAGGATTGAAATGAGGTTTATTGTACTAACAGAAAAAGTGCAAAATGCATAAAACCAAAATTTGCCCGCCCAAAAAAATTGGGCCCCCCTAACCTTTTTTTTTTTTTAAAAACACTAACCACTTTTTTTTTTTTTACTAAAGAACAAAATTTGTTTTTTTTCCCCTCTGTGCTTTTTATTTTTTTTTCCCGTGTTTTCTATTTAGAAAAAAGGTTTTTTGTGTGTCCTTTTTTTGTTTTTCTCTTTTTTTTTTTTTTTTTTTGGGGGGGGTTGTTGGGCCCTTTAAAAAAAATTTAAATTATTTTAAAAAAAAAAAATTGTTCAACATAGTTGTTCAGGGGAAGGATACAAAAAGTTGTCTCAGAGATTTAACCTGTCAGTTTCCACTGTGAGGAACATAGTAAGGAAATGGAAGACCACAGGGACAGTTCTTGTTAAGCCCAGAAGTGGCAGGCCAAGAAAATATCAGAAAGGCAGAGAAGAAGAATGGTGAGAACAGTCAAGGACAATCCACAGACCACCTCCAAAGAGCTGCAGCATCATCTTGCTGCAGATGGTGTCACTGTGCATCGGTCAACAATACAGCACACTTTGCACAAGGAGAAGCTGTATGGGAGAGTGATGCGAAAGAAGCCGTTTCTGAGAGCACGCCACAAACAGAGTCGCCTGAGGTATGCAAAAGCACATTTGGACAAGCCAGCTTCATTTTGGAAGAAGGTCCTGTGGACTGATGAAACAAAGATTGAGTTGTTTGGTCATACAAAAAGGCGTTATGCATGGCGTCAAAAAAACACAGCATTCTAAGAAAAACACTTGCTACCCACTGTAAAATTTGGTGGAGGTTCCATCAGGCTTTGGGGCTGTGTGGCCAATGCCGGCACCGGGAATCTTGTTAAAGTTGAGGGTCACATGGATTCAACCCAGTATCAGCAGATTCTTGAAAAAAAAGTACAAAAAACAGTGACAAAATAAAAATAAAACGCCGCGGATGGATATTTCAGCAAGACAATGATCCAAAACACAGCTCCAAATCTACTCAGGCATTCATGCAGAGGAACAATTACAATGTTCTGCAATGGCCATCCCAGTCCCCAGACCTGAATATCATTGAACATCTGTGGGATAATTTGAAGCGGGCTGTCCATGCTCGGCGACCATCAAACTTAACTGAACTGGAATTGTTTTGTAAAGAGGAATGGTCAAAAATACCTTCATCCAGGATCCAGGAACTGATTAAAAGCTACAGGAAGCGACTAGAGGCTGTTATTTTTGCAAAAGGAGGATCTACTAAATATTAATGTCACTTTTCTATTGAGGTGCCCATACTTTTGCACCGGTCAAATTTTGGTTTAATGCATATTGCACATTTTCTGTTAGTACAATAAACCTCATTTCAATCCTGAAATATTGATGTGTCCATCAGTTATTAGATATATCAAATTAAAATGGCTGTTGCAAACACCCAAATATTTAGAACTAAAAATGATTAAGATTAATAGGGGTGCCCAAACTTTTTCATATGACTGTATTATTGGATGATAATTCAGTTTTCTTTGACATAGTAGTACTGACAAATGTAATGTTATGTTGTGGAAGAACAGTGAATAAGCCCCTTATAATAAACGCCTTTAAAAGGCGTTTTTTACAGATACGTGCAGATATTAGTGTATGATAAATCACTGTTTTTTGCTGTACTGCACTGCAAAAGGCTCGTTGTGTTCCACCTTGAAGACACAGGTATGAGCAATGAGCAGCAGTATAACGGCAGTGAGTGCTGCAATGTGAATTATGTTGCAAATTCTTGCTGTAAATGACCCTGCAACCACCCCAAATTCTTCTCTCAATTCCTCCATATCCTTCCCCTACACTTGTAATCCTCTTTCCCTGAACTATCTGTTTTATAAGTCTTTCCCTAGCTCCTGCTGACGTCAGTCCTTACAGTAACAGCGATGTGGAATGACTGTACCTATAATGGCCGAGGGTATTTATAGCGCTGTAACATCACAGGGTCGGCTGGCTGCTGATTAGCTGCACGCTTGGCATTGTGGGTGATCCTGTGTTCCCAGAGTCCCTTGCCCCTTGTCCTAACGTGTGGCGGCCATGTTATAAAATAAATGCGAATCGATCCATCGAAGCGTGAAGAAATCCGGAATCATGGTGAATCGAAGATTTCCTGAAACTCGGATCGAATTCCACTTCTGCAGCTTCGATTCGCTCATCTCTAATGTTGAACTCAAAACCTCCTAACTTATCACACAACACTTGAAATTTGAGATTGATAAGAATCGTGTTAAAGTTGAGAAATTAGTATCTGGCCATCCGTGATTTGTCCTTTTTTGTTAGAATTTCATTTCCTACTTTGCCTTATGATTTGTGTTCAGTAGCAGCCCTTAGTTCTGTTCTAGTACAAAAACCTTTGAAACAGTATTCAAAGATCATCGGGCTTTGTATTAACTGTAACACGATCCTTTGTACTAACTACAGAGTCACATTGACTGATGAAATTATGGACAGTTCTTTGAGGAGTAAAATGTACTGTATGCTACAGAAACCTTAGCTAATTAAGTTTGCTGCTTCCAGACTAGATATTACTTGAAGTCTTCTTGTATTATCACTAATTATTAGACAGAAGTGAATTTTACATTGCATGTAATTACTGGAAGGAATCATGCTTGTTATGGTTATGATCATTTTCAGGGTTTCACAGAAAATTAGAATATATGAATACAAGATAATCAGATTATTCTGAAGATGGTTAAACATTCTCCAATAGGATAAGACAATCAAAGCCAGGCAGGAAAATCGTACAGATTCGTGAATATAAATCATACTATATTAATTGGAAGATTGTATTAATTTCCAGTATTCTAGCAGCCATATTCACTATATGACTAACCTGTGCTAAAATGAATCCTTTTAATCCTGTATACTTAATTTCAATTCTTCACGCAGTAGTTAAATCTGACATACTATTCATTTGCATAAGCTAGCGAAGGATTAATACAAAAGTAGGCCATGTGATATTACTATTTGATGTGCTATGACTCACAGGACTTGACATGATGCATGACATTTCATCCATACAAAATAATTTAATTTATTATTAATATTATCCAGAGGAATTCAGTATGCTCGCTACAATGTGAAATAGTTACACTTATAAGTATACTTTATTAGAATTATAAATGGGTCTCATCTAAAGCTCATTTACGGCAAATTAAAACAGACCATGAAGTAGAGTTTGTCAAATTCAAACAATAAAACGTATTTAAAAAGGATATCCCATTTATATAAGGGCCTGTTCACATAACATTTTCAGCCTCTGCTTGAAAAACACCAGGAAACATATGACATATGTGTAACATATGAAACTGATGGCTATGACATATCCTACTGCAAAAGCATACAATGCAATGCAATACATATGTTTTTTTAATGTATACCATTGTATGAAAAGTGTGGTCTACTACACTAACAAATACCACACCAAAAACATATACTATACCAATGGAGACCAAAATAACACTCATTTGGCCTTTGTTGGGTGAATGAAGACCTATGGGTATGCTTAGCCAGCAGTATAATCATTGTGAATGCAGGGCATGCCATTGTGATCAGGCTCAGGGGCAGGAAGACCTACACTCTGAGTCCATCACATGACCATGGACACTGTCCATCACATGATCATGGAATGATTTTTATCCACTGGAAGTAAACAAAGAATGACAGCGTCTAGAATAGAATATCATAAGGAATTAATACAGAAAGTATATTGAAAAGTTGTGTACATTTTCTTTATACAAACAATAACATTTATTTGCAGAAACTGAATAACCCCTGTAAGAGTCCTCTAAATAATTCAAGCACATCTCGCACAAGACAGGGACTTGATTATGTCTGGCGTACAGAACTTGAGAAATTCCCCCATTGCATTAGCACGTCATAGCTTTAGAGAGTTATCCCGACTGGTTGAGGTTAATAAGTACAAGCTTCCAGGTCGATTAGTTCAGCAGCATGCTATAAGAGGAAGGTTTCAACCTCAGTGGGCTATACAGTTCATTTTATTTGCTTTACCAGTTTCTGTTCAGACTATGGAGGAAATCAGCAGTATTACCTATTTTACACTTTAAAGTTTAAGACTACATGTAAAAAGTCATTATTTCACCTTCTCTGCTTTGTTCCTTATAGTCTCCTTCATCTCTTGCTCAATTCGTTCCAGTCAGCACATCGTGACATCAGAACTCGCCTTGTTTACAGCTATTAATGTATCTACAGACGTGCCAATAGATATTCTTCCTAGATCTATATAGTATAGTGAGTATCCGAAGATTGAGTCCTCAGCAGGTGTACTAGTGTCTTTTGAACCTGTAACTTGAACATATTGATTTTTCTTTGCCTACAATAGATTTTTTCCTTTTTTACGGTTACAACAGTCTGAAGTTAAAATGACTGGCCCACCCCCACCGGCATCTGCATCAGTTACAATTTCTTGAATAAAACTTCACTTTTCAAGCTTGGAAATTAACCAACAATCAATTTAAGGCTGAAGGCTAAAATCTGTGGCTTGCACAGCTGTGTCTAATATAACTCAATTATTTCAGTACCTTAAAGTGTTAGCTTCAAACTGTTATACCAGCAAAAACATAATTACATGATTCTAAAATATCCATATGGTTCATGAGTAGGGCGATTGTGCTATAGTAAAAAAAAAACATATTTTACACCGCGTGACAATATAGTTGTATTAAGCCATGTGTTCAGTGCCACTAGCTTTACTGCTTTTAGTTATATGACAGTGAGTTATAAAAAGCTATCACAGAACAAGTATGTAAAATGACTAATACTAAGACCTAAAGAAAAAAGTGTCTATTACTTCCATATTCCTATTAAATGTCAGCATATTCCATTGTTTGAGTACAATAAAATGCAGTAAGACACCATATCATTGTAAACAGTGATTTTAGACTAAACTGAGGAAGCAGTGATCCATGACAAGGGGTTTGCTGTTTTTTTAATTCTTTAGTCATACATCTCTAACTTAAAGATGACAGGTCATCAAGTACAACATGCCAAATGACATAATCATCTAATTGCTTCTGTGCCCCTAAACAATTGCCTTTTTTTTTTTTCTTAAATCTGTCCACCCATTCAAAAGAAGTGGCCCCTGGAAACTTATATGTAATATTCCTCTAATTCTCCAAGTGGGTGGCAACCTTGTATTTCTCTGAGAAAATAATAGGTTACCGCCCACTTGGAGAATTAAAGCTAGTTTACATCTAAGCAGGGGTCACATCTTTTGAATGGGTGGATGGATTTAAAAAAAAATGCCAAATGCCACCCAGTATCCCCATTGATCAGCTGTTCTTAGAGGTTTGTACACAGAGAATAGAGCAAGAATCAGACAGCACTGTTTTCTGTGTATTGGCCAAGTAAGGTTACTGCAGATCAGCTCAGACCTAAACTGCAGTGACTTGATTACAAAGGACCTTTCACCACTTCTACCAATTCCATTTCTTAGCATCTGTAGAAGCTGCTTCATTAATTCCAGTGCATTTGGAGTTTTTTTCTCTAGTCTCCCACCATTCCAAGCAATCAATGCTGTTACTTTTGGGGCCTGATATGCTATTTAGTCTCTGTCAGGAGTGTGGTGTCAGATAGGAGCAGGGAAAAGGTGTGATACTGAGCTCTGACATTGGTTGCCTCTGATTGAAGCTCTGGATTACGCCCGCCGGCCTGATATTGCCCTTCTGAGAATACAGAGCTTATATAACACATTGAGCACCAAAACTAACTATGCTTGTTGCTCAGGAACAGTGGGGACTAAATAAAAAATTCCAACTGCGCTGGAATCAGTGGAGCATTGACTATTAACAGATGCTAAGATCTTGAATTGTTTGAGGAGGTGAATAGTCCTCTTTAAGTCACTATGCAGAGAACAGCACTGTCTGATTCATGTTCCATTCTCTGTGTATCAGATGCTGAAATAGCTGATAAATGGAGGTGCAGGGTGTCAGACCACGACCACTTATCAGGATGTTTTACTTATCTTTCTCTTCACTCATACCCTTATTTCTAATAGACCATATATTTGTATTCATCCTCACACTCAGAAGTCTATAGAGAGGGGAGGAGGGAGTAAGCGAGCTACTGCTGGCTATTAAATAATGCATTTCAATGTGGTAAAGAGTTATCTTACTAGATATGGTAGCCAAAACAGCTATCTTAGTTACTAAGTGTAGTAGAGATGAGTGAAGTATTAAAAAATTCGATTCGGCAACTTCGCTGAATTTCGTGATATGATTCTATTCGATCCGAATTAAATCGCAGCAAATCACGTACCAAAAATAGCTATTTATTGGCTGCAGAGAGCCGAGGTGGGCGGCAAAATGGCGGAACCCCTTGGATGGCGCAGTCATGTTTGACCGCGGCATCCAAGTTGTTAAAACCCCGGATCGGTTATGGAGCAGGGTGTTAGCTGTCAGTTACAGCTAACACTCTGCTCCATAACTGATCGGGGGGGATTTAACACCTTGGATGCAGCGGTCAAACATGCCATGTGCGCTCGCAAAGGGGTTAAAGGGATGTGACATTACAGGGCTGGCTGCTGATTGGCTGCATGCATGGCATTGTGGGTGATCCCATGTTCCCAGAGTTCCTTGCCTCATGTAGAGCAGCCATTTTGAACTAAATGCGAATCGTTACCACGAAACGTGAGGAAATTCGGATTCGATGCGAATCAAATATTTCATGAAATTTGGATCGAATTCCACTTCTGCAGCTTCGATTCGCTCATCTCTAAAGTGTAGCAAAGCTTAGCAGCTGCAATATTTGTATGTCATTTTCAGTAGCCTCCTCCTCCACCTCCCAATAGATTTCTTTATTAGAATTAAATTGAGACTTGTGTAAGCCGATGACTGAAAAAATATTGGAAGGAATGTACATCTCACCCAGGTAGCTCAGATGGGTGAAATGAGGGAAATCCAGAAAGTTCTCTCTCAGCAGACAACTATGTTTGCTGAGCATTATTTAAGTGCTGTGCACTGGGCTGGATTTTTTATGGAATGTCGGGTAGGTTGGTGGTGGGACCTGCCATTCCCATCTCCTCCAGTCCACAGCTTGTGGACACTCCTGGAAGAAACCCAGCTGACTGGGATCTCCTCGTTAAGGGGATATAAGAAGTCTGCTAGGAGAGCAGACTGTGGCAGAGCTTGGCTGGAAAGCCACAAAGAAAGTGACTATTGCTGGAAGACAATCTGACTGTTTGAACTTGTTCCTATTCTGGGTGAGGTAACCTATTTCTGTTTAGTTAGAGCCCAGACGGGCAGGTATTTATTTTTTTTCGGTTTCTGTTATGTTGCATGTACCAAGGAGTGTTTTGAGTGAATAAAACTCAATACTTGGACTAATACCTTGGAATCTGTGTTCATGTCAGCCCACACAACACCCCAGATCCTGACAATTGGTGGTGGTTGCAGGCATTCAGGGGTTGCTAGGGGCAACAAAAAAAACTCGTTAAAAAAATAAAAAAAAAATACATTTTTATGTCCTGGGTGAAGGCTGCTGTCGCCAGACAAGACCAGACCCGGAATATGGAAGAGCTACTGAAGCATCTGGTGCAGTCTAATATACAGCAACAAGAAACCAACCGTTTATTGATGGAGAAGCTGGCCATCATCAAAGAGACTGGTGTCACTAGTGTGCAGAAACCTGTGGAGCTCAAAGATGTAAAGCAGGCTGTGCAAAGAGCTTTGCAGAAAATGACCCCAGATGATGATATAGAGGCCTACCTTACCGTGTTTGAAAGGGTGGCTGAACGAGAGAGACGAGACTGCTGACTGGGCAGATGTCATCGCACCTTATCTGACAGGTGAACCCCAGAAAGCATATTATGACCTCTACCAACAGGATGTCAGAAACTATAATAAACTGAAAGCAGAAATTCTTGCTCAGCTGGGAGTGACCACGGCTGTCCATGACCAGCGGGTGCATACCTGGAGTTACCATTTGGACAAACCTGCCAGGTCCCAGATGTACGACCTTATTCACCTGGTAAAGAAATGGCTGGAACCAGACGCCTGTACCCCTGCACAAATTGTGGAGAAGGTGGTCCTAGACCGGTTCGTCAGATCTCTTCCTCCTGTGTTGCAGCGCTGGGTTGGACATGGAGACCCCAAAGATGCCAACCAACTTGTCAGCCTTGTAGAAAGGTTCCTTGCGACTGAGGCAGAACTTCGCGATGTCCCTGCAGTTCGATCACCCCCTAGGAACTCCAGGTGGAGGGCACCTCACGGTAAGACTGTTCCATTTATTGAAGGCGGAGTAAAAAGAGTTTTAGAGGGGTCTCATGGGCGAAAGACTGAAACGTCTCCCAAGCACTCCACTAGTCCCAAACAGGACTCTCTGTTGGAGAAACCAGGCCTAGTACAGTGCTGGAGATGCAATGAGAAGGGACATATTGCTGCCCGTTGCCCTGTCAGCTCTGAGCTGATGGAGTGTGACGCTGGTGGGTGTCCATCCTTGTTCGCAGAACCTGTCTGTTCTGCGGCACCGGGTCTAGAGACTGAGCCTCAGGTCTGCAAGATTGTGGTGAATGGTCATCCTGTCCAGGCGTTGCTTGATTGAGGAATCTTGGTAACTTTAGTACATGCCAGCTTGATAGCTGGGGACTGTATGCCGGACAAGCACATGAGTGTACTTTGCATCCATGAGGATACTAAGGACTACCCCATGGCCAATATCAAAATAGAGACTATATTAGGACTTATAAATATAAAGACTAGGAGAGTCACCCACCAGTATCCAGACGCATTAAAACATAATTTTTATTATAATATAAATATTAAAATACACGAGAAAGACTACAACATAAATAGAGAACTTATATGAAAGAGGGGAAGGTAGGTCAAGTATAGGACCTATTTAATATCTCACTACTATTATGTATGAGGTATGTGGATATATAAGCCTATCCCAAATAACCCTTTCAATTCCACATGTTAAACTAGCAGCAATTGGAAATTACGGTCATGTTTATAACTTAAAAAATGGGGGTTCTACCTAGCATCAACCATTTTCAAGTATCACACTCCTAATGCCACCTTGGTAACACAGCGGCCATTTCTAACCGTAACATCCCACTAAGACACTATTTGGGCTATTAAAGGTAACCTTTTAGGACTAACAGAAACTCTACCTAGCATCCATACCAACACTTAAACTATCGGCTGGTTTAAGCTATAGTGTCCTATTAACACCTTATATCACAGCAGCTAACCTTCACCAAGAATTCCCACTAACACACCTAATAGAGTGTTATAAGTAAGATCTCAGGACTAAAAAGCGCTCTCCCCACTATCCACAGTGTTATAGTGTCCAATGCTTTATGCTACCTCCATATCACAGCAACTGATTTTTAGCCATGATATACTATTAACAAATGTATACACCTAACGCGCGTTTCCTGTGTCAGAATATACAGCAATACTGACACATTCATCAGAGGTACGTATCTATATCTCAAAGAGCCACTAAAGTAAGTATGTTATAGTATCATAGGCATATCACCCTTCCTCAACATACACTCCCGCTCCCCCATCGGCACTAGTGTTTGGCCGCATGGAGCAGCAGAGCAGACGGTCTCAAATACTTTTAGCCACGCCCACCAACGTCCCCCCAGCCAGTCACTCCACACTCAACTGAATGGTAAGGAACTCCCACTGACCGAGAATAGTCCAATGAGCATGCGTTAGACAGAGACCAATCACAGAGGGTCTATCAAAAGAACCTGCCCCCTCTAGCCCCGCCCACCTGAACGGAGCCCATATACACATCTCTCTATAGGAGAAATATTCAAAAGGGAATTCACTTATTACAGGCTAAAAATCCCTGGATCTACTATATAATTGCCAGAATAAACACTAGAAACTTGATTTAAAAGATTATGATATTTTTGAAACATAAATGAACCATTATCCTCACAAATATCAATCTATTCCCAATAATCACAGAAACAGTCATAAACACTGAAAACTGAATTTAAAGAATTCTGTATAATAATTTTTGAAACATGAATGGACAATTCTCCTCATAAATATGAGACTGTTAACAATAATTGCAGACGCAGTAGTATTTGAGAATAAAGCACCCAATAACTTAAATAAATGATGCATATGAAATTGCATCATTCAAGCCCCATGGTTTAATTGTTTTCAACCGGAAAGTCCAACGGGCTTCACACTGAAGGAGCCTCTGATCAAAATTGCCCCCTCTAGGAGAAGGAATGATCTGTTCAATGCCTTGAAATTTAATATTCACAGGATCACCCCCATCCCTATATTAGGACTTGTCTATTATGAAGTGGGTGTTGTGAAAAACCTCATGCATAGTGTGATTTTGGGACGTGATTTCCCTTTGTTCTGGGATTTGTGGGGAAAAGGTAAAACCTGTAAGCCAAAGGTGGATACCCCACCTACGCCCAAAGGGCATGATGAGTGTGACCCTTTTCCATTAGAGGTCCTAGCTGGAGAGGAGGATGATACCCCTTCCCCAGCTCCTGAGTATGATATACCTGAATTGCAGGTCTACCGGGATAATTTTGGTACTTCACAGTTGAGAGATCCCACTCTTGCTAATGCTCGTGAGAGTGTGACAGTCGTAAATAGTGTGCCTCAGGAACTGGATGCTGACCACCGATTTCCCCATTTTGCCATGAATAAATGACCTCTTGTATCGGGTTGCAAAAAGTAATGGGGAATATGGGGAGCAGCTTCTCATGCCTAAGCCATACCGCCACATGGTACTTGATATGGCCATAATCATGTACTTGGGGGAAACCTAGGGTCTGAGAAAACACAGGAGAGGATTCTCCAAAGGTTTTTTTGGCTGGGCGTATATAAGGAAGTGAAAGACTACTGTGCATCCTGTTCTACATGTCAGGTACATGCCCCAACCCCACATTTCCGTAGTCCCTTGGTTCCACTGCCCATCATTGAAGTACCTTTTGAAAGGATTGCTATGGACTTGGTCGGTCCAATAGTCAATGTCAGCTAGAGGTCACCAATATATTCTGATTGTTTTAGATTATGCTACTCACTATCCTGAAGCGGTTCCTTTGCGTAATACTGCATAAAAGAGTATTGCCCGTGAGTTGTTCTATATGTTTTCAAGAACAGGCATACCTAAAGAAATACTGACCGATCAGGGCACACCATTCATGTCAAAGGTGATGAAAGAGCTGTGCAAGCTATTTAAAATTACCCACATACGGACCTCTGTGTATCACCCCCAGACAGATGGGTTAGTGGAACGCTTTAACAAAACTCTTAAACACATGCTTAAAAAAGTGGTAGAAAAAGATGGTCGTGATTGGGACTGCATGTTGCCATATCTGATGTTCTCTATTAGAGAAGTTCCACAAGCTTCTATAGGTTTTTCCCTTTTTGAGTTAGTCTATGGTAGACACCCCAGAGGCTTACTAGATATAGCCAAGGAAACATGGGAAACTGAGGCTTCCCCATACAAAAGTGTCATAGAGCATGTAGCTCAAATCCAAGACCGTATTGCGACAGTCATGCCAGTGGTAAAAGGACATCTGCAAAAAGCACAAGAGGCCCAAAGCAGAATTTACAATTGTTCTGCCAGAATCCAAGAATTTAGCCCAGGGGATAGAGTACTTATATTGGTGCCGACGGTGGAAAGTAAATTCTTAGTGAAGTGGCAAGGCACATATGAAATTGTGGAAAAAGTAGGGCCAGTGGACTATAAAGTGCACCAACCAGGGAAAAGGAAGCCATTTCAAATTTACCATGTAAATTTGATCAAGCCCTGGACCCAGAAGGAAACCTTGGTGGCCTCAAATGCAGAAGTAGATGATTCGTTGCCACCAATCCCTCCAGTCCATATAAATGAGACTCTGTCAGCGCCCCAACAAGAGGCAAAAGAGTTCCTGTAGAGATATAAACCTAAATTCTCTGATCTTCCAGGGCGTACACACCTAGTAGAGCACTGTGTGGAGATGGAACCTGGGCGGAAAATAAACCTCAAACCCTATAGAATACCAGAGGCATGTAGGGAGGTAGTGTCAGCCGAGAATAAACGCATGCTGGAGTTAGGTGTGATTGAGGAGTCTAAAAATGACTGGTCTAACCCAATTGTCTTGATACCGAAGCCCAATGGTACCTGGCGGTTCTGTAATGATTTTAGAAAATTAAATGAAATTTCAAAATTTGATGCTTATCCAATGCCCAGAGTAGATGAGCTTATTGAGAAGATGGGTAATGCAAGATACATAACCACACTAGATCTCACAAAAGGTTACTGGCAAATACCCTTGTCTGAGGAAGCCAAAGAGAAAACTGCCTTTGCCGTGCCAGAAGGATTGTTCCAGTACAAGGTTATGCCATTTGGGTTGCACGGAGCTCCTGCTACCTTTCAGAGGTTGATGGACCAAATCTTGCGGCCACATCGTGACTACGCAGAAGCTTACCTGGACGATGTGGTCATTCATAGCCCAGACTGGGGAAGTCACCTCTGTAAGGTACAGGCAGTACTAGACTCCATAAGCGAGGCAGGCCTTACTATTAACCCTGAGAAATGTGCTTTAGGGTTAGAAGAAGCCAAGTACCTGGGCTATGTAATTGGCAAAGGACTAATAAAGCCCCAAATCAATAAGGTGGAGGCAATACAGAACTGGCCAAGGCCGCTAACCAAAAAACAAGTCAGGGCGTTTCTTGGAATTGCTGGCTACTATCGTAGGTTTGTGCCAAATCTATTGCAGCTCCTCTCACTGACCTGACAAAAGGTAGGTAGTCAGTAATGATCCACTGGACACCAGAAGCAGAGGAGGCATTCCAGAGGCTAAAGTTAGCTCTATGCCAACAGCCAGTCCTGATAACCCATGATTTTAGGAAGGAGTTCCTGTTGCAGACAGATGCCTCTGAGGCAGGTCTGGGAGCGGTGCTGTCCCAGGTTATAAATGGAGAGGAGCATCCAGTGATGTACCTGAGCAGGAAGCTGTCCCCTGCTGAGAAAAACTACGCCATTGTGGAAAGGGAGTGCTTAGCTATTAAGTGGGCACTGGATGCCCTAAAATGTTACCTCCTAGGCAGAACGTTTAAGTTGATAACTGACCATGCCCCTCTCACTTGGATGAAAATGAATAAGGATAGAAATGCTAGGGTTACCAGATGGTTTCTGTCCTTGCAAAATTTTATTTTCAGTGTAGAGTACAGATCAGGGAAGTTGTTGGGAAATGCTGATGCCCTGTCAAGGGTATGATGGCCACAAATGCCCAGCCCTCTGGTCTGGAAAAGAGGGGGGGGGTGGATATGTAAGCCGATGACTGGAAAAATATTGGAAGGGATGTACATCTCACCCAGGTTGCTCAGATGGGTGAGATGAGGGAAATCCAGAAAGTTTTCTCTCAGCAGACAACTATGTTTGCTGAGCATTATTTAAGTGCTGTGCACTGGGCTGGACTTTTTATGGAATGGCGGGGAAGCTGGTAGTCCAGTCCACACCTTGTGAACACTCCTGGAAGAAACCCAGCTGACTGGGATCTCCTAGTTAAGGGGATATAAGAAGTCTGCTAGAAGAGCAGACTGTGGCAGAGCTTGGCTGGAAAGCCACAAAGAAAGTGGCTACTGCTGGAAGACAATCTGACTGTTTGACCTTGTTCCTATTCTAGGTGAGGTAACCTATTTCTGTTTAGTTAGAGCCCAGACGGGCAGGTATTTATTTTCTTTCGGTTTCTGTTATGTTGCATGTACCAAGGAGTGTTTTGAGTGAATAAAACTCAATACTTGGACTAATACCTTGGAGTCTGTGTTCATGTCAGCCCACCCAGCACCCTAGATCCTAACACTTGTAATATAAGCCTTTACCTGTATATACAGTATGTATCAGTGATGTTTGTGTATATGTAGCTCAGTGGTTAGCAGTATTGTAAAACAGCTGAGCCTTGTGGGTGTTGGGGATGAGTTCCTATATGGCAGCCACTAACTCCCCTACTCCACAACGCTCTCTGTGCTTTGAGTCCCTTGTTGTGAAAAGCGCATTACAAACATTTGTCATTGTCATTTTTGGGGTTGTTGATTCCAATGTTAATTAATTGTGGTCATAAGAGAACCCCTGTGATTTTGTGGAATTTCTTTGAAGCCAACACAAGACAGATAAGGGGGATATACAAATGCAAGACAAACAAACTTCTTCTGGACATCAGAGAAGGGGGGGGGGGGGTAGAGGTCTGGAGGACACAGCTTTCCCAGATTCAGTAGCTGACATAGAAACATTTCAAACTTCATTCCATAAAGGATGGGGGGGGGGGGGGGTTAAATAGAAAAATAGATAGGAACCATGAGCCAGGAAACCTGAGACATGGCCTAACATTATAAAAACTGTTGATGTCCAAAGAAAATATTATTACTGTTTTGCTTGTTTATGTTACTTTTTGTTTGTCTCTTCTTGTAAGCACTGAACCTTTTTGTATTAAAGCATTTACCTTAATGACGGTCCCTGTATGTTCTGCGGATCCATTGCCTTTTAACCCCTTCCTGCAGCAGGCGTTTTTCGATTTTTGTTTTTGACTCCCTGTCTTCCAAACTCCATAACTTTTTTATTTTTCTGTTCACAGAGCCATATGAGGGCTTAATGTTTGCGGGACAAATTGTTCTTCATAATGGTAAAATGTAATATTCTGTACAATGTATTGGTAAGCTGGAAAAAAATTCATAATGGGGTGGAATTGAAAAAAAGTGCATTTGTGCTACTTTCTTATGGGCTTCGTTTTTACGGCGTTCACTATGCAGCCAAAATGACATGTCACCTGTATTCTATGTTTTGGTACGATTTCGGGGATACCAAATTTATTTGGTTTTATTTACATTTTAACCCCTTTAAAAAAAATCCCAAACTTTTCTTAGAGTCGCCAGATTCTGACACCAGTAACTTTTTCCATATTTCCATATACAGGGATGCATAGGATGTTTTTTTTGTGGGGCCAGATGTAGTTTGTAGAATGTTTGTTGCTTTGATCATTTTTTATTCAAATTGTTATCAGAGGTGAAAAAACGGCTGACCTTTTTCTAAAGTCTGTATACTGGGCATTTTGGATACACGGATATCTAATATGTATGTGTTTCACAGTCATTTTTTACTTTTAATAGATATTATTTAATAGGCCCCCTATGGGTCTTGAACCCCAGGGACTTTGATTAATGCAATGCATTGCAAAGCTAAGAGAAGCTTGTAATAAAAGTTATGCCACACAATCCTGGGAGCCTTCAATAGGTCCCCGGTTCTCAAGGAAATGGATCACCGACCCCGGAAATGGCATCTTAGTTAGCTTTGACCGAGGCGCTGGGTGCCTTAATGCCCACAATAAGTGGGGGCACTGATCGTGGGCATTAGTGATGAGCCTTTGCTGTATAATACACCAAAGACCTGGCAGCTATGGGGGACACTCAGCTTCTGAGTGGCTGCCATATTTAAATACCCGACATCGACCGTAATAGTGCGACTGATGTCAGAAAGGGTTAAAGTGTGTTTGCTGTCTGACTGTTAGAGAGACATGCATATGTGATTTGGGTTCCTACTACATAAAGCAGTAAATGGTTGCAGTGTGTATTAGGGGTGCGTGGACTATGTTGAAGTGTGATTTTATGCTTAACTTGCAGCCTGAGCAGAGGGTGAGTGTAAGATTGAGTGATTGGAGAGAATTAACCTCTCACAGCCACATCCATGTCATGTGCTAGGACAGTCCAAACATGACAAGAAGTCAGGCATCAATCTGGACATCATTTAAGAGATCATGTGTCAGAAAGTCCCTTTTAAGTATAGCAAATTTTCTCACTTCGAAGCTCTTCACAGAATTTTACATCCTCCTATGAAAACAGCAGACATATTGAGGTAGCTTAACAGCAGGTTGTGTATCAATTATATCCAATGGATTTATTTCAGAATGTGTTATGAAAAACAGACTTCAAATAAAAAATCAGTAACCTTTTTGAACCAGAAGCTTAAAAACATTGCTAGTGATGATGGAAGACCATAAAAAAAAAAAATAATACCGCATTAAGATTGACGGAAAAAGCAGAACAAAATTCAATGTGAACTATGAACTTTGAACCATTTTACTAAATAAAGCAAAGAGTTACTGTGAAGGGATAAGAGATGTTCTTGAGAAATAGTGCACATTTCCAAATGACTTCAGAGGGGTGATGCTGCGACAGCATTCAGAAATAGCATACTATAAAAGAAACTGTCAGAAATTCACAAGGTTTCCATATGAAAGAACAAACTAAAACAAACTTCAGATAGATTAAAAATGTTTTATACTTTGAAACAAGTGACAGTGTTCTTGGATATAGTTTTGTGCCTGCTGCTAAATGTGTCATTGCTTCACAGATTAGGCAGGGCAACCATTGTTATTGCAAGATCAACTAGACAACACCATGGCAAGAGCTTGCTTCCAAAAAGGGTATGCTGACTTTTAAACTGAGTAAACAGGATTGACAGTAAGTACCACCTGCTATTGTAAAACTTATAAGGAAAGATGCCAGGAACTGTGCATGGGGAAAAAAAAATTCTTTGTTTTTTTGCAGTTAAGTCCTCATTCACATGATATAACAATGTGGGAAGGCTGTATAGAGGCACAAGAAGTATCCAATGCCCCATACTATGAAACCATAGATATCCTGAGTGCTGCCAAAGGGAGCTCCAAAAGGCAACTTATTAGAGAGCTAAACAATTTTATGGTAGAGTAACAACATGATAAAGTATCTGATGTAGTATGCCACAATTTGTGGGAATCTGACAGATACAAACTGTTAGTATAATGTTGTACCGTGTTAGCCATAGAAAGTAGTGGAAGAGTAAAGAAATCAGATGATAACTTTTAGAGGCTAACTGAGTATATTTGATAGTAAGTTTTCGAGAGTGCTAGCTCTCTTCTTCAGACATGCCCATGATCATTAACCCCCACGGCACCTTGCCATTTTCCTGACAGCACAAGGGCACTGCCATTTTCCCATGGATCCACTACTATAACAGCCGGGAGCCTATTGAAGGCTCCCAGGTTTGTCTCCTATTCATTTCTATTAGAGGCTGCTCTATGCATTGTAATGTATTGCAGTAGTGATCAGATCCCATGAGTTTCAAAACCCTTAGGGAGTCTAATAGTTACACATTTTTACATATATACATATGTAAAAATTAAAACGAACTAAAAATTCAAAATCATCCCCCTTTCCCTAGAAGTACAAAAAAAAGTAAAAAACATACACATTAGGTATCCATGTTTCTGAAAATGCTGGCTCTACAAACTAATGCATCCCCGTATATGGAAATGTAAAAAAGTTACAGGTAACAGAATATTTTTGCAATGTGTTTTTTTTTAAGGGGTTAAAACATAAAAAAAAACTATACAATTTTGGCTTCCATGGAATCTTACCAACCCATAGAATGCAGGTATCATATCATTTTGGCTGAATAATGAACGCTCTAAAAACAAAGCCCGTAAGAAAGACATGCAAAGTAGTTTTTCTCCAATTCTACCCTATTCTACAAATTATTTCCAGCTACCAAATACATTGTACAGAATTTTAAATGGTATCATTGTGAAGAACGATTTATTCCACAAACATTGAGCCCTCATACAGCTTTGTAAACAGAAAAATAAAAAAGTCATGGGGTTTGGAAGGTGGTAAGTCAAAAACAAAAAATGAAAAAAATTGAAAAATGCTTGTGGTAGCAAGGGGTTAAAACAGCATCAATTTTTCTAGGTAAACTTGTACTCAGTTTTTCAAGGAACTCAGCAGGGAGTTTGTTCCCAATATCTTGGAGAACTAACCACAGATCTTCTGTTGATGTAGTCCTTCTGTCTCTTCATGTAATCCTGGGGTCAGTTAGGGAAACACTTTTACACCCTCTTGTGGCAAGACCTAGTGTCTAATCAGATTGTGCCTTTAATCATTTATATATCTGCAATCATTTACATATAATTTTTTTTGTCAATAAGTGTATGTATGTCCCATGTCAGTCCCATGGATGTTGCAAAACTGTCCTATTACAGTATATAAATGTTCCATAATATATACTTTAAAAAGTGACAAAACAAAGTGGTATTTCCACTGCAACAGGGTAGCGCAACATCATATAAGGGAGAAATTACTTTCGAATCTCTTACAGAATTTCTGTCAGGAAACTGTTCTTGAAAGGAGTGTGTCACCACAAATCCATGTTATTATCTATATTTTAAAAAATCCTAAAAATTTTGCAATTCCAACTACTGTTTCCTGGAGACTGACCTTGGATCATAGACAAAATGGTCTGGAACAGACCCCTTTGAATTCTATTGGAGAGTTTTCTAGGCATGTTCTTTGACCTGTGCAGGCATTGTTGCACAGAGACGTGAACATTACCTATGGTGGATTCTGTGTCTAATCTACACCTACATGATAGCTGTGATCATCAGTGTGCTGATAAGTGAAATGGCGGCTGCAAAGAAATTTCTTATAAAAAACTGGAAATATCAGCATATTATTTGGCTTAGTGACAAGAGTCAGAACCAGGGGCGTAATTACCGGGGTAGCAGCAGTAGCGGCTGCCACAGGGACCGGGACATTCGGGGGCACGAGGGCCCCGATGCTTTTTTTTTTTAATAGGCCGTTACCTGCTGGAATAACCCCAGCAGGTAGCGTGCCTGATTTACTTACCAATCCCCGCTCCTGCCCATGTCCACCTGCACTTCCCATTCTGCGGAAACGGAGGTGACTGTGAGCAGCAGCAGGGATTGGTAAGTGAGGCCACGGGCCCGCGAAACCCACAAACACTGCTATCATTATACTTGAGGGTCTTTTCAGACCCCTGAGTATAATAATCGGAGGGCCAGGGGAGATGAGGGAACATTAAAAACAAAGTTACTTACCTCTCCGACGCTCCACAGGCTTCGGGCCTGTTTGGTGACGTCACGAGGGCCAGGCCTGCGTCATTATGCATCGTGACATCGGCCCGACTCATGCGAGATGTGGTCCAACATTGAAGATGGCTGAAGTAGCGGGGAATGCGCCGCAGCCAGATAGAGATAGGTAACATTGTTTTTTTTTTTTTGTATCCTCCCCTGGGTCTCCGATCATTATACTGCCACTATGGGGCATAATAGTGTGTGCAGGGGCCACTATGGGGCATAATAGTGTGTGCAGGGGCCACTATGGGGCATAATAGTGTGTGCAGGGGCCACTATGGGGCATAATACTGTGTGCAGGGGCCACTATGGGGCATAATAGTGTGCGCAGGAATGCGGTTTGTGCAGGGGGGGTTGGAGGGGGCGGTCCTGGGGGTGAGGGGGGCTGGTTGGAGAGGGGGTTGGGGGCGGTGGTTCAGGGGGGGCCATGTCAAATGTTTGCCTTGAGGCCCAGCCATTCCTAGTTACGCCACTGGTGAGAACTGTAGGAGTTTTAGTTTGTTTTTTTTTTTTTTTTTTTTTTAAGATAGATGTACTTATTTTTTTTTATGTGACACATTACTTTTAATGAGTCAGCACCACCAGAAGTCTTGGCATTTCTTAAAGTTTCAGAAAATTCTGTGACAGGACTCCACCATGTGGCATTTATGAAATTGGTATCTTAGGTATCCTTAAAGAGGACCTTTCATGTCCTCATGAATATGCAGTTTTATATACCGCTAGAAGGTTGACAATGCACTGAATTCAGTGCACTGTCGACTTTCCGATATGTGCCCCAGTGCTGGAGATATTGGTGTCTTTAATTTCGGCACTGATATCTCCCCACTGTCAGAAGGGCGTTCCTGACAGTCTAGCGTGATCGCTGGGTTGTGAGGAATGCCCCCCCCTGACAGTACTCATCCATATCCCTGTACTGTCAGAGGGGGCGTTCCTTACCACCTAGCGATGACACTGAGCTGTGAGGAAAGCACCCCTGCCCCAGTACAAGTCTATGGAATGCCCTTCTGACAGTGGGGAGATATTGGTGCCGAAATTAAAGGCACTGATATCTCCACCACCGGGGCACATACCGGGAAAGCTGACAGTGCGCTGAATTCAGCGCACTGTTGACTTTCTAGCAGTATATAAAACTGCATGTGCCTGAGGACATGAAAGGTCCTCTTTAAGTTACCTGATGCAACTAATACCTCCGTACCCTCTATAACTATACCCAACAACAAAAGTGTATTAACTACCATAATGCTTATTTTACTAGCTGCAAAATATATTTGCTTGCTAAAGTTAAATCTGTGCTATATTTTGTAAAAAATATGCTCCTTTTTCACAAAATCATACCCAAAAGTTTTCTAAAAAAGGTAAGACACATGATATACAGCACGTGACCATGCAGACAAATTATAAAATTGCAGAATATAACAGTCTCATCATTCGGTAAGTGATAGCTTCCCTAAATAAAAGCCAAACACTAGTTATAGAAGCTTCTTCCTAAATGCCAAACTAATCTGTTCTGAGGAACTAGAATTTTCACATGGATAAGCTCAATTTAATAGAAATCTGAGATGAGCCTGTCTTCTATTTCTTGAGATGCTTTGTGTTCACTCCTTTGGTGCCAGTGGAGCCAAATTCACAGTGCCAATGTGAATGACTGTAAGGCCATCTGCACGGAAAAGGTTAATATTTCATAATCACATTTTCACAGATGAAAAGAGCAAACAGATGTTCACTTGCCACAATATATCACATTGACCAGATGTTCAGAAATGTTCCATGGAAAGCGCCCAACAATGAAAGTGTTACAGATACTGAAGACACAATTTCAAGGGATAGGAACTTCTATAATCAAACACTGAAAAAAGAAATAATCCTTTTCTGTTGATGAATTGCTCAGGAAAAAAGTGGCCAATGTGAATGGAAATTACACATGTATGTCTGAAAACACGATTTTTATGTAGGTGCACCTTAAAGTATGAAATTTGGGCACAAACACCCATCCCCATAAAAGTTTCCAGTCTGGTGGTGCAATAAATGTTTTATTTTTATTAGGATTTTCCATTGACAACATTTAAGACTTAACCATGGGACGGGTGATAAATATTAGAGCTCTGGGAGCCACACTGACTAGCGTAGAGATCCAGATTAAGAAGTCTTTCCACTGTGAGAAGGAGCTCTATGACATGGTGGTCAAGCTTATGTTCTGCCATACAAACTGGGGAAGCAGTGACTGTATTTGTCTATTATTATTAGGTGCTGTACATTTGCAAAGGTGTTTTTATAATTGTACAATAAGCACAAAGCTACAGTGCCTTGCGAAAGTATTCGGCCCCCTTGAACTGTTCAACCTTTTGCCACATTTCAGGCTTCAAACATAAGGATATCAAATTTAAAATTTTTTGGTGAAGAATCAACAACAAGTGGGACACAATTGTGAAGTGGAACGAAATGTATTCGTTATTTTAAACTTTTGTAAAAAATAAAAAACTGAAAAGTGGGGCGTGCAATATTATTCGGCCCCTTTACTTTCAGTGCAGCAAACTCACTCCAGAAGTTCAATGAGGATCTCTGAATGATCCAATGTTGTCCTAAATGATGTATGATGATAAATATAATCCACCTGTGTGTAATCAAGTCTCCGTATAAATGCACCTGCTCTGTGATAGTCTCAGGGTTCTGTTTAAAGCGCAGAGAGCATCATGCAGACCAAGGAACACACCAGGCAGGTCCGTGATACTGTTGTGGAGAAGTTTAAAGCCGGATTTGGATACAAAAAGATTTCCCAAACTTTAAACATCCCAAGGAGCACTGTGCAAGCGATCATATTGAAATGGAAGGAGTATCAGACCACTGCAAATCTACCAAGACCCAGCCGTCCCTCTAAACGTTCATCTCAAACAAGGAGAAGACTGATCAGAGATGCAGCCAAAAGGCCCATGATCACTCTGGATGAACTGCAGAGATCTACAGCTGAGGTGGGAGAGTCTGTCCATAGGACAACAATCAGTTGTAAACTGCACAAATCTGGCCTTTATGGAAGAGTGGCAAGAAGAAAGCCATTTCTCAAAGATATCCATAAAAAAGTCTCGTTTAACGTTTGCCACAAGCCACTTGGGAGACACAACAAACATGTGGAAGAAGGTGCTCTGGTCAGATGAAACCAAAATCGAAATTTTTGGCCACAATGCAAAACGATATGTTTGGCGTAAAAGCAACACAGCTCATCACCCTGAACACACCATCCCCACTGTCAAACATGGTGGTGGCAGCATCATGGTTTGGGCCTGCTTTTCTTCAGCAGGGACAGGGAAGATGGTTAAAATTGATAGGAAGATGGATGGAGCCAAATACAGGACCATTCTGGAAGAAAACCTATGGGAGTCTGCAAAAGACCTGAGACTGGGACGGAGATTTATCTTCCAACAAGACAATGATCCCAAACATAAAGCAAAATCTACAATGGAATAGTTCACAAATAAACGTACCCAGTTGTTAGAATGGCCAAGTCAAAGTCCAGACCTGAATCCAATTGAGAATCTGTGGAAAGAGCTGAAAACTGCTGTTCACAAAAGCTCTCCATCCAACCTCACTGAGCTCGAGCTGTTTTCCAAGGAAGAATGGGCAAGAATTTCAGTCTCTCGATGTGCAAAACTGATAGAGACATACGCCAAGCGACTTGCAGCTGTAATCGCAGCAAAAGGTGGCGCTACAAAGTATTAACTTAAGGGGGCCGAATAATTTGGCACTCCCCACTTTTCAGTTTTTTATTTTTTACAAAAGTTTAAAATAACCAATAAATTTTGTTCCACTTCATGATTGTGTCCCACTTGTTGTTGATTCTTCACCAAAAAATTAAAATTTTATATCCTTATGTTTGAAGCCTGAAATGTGGCAAAAGGTTGAAAAGTTCAAGGGGGCCGAATACTTTCACAAGGCACTGTAACTAGGTGACTGAACAGGTGCTGTGGGAAAGAGGACCCTGCCCATGAGGGCCTTCAATCTTTCAAGGGAAACTTGATGGAGACAATAG
This sequence comes from Leptodactylus fallax, assembly GCA_947044405.1. Lineage (NCBI taxonomy): Eukaryota > Metazoa > Chordata > Amphibia > Anura > Leptodactylidae > Leptodactylus > Leptodactylus fallax. The sequence continues at coordinate 990,966 of CAMRHE010000336.1, forward strand.
GTGAACATGACAGCTAATCATATGTTGATACAGTGGCAGCATGGTTACTGTGGGTTGTATGCTGTTCTGAAGAGATGGATTTTCAGTTTGAAGTTTTCAGTTACGGAGGACAATCTGATATAGTAGGGTTCCAGAGTATAATAATAATAATAATAATAGTCCTTTAATAGTCCCACAATGGGGAAATTCAGTGTGTTACAGCAGCAAAGATAAGCAGATACAAATACAAATACAACATGTACAGGAATGTTCCAGGCAGAGAGATATTTCAGTTCTCTGTGTGTATTGATCTCCGCTTAGGTCGGTGTTGGCTGTACAGCCTAACCGCGGTGGGGAGGAAAGACTTCCGATAGCGCTCCTTCTCACACTTAGGGTGGAGCATTCGGTCACTGACAGTACTGCCCAGCGCGATCACAGTCTCATGCATGGGATGGGACTTCTTCTTCTGCATGGAGCTCACCACGGACAGTATCCTTTTGTCACCCACCACTTACACTGGGTCCAGTGGGCTCCCCAGGACAGAGCTGACCCTTCTAATCAGCTTGTCAAGTTTATTTCTGTCCCTAGTTGATATACTGCTCCCCCAGCAGGCCACTCCAAAGAAGATGGCTGATGCCACTACCGAGTTGAAGAAAGTCCTAAGAAGTGCCCCCTGGATCCTAAGAAGTGCCCCCCTAAGCAGGTAGAGCCTGCTGTGGCCCTTCCTGTACAGGGCCTCCATGGGGGAGATATTGAAGAAAATTTGCAAGTGGTTGTATGAAGAGTGTAACGTCTCTGCCTGTTCGGGTCTCTGCACCATCCACCGCTCGCACGCTGTGGCGCAGGAGGTGTGTTCAGTTTGATTCCTTGCTTAGGGTTCTTGTTGCTCTGTCTGAATATTGCTCTATTACCTCTTCTTTGTAATTTTATATTCTACCACACCCATCTCCTGCACCTTTGTTTACCTCCGCTCCTCAAATAGTTAATCTTAGCCTTGCCTGTGTGATTGAAAGCCTATTTACCAATCAAGTCTGGAGCAGATTCTGGACTTCCTATAAACAGGTCATCTGCTTACACTTGGTTGCTGGCCATTGAGACTTTTCCTGGCTAAGCTCTTCTTTCTGCTATTATTGTATCACTGACTTCTGACCTCTGCTTACCCTTTGACTATTCTCTCGTATTTCGATTCTGTACTGTTTTGCTCGACTGTTACCTACCCCTTGGCTTACTGACTCTGCTTGTGTGTTGTTTGTCTTGTCTTGTTCTGTGTAACACTTATTCAGAGAAGGGATTGCCACCCAGTTGCTCCTGTCATTAGGACAATTGTGGCAATTAGGTAGGGACAGGGGCTGGGTCGAGTTTAGGGCTCACTGTCTGTCTCTTTCCCTTCTTCCCTCATTTCAGCAGCAGTACTAGGGAATTGCACAACTAGCAATTCCCTTACAAAGAGGAGATGAGTGTGAAGAATGAGGTCTTGTAAGGATCGGAGATTACATGTGGAGAGGTACTGGGCAACTGACCATTAGTAGATGTTGTGTGATTTTCCAGTCCTCCCCCCTTGACCAGAGAGGGTGTATGCTGTGCAGCACTACAGTGAGTTATTGGCAATGACTTGTATACTGGCTACAAAGGAGCATAATATTAGAAATATTTTAAACCTATAGTCCTCCGTCTGGCTGGAGGGAACACTAATAGACATGGTTCAGAAGCTTCCTTTTGCCATTTAGTTCTCCAGCCAATTGGGTGAAACAATGTAGGTTGGAAAGGAATTGCTACTTTGAAATTATGTTAGTTTTGAGTCTGTAGTGATGTTCCTTTTAAGACTGTTTAAGCATCCATGCTTGTGAATATGAGTGTCCCTGTAATTGGCATCCCAGCGATAAATGGTTAAGTGGCAAGGGGTAAATGTTGTCAGCAGAAAAATCCCTTTAAACAAAGTCTTCTTTATGTAATTGCATACCCAAAGCATGCAGATAGTTAAATAGTCAAACTCTGCTTCACTAGAGCATTGAGTCCATATGCTGTCAGGACAAATCTGTGTTTTATAATTATTGGAAAAATAGAAACATTTGGAAAATATGAAGCAATCACAAATAATAAAAGAGCATTGCCTTTTACAGCCAAGGAAAAGCATTTAAGGTATATACGATTTCATTTTTCTCATTAATAAAAGTGACCTTTAAACTCATTTTGGTTCCCTTTGTGACTTTAATCGGAGGTCATTTTTTTCTCATTTTTCCTCTGTCAGATCTCCTGGTCATCAAATCTGTATTCGATGTTGTGCATAGAATTACATACCCTGAAGATTAGGAGAAGCCTTCATCACTTTACATGATTAGGATTAACGGAATATACAATGAAAGCAGTCAGAAAAGGGAGTTCAATACAGATGAGGCTGCAGAGACTGAGTGGTGGAGGCAGTCTGTTTTATATAAAGACCCATCATTAAATAGGTAGTAAGGCAATTTCTGAGGAAATTCCAAAGAACGCTTGTTCAGTAATTAGGAAGCTATTTAGCCTGCCTCATTATATAATGCCATTACTAAGTAATAGGCCCCATTACCCCTGTTATATGTAAGAATACAAAAACATATTAGAGTTTAGGAATTACACTCATTGCCAAAAAAAATAGCGCGCCAAGGACTTGTTGGAACTGAATGAAACTTTATGTGTGAATGCAATGATGATACAGTCATATGAAAAGTTTGGGCACCCCCATTAATATTAATCATTTTTAGTTCTAAATATTTGGGTGTTTGCAACAGCCATTTCAATTTGATATATCTAATAACTGATGGACACAGTAATATTTCAGGATTGAAATGAGGTTTATTGTACTAACAGAAAATGTGCAATATGCATTAAACCAAAATTTGACCGGTGCAAAAGTATGGGCACCTCAACAGAAAAGTGACATTAATATTTAGTAGATCCTCCTTTTGCAAAAATAACAGCCTCTAGTCACTTCTTGTAGCTTTTAATCAGTTCCTGGATCCTGGATGAAGGTATTTTTGACCATTCCTCTTTACAAAACAATTCCAGTTCAGTTAAGTTTGATGGTCGCTGAGCATGGACAGCCCGCTTCAAATTATCCCACAGATGTTCAATGATATTCAGGTCTGGGGACTGGGATGGCCATTCCAGAACATTGTAATTGTTCCTCTGCATGAATGCCTGAGTAGATTTGGAGCTGTGTTTTGGATCATTGTCTTGCTGAAATATCCATCCCCGGCGTAACTTCAAATTCGTCACTGATTCTTGTACATTATTCTCAAGAATCTGCTGATACTGAGTTGAATCCATGCGACCCTCAACTTTAACAAGATTCCCGGTGCCGGCATTGGCCACACAGCCCCAAAGCATGATGGAACCTCCACCAAATTTTACAGTGGGTAGCAAGTGTTTTTCTTGGAATGCTGTGTTTTTTGGACGCCATGCATAACGCCTTTTTGTATGACCAAACAACTCAATCTTTGTTTCATCAGTCCACAGGACCTTCTTCTAAAATGAAGCTGGCTTGTCCAAATGTGCTTTTGCATACCTCAGGCGACTCTGTTTGTGGTGTGCTTTCAGAAACGGCTTCTTTCGCATCACTCTCCCATACAGCTTCTCCTTGTGCAAAGTGTGCTGTATTGTTGACCGATGTACAGTGACACCATCTGCAGCAAGATGATGCTGCAGCTCTTTGGAGGTGGTCTGTGGATTGTCCTTGACTGTTCTCACCATTCTTCTTCTCTGCCTTTCTGATATTTTTCTTGGCCTGCCACTTCTGGGCTTAACAAGAACTGTCCCTGTGGTCTTCCATTTCCTTACTATGTTCCTCACAGTGGAAACTGACAGGTTAAATCTCTGAGACAACTTTTGTATCCTTCCCCTGAACAACTATGTTGAACAATCTTTGTTTTCAGATCATTTGAGAGTTGTTTTGAGGAGCCCATGATGCCACTCTTCAGAGGAGATTCAAATAGGAGAACAACTTGCAATTGGCCACCTTAAATACCTTTTCTCATGATTGGATACACCTGGCTATGAAGTTCAAAGCTCAGTGAGGTTACAAAACCAATTTTGTGCTTCAGTAAGTCAGTAAAAAGTAGTTAGGAGTATTCAAATCAATAAAATGATAAGGGTACCCAAATTTTTGCACCGGTCAAATTTTGGTTTAATGCATATTGCACATTTTCTGTTAGTACAATAAACCTCATTTCAATCCTGAAATATTACTGTGTCCATCAGTTATTAGATATATCAAATTGAAATGGCTGTTGCAAACACCCAAATATTTAGAACTAAAAATGATTAAGATTAATAGGGGTGCCCAAACTTTTTCATATGACTGTATATGTAAGTGATTATAATATTAGAGCAAAAGGATACATTTATTGGAGAAAACTGTTAGGTACCTCTGGCCCGGATACAAGATGAGATATGGTTGGGTATAGAGGGATAAAGCCTCCATATGGTATCCTGCAACACATTTACCCACAGATGTTGTAGCTGGGCCTGTAGATCCTGCACTCCTGTAGGTTGCCAAAACTGGCATCCTAAGTGGTCTCATAAATGCCCGATTGACAATATATTTGGAGATATTCCTGAGGCACTCTTGCTGTGTGTGGACAAGCACTGTCCTGTTAAAAAATTCCAACAGGAAGCCCTGCCATGAGGGACCACACATGGCTGCAGGTTGGCCTACACATATTTCCTTCATTGTTAGTGTCCCCTGTATCACTTACTAGGGGTCACCGACTTTCATGAGATGGCTCCCCAGATAATCATATCAGTAGTTGGGGCAGTGTGTTGTTCTATAGCAAAAGCAGGATTGAAGTACTCACCACAAGACATCCCCACTCAAACCCAACAATTGTCAAATCCCAAACTTGGATTCATTCTTAGAGATGATACAGTTTTAGTCAGTAGCAGTCCAGGTTTCTTGTTCAGGATATCAATGCAAATGAAGGCATCTATGGCTGGATGATAATGGCAGGATATGTTATGGGTGGTGTGACACCAAATTTTCTTCTGCTAAGTGCCTGGAAATGGTTTGGGCAGAGGTATGTAATGAAAGTGTCACTTTTGTCTGGATCGTGGACGAGGAAACTTTGGGAACTGATTGTGCTGGTCAGCGGATCAGAGCATCCTCTCTACTAGTGGTTTGTCTGGGAAATCTGGAGCTTGTTCACGTTGTGTTTGCCCTCACATAACCATTCCTTCCAACACCACCTTACAGCTAAATCAGAACAGTCTAGATGGCGAACGATACATTGAAACATATATCCTGCTTCTCTTGATCCAATGATACACCCCCTCTCAAGGTCTGCTACCTCAGCAAAATGTATTTGAATGGGTTGCAGAAGGTTGTCTAGTAGTCAATGATGTTAAACCAAGAGGTAAACTAACCAAAAGTAGCCTCTAAGAACCTTTTGATATGGTATTGAGCGAAGCACTTCAATGCCATCTTGTGGCAAGACCCAGTGTCTAACCAGACCACACCTCACCTGTAAAAATTTACATAACTGTATACCAAGTATTTAAGTATAATCCTACAATTTTCTCTACACTGGCAATAAATTAGCGATAGATAACCCCTATAATAATTAAATATCCTATCTGGTATCAACACTCAATAAATAATATACCAAAACACAGTTACAAATATATCAATAGAATTTTATTAATAAAGAAAAAAAAGAAAACAAAATTTTAAATCATCTAAAAAATATTTTTTCCTTAAGAGTGGAGGTCACAGAGTAACCCACAAAACATCCCAACAGGATTATAAATATACAGTCATATGAAAAAGTTTGGGCACCCCTATTAATCTTAATCATTTTTAGTTCTAAATATTTGGGTGTTTGCAACAGCCATTTCAATTTGATATATCTAATAACTGATGGACACAGTAATATTTCAGGATTGAAATGAGGTTTATTGTACTAACAGAAAATGTGCAATATGCATTAAACCAAAATTTGACCGGTACAAAAATTTGGGTACCCTTATCATTTTATTGATTTGAATACTCCTAACTACTTTTTACTGACTTACTGAAGCACAAAATTGGTTTTGTAACCTCACTGAGCTTTGAACTTCATAGCCAGGTGTATCCAATCATGAGAAAAGGTATTTAAGGTGGTCAATTGCAAGTTGTTCTCCTATTTGAATCTCCTCTGAAGAGTGGCATCATGGGCTCCTCAAAACAACTCTCAAATGATCTGAAAACAAAGATTGTTCAACATAGTTGTTCAGGGGAAGGATACAAAAAGTTGTCTCAGAGATTTAACCTGTCAGTTTCCACTGTGAGGAACATAGTAAGGAAATGGAAGACCACAGGGATAGTTCTTTCTTAAGCCCAGAAGTGGCAGGCCAAGAAAAATATCAGAAAGGCAGAGAAGAAGAATGGTGAGAACAGTCAAGGACAATCCACAGACCACCTCCAAAGAGCTGCAGCATCATCTTGCTGCAGATGGTGTCACTGTGCATCGGTCAACAATACAGCACACTTTGCACAAGGAGAAGCTGTATGGGAGAGTGATGCGAAAGAAGCCGTTTCTGAAAGCACGCCACAAACAGAGTCGCCTGAGGTATGCAAAAGCACATTTGGACAAGCCAGCTTCATTTTGGAAGAAGGTCCTGTGGACTGATTAAACAAAGATTGAGTTGTTTGGTCATACAAAAAGGCGTTATGCATGACGTCAAAAAAACACAGCATTCCAAGAAAAACACTTGCTACCCACTGTAAAATTTGGTGGAGGTTCCATCATGCTTTGGGGCTGTGTTGCCAATGCCGGCACCGGGAATCTTGTTAAAGTTGAGGGTCGCATGGATTCAACTCATTATCAGCAGATTCTTGAGAATAATGTACAAGAATCAGTGATGAATTTGAAGTTACGCCGGGGATGGATATTTCAGCAAGACAATGATCCAAAACACAGCTCCAAATCTACTCAGGCATTCATGCAGAGGAACAATTACAATGTTCTGGAATGGCCATCCCAGTCCCCAGACCTGAATATCATTGAACATCTGTGGGATAATTTGAAGCGGGCTGTCCATGCTCGGCGACCATCAAACTTAACTGAACTGGAATTTTTTTTGTAAAGAGGAATGGTCAAAAATACCTTCATCCAGGATCCAGGAACTGATTAAAAGCTACAGGAAGCGACTAGAGGCTGTTATTTTTGCAAAAGGAGGATCTACTAAATATTAATGTCACTTTTCTGTTGAGGTGCCCATACTTTTGCACCGGTCAAATTTTGGTTTAATGCATATTGCACATTTTCAGTTAGTACAATAAACCTCATTTCAATCCTGAAATATTACTGTGTCCATCAGTTATTAGATATATCAAATTGAAATGGCTGTTGCAAACACCCAAATATTTAGAACTAAAAATGATTAAGATTAATAGGGGTGCCCAAACTTTTTCATATGACTGTATATGGCAAAAGGTCTATATTAGTATATACATACAGTGGGTACGGAATGGATTCAGACCCTTTTTAAATTTTTTACTCTTTGTTTCATTGCAGCCATTTGCTAAAAGCAAAAAAGTTCATTTTATTTCTCATTAATGTACACTCAGCACCCCATCTTGACAGAAAAAAAAACAGAAATGTAGATATTTTTGCAAATGTATTAAAAAAGAAAAACTGAAATATCACATGGTCATAGGTATTCAGACCCTTGACACTCATATTTAACTCACAGGCTGTCCTTTTCCTTCTGATCCTCCTTGAGATGGTTCTACTCCTTCATTGGAGTCCATCTGTGTTTAATTAAATTGATTGGACTTGATTAGGAAAGGCACATACCTGTCTATATAAGACCTCACAGCTCACAGTGCATGTCATGGCAAATGAGAATCATGAGGTCAAAGTAACTGCCCAAGGAGCTCAGAGACAGAATTGTGGCAAGGTACAGATCTGGCCAAGGTTACAAAAGAATTTCTGCAGCACTCAAGGTTCCTAAGAGCACAGTGGCCTCCATAGTCCTTAAAATGGAAGAAGTTTGGGACGACCAGAACTCTTCCTAGACCTGGCCGTCCAGCCAAACTGAGCAATCGTGGGAGGAGAGCCTTGGTGAGAGAGGTAAAGAAGAACCCAAATATCACTGTGGCTGAGATCCAGAGATGCAGTAGGGAGATGGGAGAAAGTTCCATAAAGTCAACTATCACTGCAGCCCCCCATCAGTCGGGGCTTTATGGCAGAGTGGCCCGAAGGAAGCCTCTCCTCAGTGGAAGACATATGAAAGCCCGCATAGAGTTTGCCAAAAACACATGAAGGACTCCCAGAATCTGATAAATAAGATTCTTTGGTCTGATGAGATGAAGATTGAACTTTTTGGCGTTAATTCTAAGCGGTATGTGTGGAGAAAACCGGGCACTGCTCATCACCTGCCCAATCCAATCCCAACAGTGAAACATGGTGGTGGCAGCATCATGCTATGGAGGTGTTTTTCAGCTGCAGGGAAAGGACAACTGGTTGCAATTGAAGAAAAGATGAATGCGGCCAGGTACAGGGATATCCTGGAAGAAAACCTCTTCCAGAGTTCTCTGGACCTCAGACTGGGCTGAAGGTATACCTTCAAACAAGACCATGACCCTAAGCACACAGCTAAAATAACAAAGGAGTGGCTTCGGAACAACTCTGTGACCATTCTTGACTGGCCCAGCCAGAGCCCTGACCTCAACCCAATTGAGCATCTCTGCAGAGACCTGAAAATGGCTGTCCACCAACGTTCACCATCCAACCTGACGGAACTGGAGAGGATCTGCAAGGAAGAATGGCAGAGGATCCCCAAATGCAGATGTGAAAAACTTGTTGCATCATTCCCAGTGGAAGAGTGATGAAATCAGGCCATACCTTTTAGAGGATAATTGCGTATATTTGATAGTGAGCTTTAGAGAGTACTAGCTCTCTTCTTCAGACATTGTGTTATACAAGAAACTGAAAATTCACACACTCTTTATACTCACACAAGACATGGATCTTCAAAGGATCTTAGAATAACAGAATGCAATATAAGTAGAGAAGTTATTTACAACAGGTCAAGAAATAAACAATCTGGAAAACTTGTGGGGCATGATGGAGGGATCAGTAATTCTTGCTGTTATCTGTTATCTGGGTGGTGATTTGAGACCCTCACAGTTCATATATAGTGTGACATGAAACTGGAATGAATATTAAGTCAAAATTGCAGAGTTTGAAATTTTTGCATTAACTTATATTCCCATTCTTTTCTCTCCCACGGTGTCTTAAAATGTTCCATTAAAACCACAACCCGCAAATCTTCAATAGAATGGTCTTCTCCGGAGAAATGTGCGGCCACTGGGAGATCTGTTCTGCTGTTATTAATGGTGAATCTGTGTGAGTTCATGCGCTGACTAAGTCTCTGCCCTGTTTCCCCCACATAGAGGCCTGTGGTGGGACATTGCACACACATTATGAGATACAACAAGAATTACTGATCCCTCCATCATGCCCCACAAGTTTTCCAGATTGTTTATTTCTTGACCTGTTGTAAATAACTTCTTTACTTATATTGCATTTTGTTATTCTAAAATTCTTTGAAGATCATGTCTTGTGTGTGCATAAAGTTTCTTGTATAACACAATGTCTGAACTAGTACTCTCGAAAGCTCACTATCAAATATACTCAGCCTCTAAAAGATATCGGCCTGATTTCTTCACTCTTCCACTACTTTCTATGGCTAACACGGTACAACATTATACTACTTGCATCATTCCCAAGAAGACTCATGACTGTACTAGCTCAAAAGGGTGCTTCTACTTAATACTGAGCAAAGGGTCTGAATACTTATGACCATGTGATATTTCAGTTTTTCTTTTTTAATAAATTTGCAAAAATATCTACATTTCTGGGTTTTTTTCTGTCAAGATGGGGTGCTGAGTATACATTAATGAGAAATAAAATGAACTTTTTTGCTTTTAGCAAATGGCTGCAATGAAACAAAGAGTGAAAAATTTAAAGGGGTCTGAATACTTTCCGTACCCACTGTATATTGCATGAAAGCCCCTGATGATTACTGCAATAATCCAAAAAGCATGCAAGTGCCAATATGTATTATAGGTATAAAGCAAAGCCGTGCTGAAAATATAGAATCAAATCACTTGTTAATACATGTCAATACCCATATAATATAAGCAGAACAATCCAAATCGCCTACTGGCAATATATGCAAGATACAACTAATACATATATATTATAATCAAAACAGTCCCAGTCACCTGCTAGTAATGTATGTAAGGGAACACTGCGACCTCCACTCAGAGCCCCAAGTATTGAAGTAATCCAACATTTTTATCTGGGTGTGTTATTTGTTTTACCAATAAGTGTATATAGGAAATATGTACTGACACACACACTATGTGGAGAAAAGCATGGCCACTTTTTCTCTTAGCCAGATTCATGAATATGCCACTGTCCCTTTAACTGCAGAGTTCCAAACCTCCTGTAACATTAACATCATCCCAAAAACAGTGACATGGGAGCTTCATGCCATGGGTTTTCATGGCCAAGCAGCTACTTGCATACCTTGCATCAAGAAGCACTCCATGTGCCAAGTTTCAGATGGAGTAAAGTATACTGTCCACTAGACTGGCAGTGGACATGTGTTCTGTGGAATTATGAAGCACATCTACCTGTCTAATGGATAAGTCTGGGTTTGGTCAGGAGAACATTACCTGCTTGACTGCACTGTGCCAACTGTAAAGTTTGGTGGAGGAGGGATAATACTATGGGGTTGTTTTTTTAGGCCCCTTAGTCTCAGTTCAGAATAGTAAGATATTTTGGATAACTGTATGCTTCCAGTGTGGACACTCCAAAATCTTGTAGAAAGCCTTCCCTTCTTGCTGTTTTAGCTGCAAAGGGGAATGAACTCCATATTATCTCACCAGATGGATTTCAACTGCACCATTCTTTTGTTCTTTTCACGCACAGTCCAGTACACATGCTCTGCTAGGCCAAGCATGCATGTGTATAGAGTGTATGTCCAAACAAGTGTTCGACCAACAACTACTTAAGGTGTGTGGCTTACTTTAGGTCTTTTGTGTTTTGTTATTGCATTTAAACCTTATTTTCTTTGTTGCTCATTTTCTGAATGCAAGATCCATGAACATCAGAGAAGAAATGGATTGATTTTTCTGAGTTCACATCTTTGGATGTTTATCTGTTTCAGAGATGATAAGGGTTATTTTTCTGCCAGCAGTTGAAAAGTTATCTTGTTATCCTCCTGATGTAGGTGTTGTAATGTTCACACAGCTTGCTTCTGCACTCTTATCTCCTCACCCAAGAATATAATTGGATCATATGATACCGAAAGCAGTATTACCCGTCTGAGATGACGAGATATATCTATTTTGATACGCTATATACGTCTGTATAAGTTTTCTAAAGAAAAAAAAGGCAAAGATGGAAAACATTGTATCCCACTGTGATTACTCTTCTGGCAAGACTAGGGAGGAACTGAAGACACAAATGAGCTTTTGAATCATGTATTAACCTCTCACTTAAGCTATTCATTTTTCAGTCTTCCTTCTTCTTGGAGGCTTTACTCATTGATATCACTATTTCCACTATCTTATCAAGGTTAGCTTAATATTTCCATCTAACCATTCCCATTAACTTGAAATTGACAACATGAATTAAGATGCCATTCATTCCCTAACTTATAACATCCCTGGCCTAACCCTGTGCTAAGGAAAACCTATTTCCCAGAAGTAGTAGTTTCATAGGAGCATCTTTTAAAGGGGTAACCTTTTAAAGGAGTTGTTTAACAATTGGAACTTGTTAACTCCAGGCCTCCTACTGATCACTGAGTATAGCATTCAACTATCTTAATCTTTTGGAGTGACAGTGTGCTTGGGCTCCCACTACTCTATACAAACAGGCGACACAGGACCCCCTTTCTTGTGATCAGTGGGATCACCAGTGGTCAGACAATTATCACTCATCCTGTGGATAGCTGATACATTGAAATGTTCCTGCACCGGTCTAACTAGAGTATGGTATGTGCACTAAAGTAATATAGCAAGGGGTACACAATAACTTGTTAGTGTTTTCTTGCAACACTGCTATGAAGGCAACATCTGGATGGATTTTGCATGTTATCTATATGCTGACAAGGGATTCTCCCAGGTTAATGGGGTGTGCCCCAGAAAAGTCTGATATTATTCAATCAGGGTTGACAATATCTGACTGTGTAGTATAGAGGTCTCCAACCCGTATTAGTTCACAGGCTAGTTTAAGATATTACAGATAGTGTTGAGTCACACTGGGATCCTAACAGTGACATTAAAACTGGAGAAAACTCTTCCAAAAATGTTACTTTTTTCAGAGATTTTTAATCTAGGGCTAAAATAAATATGCAGCAATTGGCACACGACTCGGGCATCTATAATGCATTTTAACCCCTTAGTGAGTTTTAGGCTTAAGGATGAGTAGATTTTTTGAACATGGAATCAAGTATTAGTAGTAGTATGACATTTTATTCTTGTATTATTTTTGCCATTGGGGCACAATTGTATTTAGAGTAGTGTCCCATGAGAATTCTACCTATGGAAATGTATTGCTATTTACTTGGACATATGTTTAGTGCTGTTTCTAGTATTTCACACTATTTGTAGCAATCTTGCACTGTGCCTTTAAGAGAGGGTCATATTATTCAGACTTCTATGACATTTGTAAGCAGGTGTGGTGGGTGAAGGTTGGTAGAGTTAAAGATATGAAATAGTAACTCCTTAGCCAGAGTGGGAATAGGTAGAGTTGAGACTAGTCCGGACCAGTTAGAAAGCAACCAGTTTATGGCAGACTAGACTACCCCACACCATTGGGCCTCACTTTGGACAGTTAAGAGCTGTATTCACAACTATGTTGTCCTGATTGCCCAGAAAGTCAGCTGGATTGCATAGTCCAAGATAGTTGCCCAAGAAGAAATGTGAATGTTACCTTGGTGGTCACCCCAGGATAGTCATAGGGAAAGTATCAGTGTGAGCGAAGAGCACATACCACTTATTATGTAAGTGAATTCTGTAACCAAAGAGATTTAGACTCTATGTTGTGACTGGATGTGCAACATTATTGCTTTGAAGTAAACTGTCACTGCTTCATAGGGCACCTCACCAAGCAGGAGATTATCCAGGGTGCACCCCCATGTAACTGCAGCAACCATCCTCTACATCACTGTATCCTTGTATTAATTGCACCGTCCTGGGTCAGTGGTAGGCTTGGCAGGATACAGAGTCGCCAATGTGACCAGTCTGTGACAGATCTTTGGGCTTAACTCCCGCCACTTCCCTCTATTCCATGGTATGCATAATAGTATGTACATTTATTTATGCTTTTTCAGGAGAAACTCAGACTTCTAAAGCAACATTTTCTTTTGTATGGAATAGAATTATTTACTAAAAGAGTCATCAAGAGAGCTGACAGAACCTCTGTAACGTCTGATATATTGAACTTTAGATCTGTGAAATTTACATCATTATTTATAATACACGTTTCTAATGTTTTTAAAGTAATTACCCAAAGACGCTGAAATTTTACCAGAAAAACAAATGTAGAAGATAAATACTTCAAACATACTTAATATCGCACACAGTATTGTCACTGTTTGATAGAGCCAACTCATGCTGACTATTTATAAGTTGTGGTCTTGCCACACTTTAAAAGCCAAATGTTTGTCACAGTAATAACGTCATGTGTATAAACAACCTGGCGTGTGTTGGCCTCACAATAATCTAGTCTAATCCATTTGTGTAGCAGCTGTAATGTTAGCCATCTGGGTCTCCCCTTATGCTGAATTATATTGCATTTGTAACAAAACCCCCAACTAATTTTCCTGATCTCTTCCTGTTAATATCAAGTATCTTGCCTGTCCATTCCAATCATGGAACATGTCTAACTGGTAACCAGGGCAGCCGCATTTACACACAAATTTTATTACAATTTGTTAAGCAGAATATTTTAGTTTTGTATTATCACTTATTATGTAGAGTCAGGTAATGGTTAAAGTAGCGATATTGCTGTATATTTTTTTTTTTTTTTACCAACCATTTATGCAATTTATGATTTCCCATTTACCACTGCTGTCATTTTTAGGAAGATGTTGTTACTTTCAGACGCTATGTTTAACTCTTCAATGATTAGACATCGAACTAGACCATTTTTAGCTACTTCATTCTCATGATCAAATTATGCTGTTCCTGCTTGGATTGACTGAATATTTTACTGTCTTCTACACACACTGTCATTTTAGAAATTTGAGTTTTTATTCTGTAGAAAATGTAAGACGAAATAACTTAAGTTCAATTTGTTTTATTAACTATTTTACTGACACAAGAAAAAGCCAAAAACAAATCTGTATCGTCCACTTTTTATGATATAATGTCATATGAGATCTACTTTGGGAATCAAACTTTAGAATTTTTTTAGTATTATTTACTTTATTATTATTATTATTATTGTGATTCTCTTATCTTATTGATTTAATTAATGAGTTTTGGCAATGCAGTAAGAGTAACCCATAGCAGGATGGAGCTTGTTCACAACACTAGTTTAGTATAGATTACTAGACACATGTACAGTAGAAGCACTACCACTGCCTTAGTTGCATACACACTGCACTACCACTGCCTTAGTTGTATACACACTGCACTACCACTGCCTTAGTTTTATACACACTGCACTACCACTGCCTTAGTTGTATACACACTGCACTGCCACAGACTTAGTTGTATACACACTGCTCATTTCAATATCATTCCATCTTCCCCATTCACTTGCATGCTCAGGTCAGGTAAGCACGCATGTGTTTTCAATAAGGAAAGTAGAATAATCTGCTGAAATACACACTGATGGCCATTTGTCTCGATTGAAATCAAAGGATCAGACATATTGAAATCCAACTGCACAATCCTTCTTTCTCCTGACATCTGCCTTTGGGTGAAAGTCGGGACTACCTATTACTCATTAAATGGTCGTCGGCTTCTGTTAAAATCATTACCGTAGGTTTGGCCAACATTCCACTAATGTGTATGGCACAATTCTCCATGTATCTGTTAATCTAGAGCTCATTAACAACATGACACTCTAGAATAAAGCCTCTTAATTGTCATTGTGAAAAAGCATCTTGGCAATAATTAAGGGGTTAAAATTAAGAATAAGGAAAAAAATTAAAATGCAAAAAAAAAACACCTGAAACACCAGTGAGGCCAGTGATTGCCTGCAGTGGACCAGAGATGGATAAAAACAGGTAAGTATGGTATTTTATTGTTCATATGTTTTTTTCCTCTAAGGCCTGGTGCTCGCATGCCATGATTGCAGCAGGTTAGCTGACATAAGCACGCTGTAATCTACAGTAGCAGCACAAATCGCACCCACATGCTGTGGCTAAAGTCTCAGTAATTAATGGGGTTTGCAACATTTGCAAGATGACTGCTGGGCTGCCGTGAAAACTGATTTTGGGTGGTTTTTACTGCAGTGACTTTCAGGGGAATACACTGCAAAATTCTCTTGCAGGTTCATCATGTGTTGCCTTGCCGTTAGTTTTTTGAAGGAGTCTACAACCACAAAAAACAATCTCCTAAACCGCTTGTATGCTATTGTGGGGCAGTGAGAGGTGTAGTGAACAGAACACACCTTTTTTGTGTCAAAGTACAATCTTGCTGCTAAGAAAATCAATTTTTAATCCATATATAGTCATGGCCAAAAGTTTTGAGAATGACACAAATATTATATTTTCACATGATCTGCTGCCCTCTGGTTTTTATGTGTGTTTCTCAGATGTTTTTATCACATACAGAAATATAATTGCATTCATATTATGAGTAACAGAAGCTTATATTGACAGTTAGAATGAGTTAATGCAGCAAGTCAATATTTGCAGTGTTGACCCTTCTTCTTCAGGACCTCTGCAATTCTCCCTGGCATGCTCTCAATCAACTTCTGGACCAAATCCTGACTGATAGCAGTCCATTCTTGCAGAATCAATGCTTTAATTTTGTCTGAATTTGTTGGTTTTTGTTTGTCCACCCGTCTCTTGATGATTGACCACAAGTTCTCAATGGGATTAAGATCTGGGGAGTTTCCAGGCCATGGACCCAAAATCTCTATGTTTTGTTCCCTGAGCCATTTAGTTATCACCTTTGCTTTATGGCAAGGTGCTCCATCATGCTGGAAAAGGCATTGTTGAGCGCCAAACTGCTCTTGGACGGTTGGGAGAAGTTGCTCTTGGAGGACATTCTGGTACCATTCTTTATTCATGGCTGTGTTTTTAGGCAAGACTGTGAGAGAGCCGATTCCCTTGGCTGAGAAGCAACCCCACACATGAATGGTTTCAGGATGCTTTACAGTTGGCATGAGACAAGACTGGTGGTAGCGCTCACCTCTTCTTCTCCAAATAAGCTGTTTTCCAGATGTTCCAAACAACCGAAAAGGGGATTCATCAGAGAAAATGACTTTACCCCAGTCCTCAGCAGTCCACTCCCTGTACCTTTTGCAGAATATCAGTCTGTCCCTGATGTTTTTTCTGGAGAGAAGTGGCTTCTTTGCTGCCCTCCTTGAGACCAGGCCTTGCTCCAAGAGTCTCCGCCTCACAGTGCGTGCAGATGCACTGACACCTGCCTGCTGCCATTCCTCAGCAAGCTCTGCACTGCTGGTAGCCCGACCCCGCAGCTGAAACACTTTTAAGAGACGATCCTGCCGCTTGCTGGTCTTTCTTGGGCGCCCTGGAGCCTTTTTGGCACCAATGGAACCTCTCTCCTTGAAGTTCTTGATGATGCGATAGATTGTTGACTGAGGTGCAATCTTTCTAGCTGCAATACTCTTCCCAGTTAGGCCATTTTTGTGCAGTGCAATGATGACTGCACGTGTTTCTTTAGAGATAACCATGGTTAACAGAAGAGAAACAATGATGGCAAGCACCAGCCTCCTTTTAAAGTGTCCAGTGGTGTCATTCTTACTTAATCATGACAGACTGATCTCCAGCCCTGTCCTCATCAACACCCACACCTGTGTTAATGGAGCAATCACTGAAACGATGTTAGGTGGTCCTTTTAAGGCAGGGCTGCAATGATGTTGAAATGTGTTTTGGGGGATAAAGTTCATTTTCTAGGCAAATATTGACTTTGCAAGTAATTGCTGTTAAGCTGATCACTCTTTATAACATTCTGGAGTATATGCAAATTGCCATTAGAAAAACTGAAGCAGTAGACTTTGTAAAAATTAATATTTGTATCATTCTCAAAACTTTTGGCCATGACTGTACAAATTGGCTGTCCAGTCCATGGCTGCGTCTTCTGGATCACTTGTTTTTGCCTGTTGTCACCACACATAAGGGCCTGCCATTCTCTTTGTTAGGAGGCAGTGCTGGGGGGGGGGTGACAAAAACAAGTACTCTGGAAGATGCAGCCATGTTTGTGCACTGAACAGTTAATTTGCATATGGATTAAAAGTTTATTTTCTCTTCGGCAAGATCACACTTTGGCACAAAAAAATTTTCTCTGCTGCTAACTGCTCCTACAATATCATAAACATGGCATAGAAGCAATTTTAATGCTGTAGACTCCCTTTAATTTTCCTGGAATTTTTCTTTAGAATAAAATAAAATTGCACCAAAATCTGCATTTTAAATATACATATTTTGTATGGTTGTCAAGTGCACCATAATCTCTGCAGCAAATCTATACATGAATAAAACCTAAGAGTACAATACATCTCACTCCTGAGCTTGTATAAATTGTATCTTTCAGTAGCAATAATGATGTTCCTGTTATATACATTTAATTGAGTGCTCAATGCTCACGCTTTCCATTCTATTAGCAGGAGCTGAACACGTGAGAAACAACACAATATTACAGATTGGGGCCTCCCCCTGTGCCCTATATTCAGCATTGACGTGCGATCTCTACTCCATTGAAAGATGGTTTAGACTTAAAGAAGCTGAATTACAAGCCTGATATCTTCTTTAGATATTATCTTCCTGTGCAATGAACTAAACTACACAATGTTCAATGAAGCGTTTTGTATATCAGATAGTAATAAAACAATGTACTAAAACAAATAGATATTATTGTAACACAAATAACATTTGCAGGCAAGCAAGATATAGGAAAAAATATTATAGGGAGAATTTTATTTAAATCATTTCATCATAGACTGTATACCTACTTTATTTTAATAGGCTGTAACATTTGCTTTGAGAACTTGTCTTTTACTGATCCTAAGCTATAGTCAGAGAAGTGCTATAGCTATATAGGGAATGCAGAGATAGCAGTCACACCAGGACTCCGGTGCCTTAGGGGGCCCAATGGCACTTCTGTCACATAAGAAGACACTAATATTATACAGTACAGTAGATGAGGAGCCCTGTTTCACATTTTGCATTGGGACCCTGATGTTTGACATTACACCTGTTTATAGCCTTTGTCATTCACAATTCTGAAGGCTTTAGAGCTGAACTCTTTCAGCATTTTTTGCTGCAACACTGTAAATATTTTCATAATTCATATACTATAACCATACTTGCAGCTGTAAAAATATAGATTACCTACAAAATGTTGTAGTTCTGGGTTCTAATACAGGCATTATGCATCTTTAGTACTAATCTGAAAACCTTAAAACATAGTTCCAGTTATGAAACAACTTTCCATAAATGAATGGTACATGTGCATATAATAACTAAATTTAATATATCTTATATTTAAAAAAGTCTGTTTCCTTCTCCACTTATTAGACTGTCCTCCTCCTCCTTATTTTTAATCAGACATAGAGATCCACCTAGGTATTAACCTCATATACAGAACTCTATGGAGGAGGGTGGGCGGCTGCTGCCAGGGCAGTGGATTGATTTATTGCCTCATTCTGTGCAGTGATAAAGTCTTATTTTATCTTATATGTTTTACAGCAGCCTCCTATTCCCTCCTCCCTTCTCTATAGACTATATGTAAAAAGCAACTCAGTCCGATATATGGAAAAGGAAGCACATTTCTTTAATGAGATATATGACAAAGTTTATTTTATTCACATGTAGTATTTATCTATGAAATATTATTTTATAACTGGAGGCACACTTTAAGGGTATATACACATAGGATATACACTGCAGACTTTCTGCTGCAGAACTGTGGACAAAAAAACCACAGTGTTTACAGTAACAACAAAGGGGTTGAGATTTCCAATAGATTGCAGATTTTCTTAAAAAATCCATAGTGGATACTTCTCACTATATCCTACTGAATGTAATCATATATTCACTAGCGTATTGCTTAAAAAGCCATATATAATATATTATATATATTATATATATTGTTTTGACACAACCGCATGGGAAGTTTTGCAGGATTCGTATGGAGAAGATATAGAAGGACTCACACACTGCATAACGGACTACATTAATTTTTGTGTGGACAACACAGTACCCACAAAAGTGGTGAGGTGCTTCTCCAATAACAAACCATGGATTAACTCTGATATAAAAACACTACTTAAGGAGAAAAAGATGGCCTTCAGGACAAGAGATAAGGAGGGGTTGAGGGAAGTACAAAAGGAGGTGAGGCATCTAATCAGGCAAGGAAAAGCCAGTTATAAGGAAAAAATGGAAAAGCAAATGGAAAGAAAAGACATAAGGGGGGTCTGGGAGGGGCTTAAGTCAATTTCGGGTCATAAACAGTCTGTCTGCCAGACTGAGGCAGATGTTAACTGGCTTAATGAACTAAACCTATTCTTCAACAGATTTGATCACACACCAGCTCCTCCCACCCCAGCATGTCCTTCAGCTCCCCTCACCACAATGACTTCACCCCATTCACCCCATGTGGCTACTTCCCAACAGACCAGTAAATCCAGAAATCTGTCTTTATCTGACCACAGTCTGACCTTCACACGGGCCCAGGTGAGGAAGGAGATGAAAAAGATCAAGGCGAGGAAAGCCGCAGGGCCAGATGACATCAGTGCAAGGCTAATTAAGACTTGTGGGGACCAGCTGTGTGGTATAATTACATATATGTATAATATGAGCCTGAGGCAGGAAATAGTCCCTGAATTATGGAAATCTTCTTGTGTGGTACCAGTTCCAAAGAAACCTCACCCTATGGACCTCAACGACTACAGACCTGTAGCACTGACATCCCACTTGATGAAGATCTTAGAGAGATTGGTTCTCACACATCTTCGCCCTCTAGTGAGCCCCGCTATGGACCCTCTCCAGTTTGCTTATCGACCGAGCATTGGGGTAGATGATGCCATCATACACCTTCTGCACAGGGCTCTGTCTCACCTGGAAAAACCAGGGAACACGGTGAGAATAATGTTCTTTGATTTCTCCAGTGCTTTTAACACCATACAGCCCAGGTTACTGAGAGACAAGCTGGGCCTTGCTGGAGTGGACCACCACCTCTCCAACTGGATCCTAGACTACCTCACAAATCGACCTCAATACGTGAGAGCCCAAGACTGTGTGTCAGGTACCATTATCTGTAATACGGGGGCACCTCAGGGTACGGTTCTCGCCCCTTTCCTCTTCACACTGTACACTGCTGATTTTAGGTGCAACTCATCCAGCTGCTACCTACAGAAGTATTCTGACGACTCTGCAATAGTAGGCCTCATCACAGACGATGATGACAGGGAGTACAGAGAACTGAACCGTTTTTTTGTGGACTGGTGCCACCAGAACCACCTGAAGATTAATGCGAGGAAGACCAAGGAGATGGTGGTGGACTTCCGTAAAGGCAGATGCCCTCCAAAACCAGTGGACATCCTGGGGACGGGCATCGAGATTGTGAGCACCTATAAGTACCTGGGTTTGCTCCTTAATAATAAGCTGGACTGGGCAGATCATATGGAGGCCCTGTACAGGAAGGGCCACAGCAGGCTCTACCTGCTTAGGAAGCTGAGAGCCTTTGGAATCCGGGGGGCACTTCTTAGGACTTTCTTCAACTCGGTAGTGGCATCAGCCATCTTCTTTGGAGTGGCCTGCTGGGGGAGCAGTATATCAACCAGGGACAGAAATAAACTTGACAAGCTGATTAGAAGGGCCAGCTCTGTCCTGGGGAGCCCACTGGACCCAGTGCAGGCGGTGGGTGACAGAAGGATACTGTCCGTGGTGAGCTCCATGCAGGAGAATAACTCCCATCCCATGCATGAGACTGTGATTGCGCTGGGCAGTACTGTCAGTGACCGACTGCTCCACCCTAGGTGTGAGAAGGAGCGCTATCGGAAGTCTTTCCTCCACACCGCGGTTAGGCTGTACAACCAACACCGACCTAAGCGGAGATCATTACATACAGAGAACTGAAATATCTCTCTGCCTGTTAAATCCCCCCCCCCCCCCTCCTCTGCTACTTCCTATCTGTCTGTCTGCTATTAATGTAATGCCTCTCACCTTGGAACATTCCTGTACATGTTGTATTTGTATTTGTATCTGCTTATCTTATCTTATCTTTGCTGCTGTAACACACTGAATTTCCCCATTGTGGGACTATTAAAGGACTATTATTATTATTATTATTATTATTATTATTATTATTATTATATAATATAGACTATTATATGTTTGAGTTTAACTATTGTTTTCCAGCATTGCATTATATATATTATATTTATTCTTCATTTGGGAATATTCTAATTATATGATAGATCTATTTATTTATTTATTAGGCAGGAATCCAATGTAAGACAATATTAAAGTTCAGGGATAATGGCCATTGATATGTGCAATCCATGATATCATATTTGATATTTAAGTAAGACTAAATTGCATCTGCCTCTTATACAACAGACAGCGCTAACATGATAGCAAGTAAAGGTCTAATTAGAAGAAGCTTTCAGTCTTCATCAATAGAGCGGAGAACGGCCACTTTATACAGAAATCGAGTACTCTGCAGACTAACAAAGACATATATCCCCAATGACCCCACTTCAGCTGATTAAAAGCTGACTTTAAAGTGGAGAATAGCGAAAATTGTGATTGCTCCGATAAAATCAAGGCTGTAAAATGGTTGAAATTAACATCTATATTTTAATTTGTCTATCAGTATTCTTGACACTGGATTTAAGATTTAATCAACACACTTTTCTAAACTAGTTCACAAGTAAATTTTAATATTTTAAAGTATAACTTCACCCCTCCTGTGACTCAAAGATTCCCATTAGTTCCCCTGGCGAAACAAGCAACACACAACGGCATGCCCTGCATAGACATATGCAAATAAATACACTTTTTTTTTACTCTAAACACATTTTTCTCCTAGATCTTTACAAATCAAACCATGACATTGTCCCCTTCGGCCATCCATAGGACATCTAATTAAAAATATCATGGGTTGCTTTAGTGGTGTTGAAGCACATTTTCTACCCCGAGGCCAAACAAAGTCCTAGTTAGTGCTGTGTCAGATGAAGTTAGAAAATAAGCATTCAAAAATAGAAAAAAAAAAAATCTCATGTAAGAAACAGGCATAATTAAACTCATGAACGGAAATCTGGGACTCCATCACGCCATCGTTTCATTTCACCTTATCTATTTTAGCCACATTTCTTCATCAGGATCAGAAACTGACTTTCCATAGTGAAGAATTGCTAAGTGACTTGTATGGGATATTATTCGACAAAGTAAGTAAAATATCTACTTATTAAGATGTTATTTAATATAAGTGTGTATCTACAGTACATTATAGTTATTGTATATAGACATTTTTTCTAGGGTTCTCTAAAAGTACAAAAAAGCTGCAGTACCATTCACAGCCTATAGTCAAGAGTGGCACTGTTTCTTAAGAAAAAACAACCCTTTTAATTAAACTGTTACCTGTAATAAACGGCAAAATCACATTTCTTACACGTCTTCAACTTCTTGAATGGATATTAGCTAAAATTATGTATTTTCTCATAAAATGTGTCCTCAGAGGGGTAAATGCATAAGAAACCTAGACCTATATTAACACCACATTTGGTTAAACAGTGCAGAATATTTGCAAGTAGATAGCCCTAACACATCTGCTAACCATGTCCCTAGTCCGCTATGGATCCAAAACTTTGAGGCAGATATACATACAGTAATGTAACATGATTTCAACATTTCTAACGCTATGGCACACGTAACACTCCAGCTGATGTTTGGTATGGTAACTGGTGCTCTTTGGCCTGTGCGCAATTGCTCAACCATTAAAAATCCATTTCATGAATATCTTGTGACATAGAGATCTTCTGCTGACATCAGTTGCAGAGACGGTTTGGAACTTTGTAGTGAGTAATGCAACGCCATTGACTTTACATGCCATGCACGTTAACACTTAGTGACCCCCTCTCTTTTTGTGATCTGTCTCTTTGTGGCTGAGCTGTTGTTATACCTATCACTTCACAGTAATACGATAGCACATTTTTCAGTTTTCTATGTACTGCACCTGATATACTGTATGGATATCTCAAAGCAGGATTGAATAAACTATCCCTTCCAATGCACATACACAATGGGGGGAAATATGTAATTTCCTTGACACCAGTTTTCTGGCGTAGAGGGATCATATTGAGGCACGTTTGACACAAGGCCCCTATCTTGTGCCAAACATGCGCCACAAGCCCCAATCCGTGCCTTGTCCTCCACGTTCTGTGAATGTGGGCAAAGTAGGGCAGACCGAGACAGGGATGCCTAGGCTTGAATGATTTATTGAAACTCACACAAATGAGTTTTAGGCTAAGGCTCAATATAGCGGGCCGCAGGAAAAAAGCGCTGCTGGAAAAACTTTCTGCTTCCATTATACCTATAGAGAAAGTGCCGGAGTTTCTGTAGGTATAATTGACATGCTGCCATTTCCCACACTGCGATGGTAGATTACGCCACGTGGGTTCGCGGCCTTAATCTCTAGTTTTGATCTCCAGTTCCCTGTGCCAGTCTTAATAAATTTGTCCTAGTGTCTATATGTAGCTAACACAACAGTTTGCAACATGCAGAAAACTAAATAGCATAAGCTACCTCCCTCATGTCACCAACTGGCAGTGTACAGGTTACGTGTTTCCTCCACCCTGACAAGCTTCAGAAACAATCCACAATACTCCAGAAAAGTTAGCAGCAAATACGACATGAACCTGTCACTTTAAACTTTCTAATTGCCTATCAGTGGCCCTAGGTCTAAAGCCCCATGCTGTGGAAATGCAGCGGAAAAAAAAACCCACTGCGTTTTACAGAATCAGCATGTGCAAGTGAATGAAATTCTGGCTTGCAAGTGTTTTCCCTATAGATTTAATAAGAGAAGAAAAACCACTGAAAAAAATGCAGCAAAAACGCAATGAAAAACACTTTGGAAAAAAACGTAATGAGTTTTCGCCGCATTTTTTCCTTGCTGCGTTTTCAGCTGCCGTTCACTACATGGGGCCTAAGGAAATTAGGTTCCACACTTAATGAGAAGCCACCCATACATTGTACTCTGCACTCTGCACAGAATTTCAATAACTTTATAAGTGAGCACCCAATGGTTGATCATTTGCCTATACTATACCTATAGATCACTGTGTCTGTGTGAGAGGGGAGCAGGAATAGGGACTCCAGCACTAATCGGTGGTATTGAGGATGGGTGTCCACTAGAAGTCAATGCACCCTGGGGCAAATTTTGGACCAATTTCTAGGCCCACCACCCTTCTTTATGTAACTAGTATGTTGCTTGATGCATATCTATCTATCTATCTATCTATCTATCTATCTATCTATCTATCCAGTATTATATATCTGAGTGTCAGCCTAGGGTTTTTGCTGCAAATCCTCTAATAAATGCCTGTTGGATTTCCATAAGCAAATCAGTGACATGTGGCATACCTAATGTGCATGGGCTATTATGTGGCAGACACTACTATTGTTTATTGTGTTATTGGTAGTGCATTATTATGATACTACTACGTAGAGCTTGCACTACTAGTGTCATATTATTGTTATTGTGCCTCCAGCTTTTTTTTTTCCCTCCTTCTCAGCACCACCCGGCCTTTCCTTCCTCCTTACTCCTTTCTCTCTCCTGTGTATCTACATCATCTCTTCACTTAACTTGCCTGCGGAATTCCTCTCCACTACTCCCTCTTTCTCCTCCTCTTTTTTCCAGTCTTGCAGTATTCTCCTTTCCTCCTTTTGCTTCTGAAGGGTCAGTGTTCCTCTTTGGCAGCCGCTTCCTCATCTGGCTGCCTATCTACTCAGACACCAGTAGGAGGGCTGAGCCAAGTCTAATTCCTCCATCCCTCAATACTTGGGGCAAAGGTGAGCCCCCCTCCTACAAAACATGATCCAGACGTTTTGTTGCCTCCATAGGCAAGAGAAGGAGAAGGGGAAGTAGCGTTGAGCTATGCACAAAATAACCCTGATAGTGGGGCAGGGAGCTAATAGCTCTCTGCTCTGCCTTTGGTATAACTCTGCAGATGCGCATACAGTTGAAAGTAGAGTTGGCCAACTGTGGGCCCCCTTCCCTTCCAGCCCTGTCACAGTCACTCTCCATGTGACTTTGATCATTACAGCCCTGCTTATTCACATACAGAGTTGAAAAGGATTTTATGGAGAAGTAGGGAAAGTGGGAGCTGCATTACAGAATATCCACTTTACAGTGGTTAACATGGTAATCCATATTTAGCTTGCCTTTTCTAGGTGGGGCACAAGAAAGCAACAATTCTGCAACAAATGAATGTAATATTTTGCATCACATTTTATATGATAAAAGACTTAAAAGGATGGGTAACAATACTATTCAGTAATGGCAGAGGTTTGTGAAACGGTTTATATGAATTTTTTATTGGGCAGTGTAAAAAGGATATGCAGAAAGGATATACACTACAGTGTAACAAATTGTACTTTGTACCCCAGATACATATAGTAACACTGTATCTGTATCTGACACAGAGTATGTGTATAGTCTGTGTATAGCAGTTGTCCTTTATGTACACATTGCTCAATTGACCTAGACTAATGTTCTGAGTGCCACCTGCTGAATTTTGATGGCATATGCTGCAGGCAGCACTATTCACAGTTCACATTGGAAGAAAAATACCAGTTAATAGCTAATATCCTGCAGTCACCACAGTACTGTAGTGCAGTAGTACTGCAGGGTCCCTCCTCATGCTTCCCTCTCACAGCAGTTTAAAGTATGGGAAACATAAGCTCAGAGTTATAGTATAGGTGAGTGAATAGCCAATGAATACTCACCTATAGAGAGAGTAGACTGCTGATTGTGAGTGCAGAGTGCAATGTATGGATAGCTTCTCATTTAGCTTGGAACCTAACTTAGTGCCATAGATGGACAATTAGAAAATGTAAAGAGATCCTGTAATGTTGTATATGGTGTCTGCTCTGCAGGCATCATGTTATAGAGAGGAAGGAGCAGAGCAGGTTGATATATAATTTTGTGGGAAAAGACTCAGTATAACTTGTATTTTATTTATTTAAATATCTGCTTATTCTTGAAGTCTATTATGCAGTTCCATAAGCGGTCCTAATCCTAAGGCTGACAACTGTCTTTGTATGTATGATCATACAGGGAAGGCTGTCAGTCCTTGAGTCACTCCACCCAGTTGACTGCCAAGCCCAGATTAAGCTGAGATTTACACTAAATTACAATATACAGTACTGTGCAAAAGTTTTAGGCAAAAATGCTGCAAAATAAGAATGCTTTAAGAAATAGAAGTGCTAAAAGTTTACTTTTGTCAATTAACATAATGCAAAGTGAATGAACAAAAGAGAAATCTAAATCATCTCATCATCATCCAGTCTGTCTGAGATTACATGAAGAGACAGAGGGATTTGATGAATCCTACAACCATAGAAGATCTGTGGTTAGTTCTCCAAGATGTTGAGAACAATCTCCCTGCTGGGTTGCTTCAAAAACTGTGTACAAGTGTAGCTAGAAGAATTGATGCTATTTTGAAGACAAAGGATGGTCACACAAAATAATGATCTCTTTTAGATTTCTTTTCTGTTCATTCACTTAATTTTTTTTAATTGACAAAAATAAAATACCATATTTTTAGGACTATAAGATGCAGTTTTGAGCAAGGAATTAGTGCAGGACAGGATAGAGGACAGTGCAGCTGGTGTACCATGGTTCCCATTCGGTCCCAAGTATCCATAATGACAGTGTTTGAGAGAAACACTCACCTCCCAAATGCTGTCCTTTTACTATTAATACAGAGTATTCAGAAGGTGAGAGTTTCTCCCAAACACTGTCAGGGTCTTTGTAGGGGACACTGCGGAACATCATACTTTGTGGGGGACACTAAGGAGTATTATAGTGTGTTGGGGAACTAATAGAGAATAATACTGATGGGGTGGGTACTATTGACCCATTAGTATCCCCCCCCCACGCAGTATAATGCTCCTTGGTGCTCCTCACACACAGTATAATGCCACATTAGTGCCCCCACACACACACACAGTATAAAGCCATGTTAGTGCCCTTAACACAGTATAATGCTCCTCACGTAGTATAATGCTTTATTAGTGCCCCCACAAAGTATAATGCCCATTAGTGCGTCCCACACAGTATAATGCCCCATTATATTGTGTGTAGAAAGAAATAAAAAGAAAAAACAGCACAGAGTGCTAATAGTGTAAAACCAAAGGATGATAGATATCAGAACACTGATACAAATTGCTCACCTTGGTGGGTTATGATCAGCTCACAACAACTTAGTAGGCATGTAAAATCAGATTATCTTCATTGGGACCTTGTGAAGCAGCTGCTAGCCTCGGAACCGTGGTATGAAGCACGTGTGGAAGAATCGAGATGCAGGTAGAAAAGAGGAGGCAGATGAGCGCTGGTCCAGAATAAATGTAGTCTTTAATCCAATTGAATAAAACACACGACACATTTTGTGACAAGCCCTTTTTCAAGTGTGCATAAAAACATAGCATGGGTAGCATAGCATATATATACTTTACAAAAATAAAAAAATGGGACAAAAACGGGCGGTAGCCACGCCCCCCTAACGCGTGGGGCGTGGCTAATGGGTCTAAACTAAATAAAGAGAGAGAGAAAAAAGGGGGCAAAAACGGGCTGTAGCCACGCCCCCTAACGTGTGGGGGCGTGGCTAATGGGTCTAAACTAAATAAAGAGAAAAAAAAAAGTAAAAATAAATAAATATATAATTAAATGGATTGTATGTGAGAAAAAAAAAGACTGATAAAAATTAATTTGAAAACATAGAAGCAATAGAAAAAGTTCACAGTGCATGATATGAATAATTCATAAATATGTAAAATAAGTTGAGAATAAATAAGCATACAATAATAAATACAATTGATAAAATATATAAAATAATCAAATATTGAGGAGGATAAAAACTGTAATTATTGGAATTCCTTAGTGGGGAATAGAATGGGAAGCTCAAAACGAGAGGAAATCAAAGGTACATTGCATCAAATTGGTTTAACGTATGAACTTGGATTGATACTCAAAAAATTTTTTCTGGTGCTTCATTTAGACCAACTGGTACCATTGTGTTCAGTCTATAGATCCAAAAGAATTCTTTTCTTTTAAGTAACTCATTATTCTTAGTAGTAATTTGATCTATTGGAGTGATTTTGAATACACTAAATTCGCAATCATGATATTTGGCGGCATGTCTAGAAACACTATGTTTCTGAAAACCCTTAAGAACGTTGGCCCGATGTTTGTTTAAACGTTCCCTGAGGTGCATTGTGGGAATTTAAGGAATTCCAATAATTACAGTTTTTATCCTCCTCAATATTTGATTATTTTATATATTTTATCAATTGTATTTATTATTGTATGCTTATTTATTCTTAACTTATTTTACATATTTATGAATTATTCATATAATGTACTGTGAACTTTTTCTATTGCTTCTATGTTTTCAAATTAATTTTTATCAGTCTTGTTTTTCTCACATACAGTCCATTTAATTATATATTTATTTATTTATTTTTACTTTTTTTTTCTCTTTATTTAGTTTAGACCCATTAGCCACGCCCCCACATGTTAGGGGGTGTGAAAGATCCTCAGTGCGCCAACACCGCGTTGGCCCACACCTGAGACTTCTTTACTAAAAACCACACTCACCGCCAGTGAGTGCTGGGTCCACAAGATAAATACAAGACAAGCTTTCTAAATTTTATATATTTATTAACCCCTAAATGGGTCGGTATTAACATCTAACACATGCAGTTCAGAACAGATATGCAGATGTATGCAAGCATTAACAGTTACTAATTACAATATACAGCACTTAAAATAAAAAGGGAATAAAAGTGAAATAATTACTTTACCACACATATCCTTGATGTGGCTCTATAGTCCAACACTCACACATAGCATGTGGAGCTAACCAGTGGAGGCTCCTAGCAGCAGCATCACAGCATTCCAGCCTGCATGCTCATCACAGTATATCCTCAGTAGTCTCTTCACAGTATCTCTGTAGTCTCTCTCATTGACCTCTTACCTCATCTTTTATACCCTTGATTACACCACCCAGAATGAGGTCACCGGCGACGGCAAGTCTGATTGACTAATGCACTCAAGTCAAGATTCTTTGTAAGGAGATGGGACCAAGTGGAATGACACAATGCCATCTATATGTTATCAACCAGGTCGGATCAACAGCCCAGGCCAAACAATACATGTGTATTTGATCACCCAGGCCTAGGTAGGAATTCAATGGCGCCATTCTGGGATGAATACAAAGCCCTATTGTTACATTGTTGCCACTACTGACAACATACACCTAGGATTAGAGCTACGCACAGTTAAATTAAATATAATTAAGAGGGAGATACGATACCCAGAGATCAAAATACATCTTTGAGTTATAGCCATATTTAAGTGGAATCATCACAGGGGGCGTGGCTACAGCCCGTTTTTGCCCCTTTTTTTTTTTCTCTCTCTTTATTTAGTTTAGACCCATAAGCCACGCCCCCACACGTTAGGGGGCGTGGCTACTGCCCGTTTTTGTCCCATTTTTTTATTTTTGTAAAGTATATATATGCTATGTTACCCATGCTATGTTTTTATGCACACTTGAAAAAGGGCTTGTCCCGAAACGCGTCGTGTGTTTTATTCAATTGGATTAAAGTCTACATTTATTCTGGACCAGCGCTCATCTGCCTCCTCTTTTCCACCTGCATCTGGATCCTTTATATTGTGTGGAAGACCAATAGGACATTATATCATGTGGAGTCCACTAATGGGGCTTTGTGTGTATGTGACTTAATTGTTAACTATTAACCTACTTATCTTCCTTAGCATACTAGTTAGTGACATTGACCCCTCTACTCCATTTCACCACCAGGGAAAGTTAAATTAATATGAGATTTTTTTTTTTTTTTTTTTTCTTGCCCAATCTTGGGGTACATCTTATTGTCAGACATTAACAGTGAATCTGCAGCAAGATCAAGGAGGATACTTATTTTTTCAGCATCCTCCTTCAATCTCCTGTATTCAATGGGAGGCATATTCAGGGTGGAATGTGGTGCTGATTTTGAGGTGGAATCAGCGCCAAATTGCAGCCCCTTACAGTCATACAAGCAGAACCATAAAAGATAAATGTAAGATCAGGACGCAGTCCTTAATTCCATTCATGTGCTTAGAGATTTGGATTAAATTCAACTGTGGAAGGACACAAGTCTTTGCAAGATACAGAAGATGTTTATATAAGGTGTCAGGACATTACATGTTAAAAAGGATATATATGTGTTAATATTATGGTGTATGTTCTATATGTTCTAAATGATATATTAATGTCAAAGTAAAAATGTGCAGATTAAAAATGTAATGGAACAATTTAATCAGATATTATGTCACTGAAGGAAATTAAAGGCAGTGGTGGGTGTTAACTCTAAAGTCCATGCACCTGCGCTCATAGCATGACATCAAAGAAGCCAAATAACAGATGGTGCTCTTCTCCTAAGTATCACAAGAGGCCTGTGTCTGGTGCTGACATTGGAGGTCAAGTTGAGCGTTTTAATGTAGTTGCCACTTTGTCTACAGTATTATGGTAATGCTGGTGTCTGTTACATTTATTATCTCTCGTGCTGATGATTGTCCTTTCAGCACATTTGCTTCTCATGCATTATTGTCAGTAAACCCAGCTCTTACCATGACCCCCTATCTGCATTAGCTAGCCAGCATCTACTCAGTTTTCCTCAAAATGTTATTTAATAGTAAATGGAGCGTATCTCATTTTGGACAATCCTTGCGATCCAAGTAAAAGAAATTAAATTTAATTTAATTATTTTTTGTAAATTTTTTTAATCATTCTGTAATGATATATAGTAATGGTAATACTCACCAGAATGTGAAATAATAGATATCCATTCACTATGATGGTTTAATATGTGCAGAAAGATTTCATTATTAGTTCTTTGAAAAGTGGAAAAATTATTAATATTATGTATAAAATATTTGTATACACAATAAATAAATAAATTAAAAAAAAAGATCATCAAACCTAAAAACCTCGTACATAGATTGCCAAAGTAAAGCTTATGAAAAGTGCTGCAAATATACACATATATATATGCAAATAAATTTATATGGAGGTTCCCAGTAGGGGTGATTGTCCCTTTCTCCCCACACACATTATGTGAACTCTGGTGTTTACTTAGAAAATGTTGACATGATACCCTTGGGCTACCTGATTAAGATTACGGTAATGTTATTATTATTATTATTATTATTATTATTACTATTATTATTATAGAATTATTTACTTCACTGTGTGTGTTTAGTTATATAACATGAATGCCTTTCTCTATGTCACATGGCTGCAGGTCTTTAGGCAATATATAACATGGGTGCTTTCCTTTAGGTGATACATTTCATAGCTACTTGAATTTAGGAATACCTCCAAACTTTCATAGGACCAAAAGATGGACAAAAACATAAATTTACATATCATAAGCCATGTCTCCAATCTGTCCATGCCCCCATTGACCCCAACCATTCCCACCCAGTTCCTTTGTGCCCCAGGACGTGCCTCCCACCATCTGCGACAACAGATCAGCACCTGAAATCTGGGACTGTCTTACTGAATTTGGGACAGTTGGGAAGTATGCTTTAGGTGGTATATAATATGGCTGCATGTTTCTTTGTGATGTACAACATGGTGTGTATCTTCAGATTTGACTTACTTTTTTCATGCCTCAACTTTGCCCCAAAGTACACACAGATGTCTACAGTAAGTATGTTACCTGTGATATTCCCTCTGTGGCTTGCTGGATCTCCAATATTATAAAGCAATAAATATCCCACTCATGTTGATGGATGCAGTAAGGCAGAATCTTCTCTCACATCATAAAGCAGCAATATACTATGGCCCTGACCCCATGGGCAGACACCTGTTCTCATAGGCCATGGCTCATGCATTTTTTTGCTTGTTTGTTTTTTTTGCCTAATGGGAAAGCCAATACTCTGTATGTTCTGACTATTTAAGAGATAATAATATTGGTTTTATATCCCAGCAGGCCTGTGACTGAGCTAAATAACAGATAATGACATATTCTAATAATACATTTAACAACATTTTACTTACTGATCAATTTTCCCTTTTCTGAGATTATAAACATTTTATTCCTGCTTAGAAAGGAAGGTAATGAAATGTAATGACCTTGCCGCGTTGGATGGTAAGCTGATTTTTGGCATTGTCACCTCTGTGTGAAGCCATAGCAAATAACAGTAATATATCTCAATGGTTCAGAAGTCACCTTAGCCGTGATTTCACTTAATGGCACCTGTTTTATATTGTGTCTTGTTATGCATACCAAAAAACAATCATTACACGGCAACCGAGTAGATGATTTCGCATTGAAGTGTTAGGCAGGAGGTTCTGTAGACTTGTCTGCCTTAGATATTTGCTAATAGTAACACCATAGATATTGTAGAGTTCCTTTTTTTTTCCTTCTAATGTCTTTTGACTGTTGCTTGTTGATACAATTCCTCACGGTTAAAATCAATTGTGCTGACTTAAAACAGCCTTGAGAGACCAATGCTTATGACAACCTGGCATAATCAGACATAAAGAAAAGTGATAGAACGTGTAAATGACTCTCGGTTACAATTGCACCCTGGACTATGCTGTTTTGCATTCAACTTGGCACAATTATGTTTTTCTGTAATAGTATTCAATATTTCTGTGTCATGTAAAGTAATCCCAAAACAACAGTGTCGTTTTCATGTTTAGCATCAGAAATATATTCTGCCTTCATTTATGATGGGGGTATAGTATTTATATATCTAGCTATTCATCTGTCCTCAGGTTCTCGTTATTTCCCTGTAGTAATCAAGTGGAACGCTTTATTAAGGGAACAGATTGGAGAAGAATGATGTTTACATTTTGTCAGAGCTTTATTTAGGAAGGAATTGTCATTGTCATTGTTAGCTATGGCATAATTAACTAAGATGGGGAAAATAAAAATGTTGTGCAAGCCACAGGCGGGTATTATTAGGGAACTCTGCATGAGCTGGGCATATTATAAGATTTAAAGGCATTACTGGTCATTCTGGACAATGTTCTAGGAGGAGTCTGTTGTGTTTGTTAGGCTGAGTACACATATTGCGGCTGAAACTCTCCCAAGCTGTAGCTGAAATTGTGCCAACATGAGCATTGGCACAGTTTTTAAATGCACCATTTCATTGTAAATGGATACCCAGGTATTTGGCTAAATGGCAGTTTCATTACCAATAAAAGCTGCTTTTAGCTGCAGTTTATTTAACAACTATGCCACCCCATATGTGACACAGTTTAAGCAGCATTGTGGGGGGCATCTCGGCTGTAGCATGGACACAATGTGGAAACCAGCCTTATATAATTCATTTGAAGAAGGTACTCAGGTAAATCATAATGTACCAAGTTTTCAACTTATCACCTATATCCACCAAGTCCTGTGTACCAATAGGAATGGGAGACATGGAACCCCTGTGCTCATAACAAGTGGGGCTCCAAAGGTCAAACACCCAACAATTGGACACTTACTATAGCTCTTATCCTGTGAATAAATTTTAAGGTAAAAACAGTGGAATCAGTTCTACGCTTTTCAGTAACTCCATCTGTCATGGGGCTTGATTCCAGGCCTTCTTGCTGTCATACGCAGTACAAAGAAGTTTATAGAGGCTAGAGCTTGTATAATGGGTCATACATCTGTATTTTATGGTTAATTTGTTACTGGAAAATGTCACAAGGAGAAAATGGGACAAAGAAATAACAAGGTAGGTAAAGGGAGAAAATAGTATGTTTTACATAAAACAACTTTTAATAGACTAATAAAATGAATCTCAATAAAATATGATAAAAAATAAATAAAATTAGGCAGTCATAGCTGTAAACTATTATATACACTGTGTTCCAAATTATTATGCAAATAATATTTTATCATATTTTCCAAAATTACCTATATGAATTGCAGTCATTGTAATTTTCCAGTCATTAACTATTCGAGTATAATTGAAAGGTTTTTGAACAAACTGCCTATGATAACAGTATATTTAAAAAAAAAATAAACACTCAAAATGCATGTTTTAAATGATTATGCACAGCAGAATTTGCAACCTTTTAATTTTTATTAAGAACAAAAAAATGGTCATTGTGAAATTATAAGCATTAGCAGGTTATTACAAACTGAAATCAAACAGTTTTCAAGCCAAAACTTTATTCGAGGTGATGTTACATTTGCACATAGGACCCCTTGTTCGAAAGAAGCTTCTGAACTCTCTCGTCCATTGAATTTGTCAGTTTTTGGATGGTTTCTGCTTCAATTGTTTTGCATGAGGACAGAATACCCTCCCAGAGCTGTTGCTTAGATGTGAACTGCCTCCTGCCATCATAGACACTCCTTTTGATGATTCTCCAGAGGTTCTCAATGGGGTTAAGGTCAGGGGAGCATGGGGGCCACACCATAAGTTTGTCCCCTTTTATGGCCATAGCAGCCAGAGATAAAGATGTGTTATTTGCAGCATGAGACGGTGCATTATCATGCATGAAAACGATCTTTCTGCGGAATGCATGGTTCTTCTTCTTGAACCATGGCAGGAAGTGCTGTTTGAGAAACTCCACATACATT
This sequence comes from Leptodactylus fallax, assembly GCA_947044405.1. NCBI lineage: Eukaryota > Metazoa > Chordata > Amphibia > Anura > Leptodactylidae > Leptodactylus > Leptodactylus fallax. The sequence goes on from CAMRHE010000336.1 coordinate 1,025,988, forward strand.
ATGGAGTTCATCTTTACCCCTTCAGGGATCCTAAAGGGGCCAACAATCTCTCTCCCCATGATTCCAGCCCAAAACATTACTCCACCTCCTCCTTGTTGGCGCCGTAGCCGTGTTTGCATGGGGTGTCCATCAACAAGCCATCCTCCACTCCATCCATCTGGACCATCGAGCGCTGCACGGCACTCATCGGTGAACAAAACAGTTTTGAAGTCAGTCTTCATGTATTGTTTGGCCCACTGGAGCCATTTCTGCTTGTGTGCAGTGGATAGAGGAGGTCGACAGGACGGCTTACGCACAGCTGCAAACCTCTGAAGGACCCTGCATCTTGTTGTTCGGGGGGACGTTGGAGGCACCAGCAGCTTCAAAAACTTGTCTGCTGCTATGACAAGGCATTTTTGAAGCTGCTCTTTTAACCTGACGTAATTGCCTGTTGGAAAGAGTCCTCAATTTTCCCTTATCAGCACGCACACGTATGTTCTGTGAATCAGCTACATACTTCTTGATTGTGTGATGATCACGATGAAGTGTCTTGATTGTAGTCATGCCTTGACCTAAACACTCCATAATTTGTTGCTTCTCAGCAGCCGACACATCCTTTTTCTTTCCCATTTTGGCTGAAAATGTAGGCTGCTTAATAATGTGGGACAGCCTTCTTAAGTAGTCTTGCCTTTAATTGGACACACCTGCCAAACTAATTAGCACAGGTGTCTGCAATTGCTTTCAGTGATATAAAGAGCCCTGACACACATCACCATCAATGAGTTTAGCTGACAAACAAAAAAATTCTTACATTATCACTCCTAAACACTTTTTGCATAATAATTTGGAACGCGGTGTATAGCGGGGAGCAAGGAGGCATTATGACCGAAGGCGGGTAGGGCAGAACAACTGGGGTGGGACTTTGATGAATCTGAGGTTACATGATAGTTCTCAATAGTACCTACATGCAGCAGAGTGAGACTTCTTGTTTGCACAGCAACCCAGGCTAGAAAAAAACAAGTCTCACTGCAATCCTGTGACTTATTGAAGATAGTGAAAAGCAAGATAAGGAAAGACACTGTGAGTAGACAACTATTGTTATTGATGGGAAGGTCCTTTAGACAGTATAATGAGTCAAAATCACCAGTGTGTTCCTTTAACCATCCCCCAAGGATGTGCAACTAAAATGATTACATGGCTTACTCCACATTGCAGTCAAACTACAGTAGGACAAAGTAATATTAAGTTAGGAACTCACTGATTATTTTTTTTTATCTTTAGTAATGTCATGTCCCTGTGACCTACTGCATAGTAGGCAGGTTTCCACAATCTCTTGAAAAGAAACCTTGGTAGTTCTTGTTTTCTTATACTCTTAGTTTATGTTGCCTGTCTGCTTGAGATCAGACTTTATCTTAATTTTTAGATTTATCTTTCTCCATTCTCTTCTATTAATCCTATGATACATCAGCACAGCATCACATGGGTAACTAAAGACAGCTCCATTTCTGCCTGCTTGAGAACAGTGTAAGAGTTATTCCATCTATATTCTCCTAAATAATCTAGAAAACCATAACAAGTCAGAGAGGCTGAGCTGTGATTTCCTTCATTATAAGAGTATGACAGGAGTCTGTCTAATTATCAGTAGTAGCTGTGATAGGAGACTGTGCCCACAACCTGTGGATATCCTGTGTGGATGGGAAGTTCTTGTGTGACTTTTAGAGGGACAGAAAGGCATGTTACTTCCAGCAGGTCACAATGAGAGCAAATGACCCAGCTCAAGTGAAGAATCACGTGAGTTTTCAGATCGAAAAGAATAACTAAATAAGGTAATATTTATTAAATTCTACATCTATTAAAGGAATATGCATGTAATTAAAGAAAAAAAAAATATTTACAGGACTTCTACATTATTATTATTTTTTTTTATCTTGATGACAAAGGTCAAGCAACCTAACATTTTCACCTGTTAGTGTGATACAGATGCAGCTTAAAGCAAACAGATAAACAATCACCATTTTTCTATCTTCACTTATGTAATATATATATAGTTATATATAGTTCACTGATCCATGGTAGAAATGTGCCCAAAGCCACAGAGAGAGCTGAACTACATTAAGCACAATAGAGAATAATCTTTTATAAAGGAATATGTATTCGTCTTAGGCTCTTTCTATGCAGTAGGAAGAGTATATTACTATTTAGCAGAATATTGCATAGAATCAGTCAGGATAGAGGGCAGCCTCTGTGCTAAACATCCTACATCTACACCTACATAACTTTAAGACTGATTGATAAGAAGCACATCTGTCCTTGAACTCTTACTCCAAGAGACAAAACCTTGATGACCTATATATTTATCCTGTCCCTATGCTGCTATATTACATCAGACAAGAAAAATAGCTATAAACAAAATCAATTGCTATTTCCACCCTCTGAGTTTCTTTCACACCTTACAGCAAAATCTAATCACAGGATCTGCCCTCTTTGACCCTACAATGAGATGTGTGATACAAAGCCCAGGATCAGCATGAACATACTGAGCCTCTTCACAAGAAAATGGTCAGATTGGTATTGATACGGTCTGTGTCTTCCCCTTATTGTCTCAACGGTTACAACTTAATTTCCTGCGGAGCTGCACTATGCAATGATGCTAGGGATAAGTAATAGGCATATGAAGGCTTACATCAAGAGCTGCTTGTCGTATTGAAGCTGATTACCTGTAAACTTATCACAGTTTCTAGCCTTGTAAGATAAAGGTTGGCTGTGTTAGCAAGTGAACTTGTCATAAACAGCATCTGTTCTAGGCCTCATTATTCTGAGTTTGCATAATTGAGGCAACATTAATCTTCTTTTGGGATAGAAAGAGATGCAGGAAACAGTAGAGGTCAATTTGTTTATTCCAGGTTGTTGACTTATTTTTATCATAGAGTTGTTTTATGCTATAAATGCAACATTAGGGGTGAACACAGAACTGCACTTCAATACAAGCCAGTGATTGTGATCTAAAAAGAATGCTGCATGACCCGAAGGAAGCAGAATTTTGTGAGCCTGCCCTTGAAATATATACTATAATACCTCTAAAAACAGGCTAATCTCTAAGAATAACAGAAGAGATACCATCTACCTTTCATAGCAGTTTTTAGGCATTTGCTATTAATTAGAAGAGATGTTTGACTATGACTCTAATTTATTGATAAGAAATGTTAAAGAAAACCACATTGTTAGTTCGGTGTAAAGTTTAAGTGAAAGCATATGGAGCTCTCATCAGATATTTGAGGAATGTTTTGACCTTTATACATTATGTATAGTTATATGTCCGTTTCTACCTTTTACTGGTATTAATCATTTCATCAAGAACAGATAATGTGCCATCATACCATGCTGTGTGTATTGTAGGTTTCCTCAAGAATGCTGAGGAAGATGTTGCTATCTACATGTCCACCATCCAGTTTTCTAATTCACTTTACTTAATATATATATATATATATATATATATAGTAGATAGTATATACCTTTATGTATATTCAGGACCCCCTCAGATCAGCTATTCCTGGACAGTGCAGCTCCCATTAATGTTTACACGCTAGGTGCTGTGCTGCTCACTTGCCATACAAAGTGCAGTGGAGACCTTAGGTACTGCCACGCTACCCCATTAACATCTATGAAACATTGCTGCAGTACCTAAAGCAGCTACTATACTTTGAATGGCAAGTGAGCAGTGTGGTTCCCAGCATGCAAACATTATCGGGAGCTGTGCTGATCTGTGGGGTTCCCGGCTGATGGACCCCTACAGATCTAAAATTGATGAACTATCCTAAGGTTAGGCCATCAAAATTACAAGGGTGGATAACCCCTATAAGCTGAAAATACACATTAGATATATTTAGGCTGAAACCCATCAATTTTGGTGGGACCAATCTAAGGCACATGGAGGTGCCCTGATTCTCCAGTGGCACAGGGATGGACATGTTGAAGGGTTGGACATGTTGGATTTCATCATATATAATCCTATTGTTCTTGGGGACAAAAGTCAATGCCAATGGTGTCTTTCTCCCCATTGAAGACATACGCACACTACACTAAATTTTTGGTCAAACATGCATCTCTGATAAACAATCTAATGTATATAGCCAGTCTTAGACACTGTGCTTTACTTCTGGCTTTAGTTGTGTATACGGGACCATAACCCCATTGAAATCACTGACATATCATATCTCCCAACTTTCAAAGAAGGAAAAGTGGGACATTTTGTACTGTTAAGCCTTGTGGCTGAGCCTGCAGAATTCTCACACTATGAGTACAGTATGAGAACAATCATGGGAACAATTATAGGGGCGACAGGCCAGTGGTTCCAGTTGAGCAGGATAGCAGAACAAGATCATTCATGAGAACAAGTAAGTTTTATTCAATAAATAGAAAGGCTATATGTCATATGTAACAATGTGAGGACCAGAAATAGCCATTCCAGACAAAAAGGTAAAAACTTTTCACAAAGTATTGTAATATCCTTCCATACAAGTGCTCTTCTCCCACGATAGTGAAATGTTGTCATGGCTTCCCTGATTAAGTATTAATTGGGCAACTTTTTTCTACAATCCTGCATAATGTTATTTTTAATTACTACTTGGCAGGGTAACTGCTCTCCACGCCAATAGCAAGCTCTGTGTTTTCTGGCGCATGACACAATAAATTTAATAAGCTTGTTGTCAAATTCTGTAAATCTTACACTGAATCCCCTAAAAGAGTCTGGTAAAGGCCAAGAGAAATATTCTTCTGCTGTAAAAAAAAACAAAAAACAATAAATAAACTTAATTTGAGAATCCAGATTTTTCCAGTACCAACAAAAATTTGCAAAAACTAATTGTAGTCATTAAAGGGGATGTCTCATGCAGACAATCAATGTCCATATGCTGTATTGGGCATATGGAAGTATTAGAGAGAGGGCCTCCTTCTGCTCTCATTCTGGCAGGCCCAGAATTATTCCAATACTTTTGATAGTGTCTGTGCCTTGTATTGCAACTCATTCTTGAATTGGATTGAGCTGCAGTGAGTGAGTGGTAGTTCCAGGCACAGCAACTAAAAGTAAGGACCTGTACCTGATAAACAGTAAAGGAAATGCAACACTCCCATAAGGATAGGCCAATAGAGGGCGAGATTGTAGTCTCTGAAGGTCTAAAACACCTTGGTCATTGATTAATATGGTGGGGTATGTGCCACTTGTGAATTTCAAGTATGCTTTTTAACAATATTACACCTTCTAAATCGAAAAGTTTAACAAGTTTGCAAATACTTTGCTTTACTTTTTTTTTTTAAAGTATTTTTGAGTTATTTAAAGAGGACCTGATTCCAGTGCAAATTTTTTTCTCTGCCCCCCCCCCCCACTGTTCCTGAGCAATCAGTGCTGTTAGTTTCACCAGCCAATATGCTAATTAGGCTCTGTAATGACAGGTGGGTGGTCCTTGGCTGGAGAAGACCACCAGCCTCACTGTAGGACAGCTAATTAGCATACTGGGTGCTGAAAATAACAGCATTAATTGTCGAGGAATGGTGGGGGCCAGAGAAAAAATTTCCAACTGCACTTGAATCTGTAGATTGGCACTTTTTAAAGGATGCAAATAGTTAGAGTTGATGGAGGTGGCAAAATGTAGTAGACCTTAAAAACAAATATTCATCTCTTGTCACAAAAGTGAACCCAACTGCTTACCTGTAAACATCAACTGAATTATTATAATGCACAATGCATTAGAATTGATGGCCTATCCTTAGGACCCCCACAGATCTAATAACGATGGCCTATTCTAAAAGTTGGACCTCCATAGATCTAATATTGATGGCCATCAATTTTAAAGAACCAGGAAACTCATTGGTACATGAATAAAAGAAAAATAAAATAAGAAAAACATAGTAAAGCAAAAATAAAAGCAAAGTTTCCCGTAGTAGTAGTTTTACATATATTTTAACACTTTTACAGTTTACAGTAAAACTCCAACAGATTTTACCAGTAGAAAGTGTTGGAAACTTCCAAAAGGGAAGATCTTGTTTGTAATCCTCAATATATAGAGCTACTGGCATTAAGTAGGATGTTGATTTAGGGATCTGTCCAATTGCCAGCTAGATTAAAGAAGGAATTTTCCCTTTTTATTGCAAGTGTGAGCACTGAACAGACAGAAGCACTGTGGTCCCTTCAAATAGAAGATCAGCGAGGTTTTTGGGAGTTAGAACCCCACCAATCATATACTGAGGGCCTATCTGGCAGATAGAAAACCCCTTTAAGGACACATAGGTGCATAGTTCCATGCAGTTAGGCCTTATTCACGCGACAGAGAAAAATGGCTGTTTTTCTACTGGACCTCACAAGGCCATTTTAAAAACAATATATGTGAATGAGTTTATTCACGTCTGTTTTTTGACAGACAGAAAAAAGTTCTCAGTTTAAAAAAAACCCATTGTGCTCTATCTTTGCTTTGGCGGACAGACACACGGACCCAATAGAAATAATGGATCCATTTTTAACTGATGTAAAATTAATTGATGTCCAAGTTACGTCCATTAAAAATGAATCAATCAGTTGGGTCAAAAAAGAAAGGCCGATGAAATTCATCCATTTTGTGAACAGCCCATTAAAAACACATGCAAAACGGATAACTGTCTGGCATCAAAAATAGAAAAACGGAACAGATGAAAAATGGATGAACAACGGCCTTCAAAAACAGTCATGTACGTCAATTTTTTACAGATGTTAGATCCTTCAAAAACTGCTAGGTCCTCTGAATCTGGCCTTTGTTGCAGTAATTTCATCCATCCCCCACCAATGCAATATTGATGTCCTATGTTGAGTATAGGAAAACCCTTTAAGGACAGACAGATACATAATATATTAAAGCACCTTTTCTACTAGAGATGAGTGAAGTCTTCAAAAATTCTATTCGGCAACTTCGCCGAATTTCACGATATGATTCTATTCGATCCGAATTAATTTGTGGCGAATAAACAGCTATTTCCTGTCTGCAGAGAGCCGAGGTGGGCGGCAGAATGGCGGAAGCCCTTGGATGCCGCGGACAACTTTTATTTATGTGGAAGGATCTGCTAACAAGCAAAGACACGCCTACCCAATCACATCACTAGAGAATATCATGTAACCGTCTGATGTCACAAAGGTCCTTACTAAATATTCGTTACCGCGAAGCATCAGGAAATCCAGATTCCATATGAATCGAATATTTCCTGAAATTCGGATCGAATTCCACTTCTGCAGCTTTGATTCGCTCATCACTAACTACCACTATAAGCCTTAAATGTAGGAGGATAAGGAGAATAAGGTTTTTTCTGTAGCAGCTCAGAAGTTTTAGCCTATCAGTTCACATTACTCTGAGTAATGTGGTGTGAATCAATATGGACAACACATGATAGCTGAGTCCAACACATGAAATCTTTAAATCACATAATATGATGGAAAGCCATGGAAGATCTAAATGAATGATTTTAATTTTATCATTAATGCCAAGTTATCAATTCTGGGAAGGACTGATGAGAATAATACATCACTGTATCACTGTACACTAGCCAGCCTATGATTCCGTATGCTTTGTTCAGCTCTTGTGTCTTATAGCGAGTCCTTCATAAAATTACTTTATGTTGAAGGTATTGGATGGTTGTGCAGCACTGAAATACATTTTGTGGTTTTCTCTGGAAACCATCTCATTTGGTGAAGTGACCATAAAAAATACTAATGTATCCCGCAAAGTGAACACATTGACATTGGTGATTTCTGCTTGAAACATAGCAATATATGTAAACATGTGCATGATTTACAGCATTATGCATTAAAAGTCAAGCTTTTGCTTCATTTTGCAAGGATAAATATATGTGACTTGGCATATATTCAACAATCACATTACAACCCATATAAAATGATGAATATTTAATAATAGCATCTCTAATGTCTATAGAGTAGCTTGTCAGAATTGTCAGAACTACTAAATTTTGCTGCTGTAGAGGTGGGATTTATGGTCTGGATGATATCACTAAAAGGAGATAAAGTACTTCACATATAAAGCAACTTAAAACTTTTGGCTATAGATTTTCATATTAGAATATTATAGAATATGACTTTACAATAGTTAACTACATTTCAGTTTACATTTTTCCTTTAGGGTGGGAACACCTAGGGCGAAAATGCAGTGTTCTAGCCCCAGCAGAAACACTTGCAGCAAATGTGTGCTTTAGACTAAGGCCCCATGTAGCAAAACGCATAAAAAAATGCTGCAGAAAAAAACACGGCGGAAACGCATCATATTTTTTTCTGTATCTTTCTTCATGGCATTTTTGCAAAGTTTTCCTCTGCGTTATTTCTGCCCTTATTATACTTATATGGAAAATGCCAGCATTTCCAGAGGTATAATTGACATTCTGCAATTTTCAAAAATGCAGGCGTTTTTGAAAACGTGGCTTTTCTACTGCAGATTATTTTCTGCAATGTGTGGATGGGATTAGCCAGAATCACGTTCACTTTGCAGGTACTGTAAAATGCAGTGTTTTATGCCGCTACCTTTCCTCAGCGGCAAAAATTCAGCATTTTCGCAACGTTGGGCTTCATCCTTACAGTCCCAGGAAAGTAGAAAGTCTCATCCACACATACCTGCTGGAAAAAAAATGCTCTATGGTGTGTTTCTAAACCAGTTACTTCCCTATAACTTACTATTACATCAGGCTGGGGAGTAGTTAATACAAATTATTGCAATAGTGCACCATGATGTTAAAGGCTAGGGCCCCACGTAGTGAGCCAGTGGTTTTCAAATTCGTAGCATTTCTGCTGCAGATTTTTTTCAGCAATGTGTGGATGGGATTAGCCAGAATCTCATTCTCTTTGCAGGTACTGTAATTCACAGCCTAAAGGTGTTTTAGACCTTTAGAGTCTACAATCTTGACTAATATAGGCCTATCCATGCTTCTCTTTGTTTACCAGGCACATGACCTCACTTTTGATAGTTGCTGTGCCAGGTACTGCATCCCACTATTGCTCAATCCCACTCAGGAATGATCTGCAATATCAGACACAGCCAATATCAAAAGAACTGGTATAAGGTTTAGATGAGATAGTTAGATATTTAGACAACCCCTTTAACTAGAGATTACCTCATGACTTACTATTCCACCGAGGGAGCAGTTAACACATAATGGCATAACGCAATAGCATGATAGTGGCACCGACTCAGAAGTTGAGTTAGTGCCATGGGGAGCGGGTGTCTGTTGTACCATACAGATGACATCCTGCAAGCAGTGAAGACACTGTTTGTGGCCGTTTAACATTTCTTTGACTGTGGGACTAAGGTTTGTAAGTGTTATGGCTCTGTATGATGTGATCGCAGGGTGCCGATGTCTTGTCATGTTTATATGGACCCTACTAAAAGAAGGATAACCTGCCATAGGTCAAGTCTATATATACTTGACCTATGGCAGGTTATCCTCCTTTCAGTATATATACACAACAACAACAAAGAGTTCCAGCCATGATTATGGAGCTCTCATAATATGACTGCTAATTTTTCATTTTATACTCTCATTTATTGCATCTATGTAACTTAAATTGTATTGCTAACTAGCTATACAACTAGTTATTGTGATAACTATAACACCTGTAAAGGCCCATGTGATAAAAAAATATGAAAAAATAAAAAACAAAGACAGAATTGAAACTACAAACAGAAACCACAGCTCACCCCTCCATCCCCCAAAAAAATTAATTACAGCTTTGTTAATAGAAATATAAAAAAAAAAGTTATGGTTGTCAGAAAATAGCAACACTAAAATAAATTATTTTTGTCAAATAAGTGAATTTATTCTGCAAAAGTTGTACAATATAAAAAAAACTGCATAAATTTGGTATTGCTGTAATCCTAATGACCACAGTATAAAGTTAACATGTTATTTATACTGCAATTTGCATAGCTCATCATTTGGAATGTATAAAAATTGCTGATTTTTTACACCATCTCAGAAAGATTTAATAAAATTTTATTAATGTATACAAGTAAGACTCTTCCTATACAGTCATATGAAAAAGTTTGGGCACCCCTATTAATCTTAATCATTTTTAGTTCTAAATATTTGGGTGTTTGCAACAGCCATTTCAATTTGATATATCTAATAACTGATGGACACAGTAATATTTCAGGATTGAAATGAGGTTTATTGTACTAACAGAAAATGTGCAATATGCATTAAACCAAAATTTGACCAGTGCAAAAATTTGGGTACCCTTATCATTTTATTGATTTGAATACTCCTAACTACTTTTTACTGACTTACTGAAGCACAAAATTGGTTTTGTAACCTCACTGAGCTTTGAACTTCATAGCCAGGTGTATCCAATCACGAGAAAAGGTATTTAAGGTGGCCAATTGCAAGTTGTTCTCCTATTTGAATCTCCTCTGAAGAGTGGCATCATGGGCTCCTCAAAACAACTCTCAAATGATCTGAATACAAAGATTGTTCAACATAGTTGTTCAGGGGAAGGATACAAAAAGTTGTCTCAGAGATTTAACCTGTCAGTTTCCACTGTGAGGAACATAGTAAGGAAATGGAAGACCACAGGGACAGTTCTTGTTAAGCCCAGAAGTGGCAGGCCAAGAAAAATATCAGAAAGGCAGAGAAGAAGAATGGTGAGAACAGTCAAGGACAATCCACAGACCACCTCCAAAGAGCTGCAGCATCATCTTGCTGCAGATGGTGTCACTGTGCATCGGTCAACAATACAGCACACTTTGCACAAGGAGAAGCTGTATGGGAGAGTGATGCGAAAGAAGCCGTTTCTGAAAGCACGCCACAAACAGAGTCGCCTGAGGTATGCAAAAGCACATTTGGACAAGCCAGCTTCATTTTGGAAGAAGGTCCTGTGGACTGATGAAACAAAGATTGAGTTGTTTGGTCATACAAAAAGGCGTTATGCATGGCGTCAAAAAAACACAGCATTCCAAGAAAAACACTTGCTACCCACTGTAAAATTTGGTGGAGGTTCCATCATGCTTTGGGGCTGTGTGGCCAATGCCGGCACCGGGAATCTAGTTAAAGTTGAGGGTCGCATGGATTCAACTCAGTATCAGCAGATTCTTGAGAATAATGTACAAGAATCAGTGACGAATTTGAAGTTACGCCGGGGATGGATATTTCAGCAAGACAATGATCCAAAACACAGCTCCAAATCTACTCAGGCATTCATGCAGAGGAACAATTACAATGTTCTGGAATGGCCATCCCAGTCCCCAGACCTGAATATCATTGAACATCTGTGGGATAATTTGAAGCGGGCTGTCCATGCTCGGCGACCATCAAACTTAACTGAACTGGAATTGTTTTGTAAAGAGGAATGGTCAACAATACCTTCATCCAGGATCCAGGAACTGATTAAAAGCTACAGGAAGCGACTAGAGGCTGTTATTTTTGCAAAAGGAGGATCTACTAAATATTAATGTCACTATTCTGTTGAGGTGCCCATACTTTTGCACCGGTCAAATTTTGGTTTAATGCATATTGCACATTTTCTGTTAGTACAATAAACCTCATTTTAATCCTGAAATATTACTGTGTCCATCAGTTATTAGATATATCAAATTGAAATGGCTGTTGCAAACACCCAAATATTTAGAACTAAAAATGATTAAGATTAATAGGGGTGCCCAAACTTTTTCATATGACTGTATATGTTTCCTAAAATGGTGTCATAGAAAATTACAATTCATCATTCAAAAGAACAAGCCCTAATTAAATTTCGGCAACAAAAAATGAAAAGATTGAGATTTTGAGGTTTTTTTCATGACATATTGTACTTCATGTTATTGGTAAACTTTGATCAATATTTTTTGCATTTACTGTATTTATGAAAAAATATGAAATTTGGTGGAAATTTGAAAAAAATAGTAATTTTTAAAATGTGAAATGCTCTGCTTTTCAGACAGATGGTCATACCACCCACATTCATTAATACATATCTATCATATCTCTACTTTATGTTTGCATCATCTTTTAATCGTACTTCAATTTATTTTGGACGTTAGAGTTCTAATAGCGGTTTCCAAAATGTACAAGAAAATTTCCCAAACCCATTTGTTAGGGACAACTTCAGTTCTGAAGGGGATTTTAAAAGACTATATATTAGAAACCCCCATAAATCACCCCATTTTCAAAACTGCACCCCTCAAATACTTTGAACTTTGTGAACTTTGAATTTGTTCACAAAAAATTTGTGAACTTTGTTAACCCTTTAAGCATTTCACAGGAATGAAAACAATATGGAGGTGAAATTTAGACATTTCAGTTATTTTCATTTAGCCCAAAAATTTACACATTCACGAGGAGTTAAAGTAGAAAATGCATCTATCAATCTGTTATTCAGTTTCTCTTGCGCATAGAAATACCCAACATTTGTATAATTCTGTCTGATAAATGTGGTATGTTATTATACTGTCTAGTCTAACTTTACACCACTTATTAAATAAATGTCTTAGATAAGGACAAATGATGCACAAAAATTTTGGCACGTGATGTCACAACTTAATCCACACCCACTTTCTGGTAAGCCTTTTCATGAATTTCTCTAAAACATTTGATAAATGTGGCACTAGACACATTAGACCATTTTTTTTAGCAAGTTACACCAGATTTCTGGCACATTTTGATTAAATCTCAAAATTGAGTAAATCTCCCCAATGTGTAAATACACCCCATGTTGCGGAAAAGCTAATTTGATGCACATTTTTCTGCGGTTTTTGGAGCCAAAGCCAACAGTGGCTTCAACAGGAATGAACAATAAAAAGGAAGCACTTATACTTCTGCTAAATTCTCTCAAGGCTTTGGCTCAAATAACCGCATCAAATTTTGCAACAAAAAAAAGCAGATCTTCAGCAATGTGGGACCTTAGCCTCAGGACTTATATTCAATTTTGTGCTGTGCTGTGATAAGGTAACCATAGAGTTGCAAGAGCCGTGTATCTTTGCATGTTTCCAATTTCATATGGACATATACAGAGTCATTTATGTTGGATTCTGTACAGCATGCTCCATCATATACACATGCATGGAGGAAATCAACTTTATGAAATGCAGCATGCAACGCTTCATTTTAAAGTACCAGCAAAGTGAATGAGATTCTGGTTAATCTCATCCTCACATTGCGGTTAAAAAGAGCTGCGGGAAAAGCTGCATATTCAAAAACACAGCATGTTAATTTTAGTTGTAGAATTGCAAGTGTTTTCCCTATATATTGAAAAGGGGACGAAAAAAGGTCAAAAAATACAGCAAAAACTGAATGAAAAATGCTGCTTAAGGCTAAGGTCCCACAGCGAAAACGCATCAGGTTTTTTTTCGCAACGCTTTTCATAGAAAGTTTCTGCTTCTATATGTATATGGAAAATGCCAGCATTTCTATAGGTATAATTGGTATGCTGTGAGTTACAAAAACACAAGATTTTTTGAAATCACAGCATGTCAATTGCTGCGGATTTTTGTTCTGCAATGTGTGGATGGGATTAGCCATTTTACATTACCTGGTTAATCCCATCCACACATTGCATAAAAATGCTATGAGTTCAAAAATTCTTGTGTTTATGAAAATCGCAGCATGTCAATTATATCTACGGAAATGCTGGTGTTTTCCTTATAGATATAATAAGGGCAGAGAGTCTGCAGAGGAAAACTCTGTGGAAAAAGCCGCAATGCGTTTCCACCTTGGTCTTTTCCGCAGCATTTTTTTTTTGGCAGCGGCTCGCTATGTGGGAACTTAGTCTTAAAAAACAGAATGTGTTTGCTCTGTGTTTCTTTCTGCAGCATTTTTAAGCTACGATTCGCTATTTGGGGCCTTAGCCTTAGAAGCTTTGCTTACAGGAAAGAATATCTCTATACACACATGAACTGTGAATGACAGACTGAGTGAGCACTAACTGACTGAAAGACTGATACAGAGGGAGACAGGGCCAGGACCATGACTTCTTACAATTTACAAGGGTGGGACAACCACAATCAGGTGGTTGCCAGGGAACTACTTAAGGCCCCCGTAGCAGGCCGCAGCAAAAAAGCGATGTGGGAAAAACTGTGACAGCAATGCATCACAGTTTTTCCCGCAGCACTTTTCCCAGAAAGTCCGCAGAGGTTTCCTGTGGACTTTCTGCTTCCATTATACCTATAGGGAAACCATCGGCATTTCCGTTGTTATAATTGACATGCTGCGATTTCCAAAGCCACAACAGTTTTGGAAATTGCAGCACGTCCGCTGCAAGTATTTTTCCGCAATGTGTGGATGGGATTCGCCATTTGGGGCGCTGGCCTTTCAGAGTTAAAAAAAATAAACTGAACTAATCCTGCAAGTTTAGTCTTTCTGTATGACGGAAGGCAAAATAAACAACCCTGGACATGAGCGTGCAATCTTTTTCAGAGCTGCCTTTTATGATGCAGTTTCCCAGCACCATGCACAGAAAACGGAGGTTTCCAGGAGGCTTTTGTGGTCCCTGGGAGATTTGTAAACCCTTCCAGGAATCTCTGAGATTTTCCCCTTCTTTTGGAAACCTCCTGTTGTATCATTTGCCATGCACCGAAAACAGTGGAAGCTTTCTGGATATTTTGGGTAAGTTGGTAAGTATGTTCTAACTATATTGTCATACTGTAAGTAGGCAGAAGTACTAGTTAGGACTCAATCACATATTAAAACTAGGATATGTACAGCTGCATGGTTGTGAAGATGACTATTTTGGTAGACATGAGCTTTGCATACCTTCTTCCAGAGAAGAATTAAATGGCCTATAACACTTATCATGCTTTTTTATCCCTCTCTCTAAGGACAAACAGTGCCCTTCCAGATACCCAATTTCCCAGAAACTGATAAAGCTGATGGAGCAGTTGGATGGAATTTTTAACACAGTGACACTAGATTATTTAAGGTGGATATAAACCTTTAATAGTTGTTGGTTGAATAATTGCCAGCAGCTATTCCTTCCAACCCCCACAAGCGCACCCACTTCATCCAAGCAAGTGGCAGAAGATAAACAGCAGTTTATCTTCTCAAAGTACCAAAAGATTGTGCCTTGAAATTCAACATGCCTTGGGAGACCATAATATACACGTAATAGCTGGCCAGTCTAGTGTATGAGGGCCTTTACTTGTGATTTTTATGAAAAATTAAAAGGAAAATACTTTTTACTATTTTATTAAACTCTTACAGAAAATCAGTAGTTATGAAACTAGATGTTTTTTTTTTTGTTTTTGTTTTTTTAAATAATAGTACTATTTAATATAATAGTATAATACAGGGGTACCTGACTACTTTTAGTAAAGGTCCATTGACTGAGTCCACTAAAAGGTAAAGGTCCAAGCTGAACAGTACCGTATTTTTGGATGATGAGATGCTTCTGACTATGAGACGTACACCAGGTTTAGACAAGAAAAATTAGGTAAGGGGACAATGTCATACTACCGAGGGGGCACTAACATAGCATTATGCTGTGTGGGGAGGCACTAACATGGCATTATACTGTGGGGAGGCACTAATGTGGCATTATACTGTATGGGGGACACTACAGTGTTTTATACTGTGTGGGGAGGTACTAATGTGGCATTATATTGTGGGGGAACTAAGATGGCATTATACTATATGGGAGGCACTAACGTGGCATTATGCTGTGTGGGGGGCATTAATTTGGCATTATACTGTCTGGGTAAGCAGTAAGGAGGTTTATACTGTGTTGGGAGGCAATAAGGATTTGTATAATTTGTGGTGAGGCACTAATGTGGCTTTATACTTTGTGGGAGGAATTAATGTGGCATTATACTGTGTGTGGGCACTAAGAAGCTTTATACTGTGTGGGGAAGAACTAATGTGGCTTTATACTTTGTGGGGGAACTAATGTGGCATTATACTATATGGGATGCACTAAGGAGCTTTATACTGTTTAGGGAGGCATAAACATGCCATTATATTGTGTGGGGACACTAATGTTGCATTATATTGTGTGGGGACACTAATGTTGCATTATACTGTGTGGGGGCACTAAGGAGCTTTATACTGTGATAATATTGTAAGGCATCGCAATTTACGAGACATCCTGCTTGTTGAGTATCCTAGGTAAAGTACAACTGTTGTGTGAACAGGGTAGAACCAATCTACATGCACAGGATTTTTTTTGTAGTCTGTAGTTATGCAGATATAAAGGCCATTATAGAGGATGTAGACAAAAAATGTTAGAATTTTTTAAAATTTTTTTAGAGTTGCTTTATTTCTAAATGTATTGGAGAAAATACACTGATATCTTCATATGTAAAATTAGGACAAACTGACAAATGTAAAAAAAATTAAAAAAAATACGTGATACAAATATCTTTTAATTTACTTTTTATACTCTACACTCCATCTGACAGTCCATTCTTGATAGTCAAGTTACACATTAGGGATAGCTTAGCCAATAGTGGTATCTCAGCTTTTTATCATGAGTTGCATTTGTTGAAGGTTTATTGAATTAAGATAACACTAAGATATCATATGTTACATTGTGAGACAAGCAGAGATTGATACATAAGCAGGATAGATAGATACTTATCACTTAACTAGCAGGATTGCATTACCAAACATGAAAGCTTTTACTTGATTCTGTTAAATATTTGTAAAAGCATTCCGTTTTTATTCCAGCCCATTGTATTTCCGCTCTCATGTACTAATTATTGTTCTATCTCTATCAATTTAGCTAACCATTTCAGTCTAATTAGGTGATACAAAAGGGAAAAAGCATTGATTAGATTTAGCGATACGTTGGGGAGTTTATGGTTTTTCAAGGAAGTCTTTGGTTTCTTGTGCTTAGTTATGTATTACAATATCCTACAGATTTGTATGGTCAAGTATGGAACAGAGAAGCCTCACTGCGAAGTGGACATATACAATTCAAAATATATACTGTGTTCACTTGCGTACATAATAAACATCCATGAATTTGTATGAAGCAAAATCACAAAAATGTACAGTATTTGTTTTTTTGTTATTGTTTTTTTGCTCGGCTCAATGAAGCTAAGGTGTATTGTATTTGTTACTGAGAACCACAGTGTTTATTGTAGTGTACCAGAAGGAATTTTTTCATAAGACCTTAGGAATACAGTATAAGAGACTACTGACATTATCCTAATCCAGTTAAGGGATGGGAACCCCAGTGACTAGACACTTGTTTGAATAAAAAGCAGCTAAAGCATCAGATAATCCCCAAAATGGTATAAATAAAAACTACAACATACTCTGCACAAAAAGTCACCTTACATAGCTCTATACATGGAAAATATAAAAAAAAGTCAGATTATGGCAATGTAAATGTAAGGGAATTTCCAGTTGAGCAATTCCCCATTGCTGCTGCAGAAACCTGAGAGGAAGGGAATGACAGAGACAGTGAGCCCTAAACTCACCCATCCCGTCCCTGCCTATTTGTCACACTGTCCTAATGACAGGAGCAACTGGGCGGCAAAACCCTTCCTAGAAATAAGTGTAACACCGGACAGGACAAGACAAAACAACACAGAAGCAGAGTCAGCAAGCCAAGGGTTCAGTAACAGTCGAGCAACGCAGTACAGAATCAAAATCCAATAGAGTAGTCAAGGGAAGCTAAAGGTCAGAGTTAAGTAATATAATACAATACAATACAATACAATAGCAAGGAACAGCTTAGCAAGGACAAGGTCACAGGACAGAGTCTCAATAGCCAGCGACCAAGAGTGAGCTGATGACCTGTTTATAGCAAGTTCAGGACCTGCCCCAGACTTGATAGGACAATAGGCTGTCAATCACACAGGCAAGGCTAAGATTAACTGTTAGAGGAGTGGAGAAGACCTGAACAGGCAGAGACGTTACAGTAAAGATTTTTTTAAATTTATTTTTCAAAGTTTTTGATTTCTGATACACATTTAGAATCACCATGATTGTACTGACCTGTAGAATATAGATAACACGTCATTTTTGCTGCACAATGAACTTCACAAAAACAAAACCCATAAGAACATGGCACATATGCAGCTTTTTTTGTAATTCCGCTGCAAATTTTTCCAGATTCCTGTACATCATATGGAAAATTAAATGTTACCACTACATTTTATCCTGCAAAAAATGAGCCTTCATATGTATCTATTAACATAAAAATAAAAATGTTAATAAATAAATTAAAAATTAAAAATGGCTGCGTCGAGAAAGGGATAAAAAATTATTATGAAAGGGTATGTCCAGCTAGATATGAGTACTTATAATATTGTAATGTTACAAAATGAGCAACTTTCAAGTACTTTACATTATTGCACACACATAGTAAAACCTAGCCAATCTCAGAAACTGATAAACAGTCTCTCGAATATCAGATTCCTATACAACAGGATATGGTATAGATATTATACACGCTGTAATGAAAAGCAAACACTTTGTATGACTATTACGCTAGCAAGGAATGCTGGGGAATATCAGTTCAATAGCCTGCTGAATAGGGTATGGTCAATGAAACAAACCTTAACTCAAATGTATATTTAAGCTAATTCTATATGTAAATTGTAAAAAGATATTCTAAGGTGAACATCTTTACTGCAACCCTCTGATTCACAATAAAAATTTTACAATAAATAAATAGGGGCAGATTGATGAAATGCTCCATCTGCTGGGTTGTCTGCCGGGGGGAAAATGCACACTAGCTCATACAGTGGGGAAAAAAAGTATTTAGTCAGCCACCAATTGGGCATAAGTTTGTCAAAGAAGAGGGGAAGCAGTGAGAGGGAGGTAGTAGGAAGCTACACAGCAGGAAGCTACACCATGTAAAAAAAAGGCAGAGGATGCCAGGAGCTCCCAGAGAAACCCAGAAATCACTCAAAATACTGCTAAAGGTATATGGGTATACTTATTAACCCATCAATAGCACTAACAGACCTTTTTTTAAAAAAAGATTTTTTTGCCCGGAAAACCCCTTTAAGCTCCTATGCAATATTTGTAACATACCATATTACACAGTGGGGAAAAAAAGTATTTAGTCAGCCACCAATTGTGCAAGTTCTCCCACTTAAAAAGATGAGAGAGGCCTGTAATTGACATCATAGGTAGACCTCAACTATGAGAGACAAAATGAGAAAACATATCTAGAAAATCACATTGTCTGATTTTTTAAGAATTTATTTGCAAATTATGGTGGAAAATAAGTATTTGGTCAATAACAAAAGTTCATCTCAATACTTTATTATATATCCTTTTTTGGCAATGACAGAGGTCAAACATTTTCTGTAAGTCTTCAAAAGGTTGGCACACACTATTGCTGGTATATTGGCCCATTCCTCCATGCAGATCTCCTCTAGAGCAGTGATGTTTTGGGGCTGTCACTGGGCAACACGGACTTTCAACTCATTCCAAAGGTTTTCTATGGGGTTGAGATCTGGAGACTGGCTAGGCCACTCCAGGACCTTGAAATGCTTCTTACGAAGCCACTCCTTCGTTGCCCTGGTGGTCTGCTTGGGTCATTGCCATGCTGAAAGACCCAGCCACGTTTCATCTTCAATGCCCTTGCTGATAGAAGGAGGTTTGCAGTCAAAATCTCATGATACATGGCCCCATTCATCCTTTCATGTACACGGATCAGTTGTCCTGGTCCCTTTGCAGAGAAACAGCCCCAAAGCATGATGTTGCCAACCCCATGCTTCACAGTAGGTATGGTGTTCTTTGGATGCAACTCAGCATTCACTCTCCTCCAAACACGACGAGTTGTGTTTCTACCAAACAGTTCTACTTTGGTTTCCTCTGACCATATGACATTCTCCCAATATTCTTCTGGAACATCCAAATGCTCTCTAGCAAGCTTCAGATGGGCCTGGATATGTACTGACTTAAGCAGGGGGACACGTCTGGCACTGCAGGATCTGAGTCTTTGCAGCGTAGTGTGTTACTGATGGTAGCCTTTGTTACGTTAGTCCCAGCTTTCTGCAGGTCATTCACTAGGTCCCCCCGTGTGGTTTTGGGATTTTTGCTCACCGTTTTTGTGATCATTTTGACCCCACAGGGTGAGATCTTGCGTGGAGTCCCTGATCGAGGGAGATTATCAGTGATCTTGTATGTCTTCCATTTTCTAATTATTGCTCCCACAGTTGACTTCTTCACACCAAGCTGCTTGCCTATTGCAGATTCAGTCTTCCCAGCCTGGTGCAGGTCTACAGTTTTGTTTCTGGTGTCCTTCCACAGCTCTTTGGTCTTCACCATAGTGGAGTTTGGAGTGTGACTGTTTGAGGTTGTGGACAGGTTTCTTTTATACTGATAACAATGTCAAACAGGTGCCATTACTACAGGTAATGAGTGGAGGACAGAGGAGCCTCTTAAAGAAGAAGTTACAGATCTGTGAGATCCAGAAATCTTGCTTGTTTGTAGGTGACCAAATACTTATTTCCCACCATAATTTGCAAATAAATTCTTAAAAAATCAGCCAAAGTGATTTTCTAAAAATGTTTTCTCATTTTGTCTCTCATAGTTGAGGTCTACCTATGATGACAATTACAGGCCTCTCTCATCTTTTTAAGTGGGAAAACTTGCACAATTGGTCGCTGACTAAATACTTTTTTTCCCCACTGTAGCTGCCGTACATTTCCTACACCATTTATGCCAGATTTCTGGTGAAAATGATGATGACTCTGGTGGGGCCTATGCCCTGCCCCCCTGCACAACCTTGTCACACCCCCTTTTCAAGAAAGTGATAACAGCAAGTTTTTAAAGTCACAATTGCAACTTTTTATGCTTTGTACACCAGAAAACCAGTGTACAAGGCAAAATAAATGTAGGCCAACATGTATAGTTTCTGGGTTGGTTTGTCCAATTCCTGGTCCTTTTTTTTCTACAATGGCCACAACTGCTCAAACTATTCTATTCATACTGTGTTTTAGTAGTATAAGACATTGTTGGCTATCCTATAGTAAAGGGGAATGTCTCAGATTAGTGTGGTGTGCATAAAGTAGTTTGAGAAGCTGGGTGGCCATTTTTCAGAAATTATGAGAGGGGTAAAAAAAACCATAGAAATAATGTTTTATATGTTTCATAGTAATGCTTCATGCTGCAGGAGGACTGTGGTTACTGGTATGTCAGCTTAATGACGGTGATCTGTAATACCAGATATAACCCATAGATATGGGTTACACTATTACTAAAAGAAAAAACAACAAGTTTTAATTTTACTCCAGAACAACCATTATTATTTTACCATCATTTTTATAAGCACATTTGTACTTTGTCCTTATATGAATTAAATTTTCATCTATGACTCTTATTTGAGGTGACTTTTCTAAATAAATCCTTATGCAGGCTCAAATTGAATTGTAATGTAACCAATACATTTTTCTAGATGTGGAAAAATCCTTGTATACATTCTAAAATAATAGTCCATAAACTTGATTTAATTTAACACCCAGTAAAAGCACTATAGATACAGGTGCATCTCAATGAATTAGAATATCTTTGAAACGTTTATTTATTTCAGTAATTAAATTAAATAGTGACCTCCTATATTTTCTAGATTCTTTACACACAGAGTGTTCTATTTCAAGTGTTATATTTCTGTAAATGTTGATTATGGATTACAGGTAATGAAAATCAAAATCTAAGAAAATTTGAATATTGTAAAAAAGTTCAGTATTGTGAATTCAGTATGTCACCTGCCAAGGTTTCCTAAGCCTTTAAATGGTCCCTCTGTCTGGTTCAGTAGGACACACAATAATGGAAGACGCTGATTATGAATTGTATTACTGAATTACTGAAATGAATGAACGTTTCAAAGATATTCTAATTTATTGAGATGAACCTGTGTGTATATATACAGTGCCTTGCAAAAGTATTCGGCTCCCTTGAACTTTTCAACCTTTTGCCACATTTCAGGCTTCAAACATAAGGATATAAAATTTTAATTTTTTGGTGAAGAATCAACAAGTGGGACACAATTGTGAAGTGGAACGAAATTTATTGGTTATTTTAAACTTTTGTAAAAAATAAAAAACTGAAAAGTGGGGCGTGCAATATTATTCGGCCCCTTTACTTTCAGTGCAGCAAACTCACTCCAGAAGTTCAGTGAAGATCTCTGAATGATCCAAGGTTGTCCTAAATGACTGATGATGATGATAAATATAATCCACCTCTGTGTAATCATGTCTCCGTATAAATGCACCTGCTCTGTGATAGTCTCAGGGTTCTGTTTAAAGCGCAGAGAGCATCATGAAGACCAAGGAACACACCAGGTAGGTCCGTGATACTGTTGTGGAGAAGTTTAAAGCCGGATTTGGATACAAAAAGATTTCCCAAACTTTAAACATCCCAAGGAGCACTGTGCAAGCGATCATATTGAAATGGAAGGAGTATTAGACCACTGCAAATCTACCAAGACCCGGCCGTCTCTCTAAACTTTCATCTCAAACAAGGAGAAGACTGATCAGAGATGCAGCCAAGAGGCCCATGATCACTCTGGATGAACTGCAGAGATCTACAGCTGAAGTGGGAGAGTCTGTCCATAGGGCAACAATCAGTCGTACACTGCACAAATCTGGCCTTTATGGAAGAGTGGCAAGAAGAAAGCTATTTCTCAAAGATATCCATAAAAAGTCTGGTTTAAAGTTTGCCACAAGCCACCTGGGAGACACACCAAACATGTGGAAGAAGGTGCTCTGGTCAGATGAAACCAAAATCAAACTTTTTGGCCACAATGCCAAACGATATGTTTGGCATAAAAGCAACACAGCTCATCACCCTGAACACACCATCCCCACTGTCAAACATGGTGGTGGCAGAATCATGGTTTGGGCCTGCTTTTCTTCAGCAGGGACAGGGAATATGGTTAAAATTGATGGGAAGATGGATGGAGCCAAATACAGGACCATTCTGGAAGAAAACCTGTTGGAGTCTGCAAAAGACCTGAGACTGGGACGGAGATTTATCTTCCAACAAGACAATGATCCCAAACATAAAGCAAAATCTACAATGGAATGGTTCACAAATAAACGTATCCAGGTGTTAGAATGGCCAAATCAAAGTCCAGACCTGAATCTAATCGAGAATCTGTGGAAAGAGCTGAAAACTGCCGTTCACAAATGCTGTCCATCCAACCTCACTGAGCTCGAGCTGTTTTCCAAGGAAGAATGGGCAAGAATTTTAGTCTCTCGATGTGCAAAACTGATAGAAACATACCCCAAGCGACTTGCAGCTGTAATCACAGCAAAAGGTGGCACTACAAAGTATTAATTTAAGGGAGCCAAATAATTTGGCACGCCCCACTTTTCAGTTTTTTATTTTTTACAAAAGTTTAAAATATCCAATAAATTTTGTTCCACTTCACGATTGTGTCCCACTTGTTTATTCTTCACCCAAAAATTAAAATTTTATATCCTTATGTTTGAAGCCTGAAATGTGGCAAAAGGTTGAAAAGTTCAAGGGGGCCGAATACTTTTGCAAGGCACTGTTTTTATATATATATATATATATATATATATATACAGTACAGACCAAAAGTTTGGACACACCTTCTCATTCCAAGAGTTTTCTGTATTTTCATGACTATAAAAATTGTAGATTCACACTGAAGGCATCAAAACTATAAATTAACACATGTGAAATTTTATACTTAACAAAAAAGTCTGAAACAACTGAAAATATGTCTTATATTCTAGGTTCTTCAAAGTAGCCACCTTTTGCTTTCATTACTGCTTTGCACACTCTTGGCATTCTCTTGATGAGCTTCAAGAGGTAGTCACCTGAAATGATCTTCCAACAGTCTTGAAGGAGTTCCCAGAGATGCTTAGCATTTGTTGGCCCTTTTGCCTTCACTCTGCGGTCCAGCTCACCCCAAACCATCTTGATTGGGTTCAGGTCTGGTGACTGTGGAGGCCAGGTCATCTGGCGTAGCACCCCATCCCTCTCCTTTTTGGTCAAATAGCCCTTACATAGTCTGGAGGTGTGTTTGGGGTCATTGTCCTGTTGAAAAATAAATGATGGTCCAACTAAACGCAAACCGGATGGAATAGCATGCCGCTGCAAGATGCTGTGGTAACCATGCTGGTTCAGTATTCCTTCAATTTTGAATAAATTCCCAACAGTGTCACCAGCAAAGCACCCCCACACCATCACACCTCCTCCTCCATGCTTCACGGTGGGAACCAGGCATGTAGAGTCCATTCGTTCACCTTTTCTGCGTCGCACAAAGACACGGTGGTTGGAACCAAAGATCTCAAATTTGGACTCATCAGACCAAAGCACAGATTTCCACAGGTCTAATGTCCATTCCTTGTGTTCTTTAGCCCAAACAAGTCTCTTCTGCTTGATGCCTGTCCTTAGCAGTCTCCTCTTAACATTGTTGTAGAGATGTGTCTGCTGCTAGAACTCTGTGTGGCATTGACCTGGTCTCTAATCTGAGCTGCTGTTAACCTGTGATTTCTGAGGCTGGTGACTCGGATGAACTTATCCTCCGCAGTAGAGGTGACTTTTGGTCTTCCTTTCCTGGGGCAGTCCTCATATGAGCCAGTTTCTTTGTAGTGCTTGATGGTTTTGGCCACTGCACTTGGGGACACTTTCAAAGTTTTCCCAATTTTTCGGACTGACTGACCTTCATTTCTTAAAGTAATGATGGCCACTCGTTTTTCTTTACTTAGCTGCTTTTTTCTTGCCATAATACAAATTCTAACACTCCATTCAGTAGGAGCTATCAGCTGTGTATCCACCTGACTTCTGAACAACACAACTGATGGTCCCAACCCCATTTATAAGGCAAGAAATTCCACTTATTAAACCTGACAGGGCACACCTGTGAAGTGAAAACCATTTCAGGTGACTTCCTCTTGAAGCTCATCAAGAGAATGCCAAGAGTGTGCAAAGCAGTAATTAAAGCAAAAGGTGGCTACTTTGAAGAACCTAGAATATAAGACATATTTTCAGTTGTTTCACACTTTTTTGTTAAGTATATAATTCCACATGTGTTAATTCATAATTTTGATGCCTTCAGTGTGAATCGACAATTTTTATAGTCATGAAAATACAGAAAACTCTTGGAATGAGAAGGTGTGTCCAAACTTTTGGTCTGTACTGTATATATATATAAAAAACAATCCAGTCTGCCAGCAACTTGTAAAGATGGAAAATGTCCTTTTATTGGAAAAGCAATGCACCACGTATCGGTTCTCACGTATCGGAGGCCCAGGGGAGGTGAGGGAACATAAAAACATATCCTACTTACCTCTCCTGCGATCGGTGTTACTCTGAGCAGGCTTGAGGCCTCTGGTGACGTCATCAGGTCGCGTCACTGACAGTCTGAACACTGTCCTAATACCTCCTGCTGTAATTGAATTTAAGCCATACCCGTCTCTTGCATCTTTGTTTTTCTCTGCTCCTCTAATAGTTAATCTCAGCCTTGCCTGTGTGATTGACAGCCTGTCTACCAATCCAGTCTGGGGCAGGTCCTGTCTTTCTATAAACAGGTTGTTAGCCCTCACATGGTCGCTTCTGCATACCTGCATTTACTCCGTGCTGTTTTGTTACCTGTATTCCTATTTCTGATCTCTGGCTTTGTCTGTGACTATTCTTTTGGATTGTGATTTTGTACTGCATTGCTCGACTGTTACCGACCCCTTGGCTAGCTGACCTCCCTTTGTCTGTTGTTTGTCCTGTCTGCGTTCTGTGTTGTCACCTATATTAGGTAGGGCCTGTCGACCAGTTGCTGCTGTCACCTAGGACAGTTAGGCAAGTTAGCCAGGGACAGTGAGGGGTTCAGCTTAGGGCTCACTGTCTTGTTGTGCCCCTCCCCCCAGGATTCTACAGCGGCACTGGGGAATTGTTCAACTGGCAATTCCCTTACAGTGTGTTAATGCCACTAGTATAATGTTGTACCGTGTTAGCCATAGAAAGTAGTGGAAGAGTGAAGAAATCAGGTGATACCTTTTAGAGGCTAACTGAGTATATTTGATAGTAAGCTTTTGAGAGTGCTAGCTCTCTTCTTCAGACATGGTGTAATACTAGAAACTGAAAATTCACACTATTTATACACACACAAGACATGGATCTTCAAAAGGATCTTGGAATAACAAAATGCAATATACGTAGAGAAGTTATTTACAACAGGTCAGGAAATAAACAGTCTGGAAAACTTGTGGTGCGTGACAGAGGGATCTGTTATCTGTTTGTAATCAGGTGGTGATTTGTGACCCTCACAGTTCATATATAGTGTGACATGAAGCTGCATGAATATTAAGTCCAAATTGCAGAGGTTGAAATTTTTACATTAACTTGTATTCCTATTCTTTTCTCTCTCTCTGCATCTTAGAATGTCTCATTAAAACCACAACCCGCAAATCTTTAATAGAGTGGTCTTCTGTGGAGAAATGTGGGGCCACTGGGAGATCTGTTCTGCTGTTATTAATGGTGCATCTGTGTGAGTTCATGCGCTGACTAAGTGTCTGGCCTGTTTCCCCCACATAGAGGCCTGTGGTGGGAAATTGCACACACATTATGAGATACACCACATTGGAAGACCTGCAGGAAATGTCCCTCTAATTCTGTGCACCTGTTGTGACTGTGAGATAGGTACACTGTCAGCGGTGTGGATATGCTTGCAGGTCATGCACCTGTTTTGCAGGCAAGGTGAGGTGCTATTTTCAGTTGGGGCCTTCAGGGCACTCCGGACAATAATACGCCTCAGGTTTGGTGGTTGTTGAAAGGAAAGGAGAGGGGGGACTGGAAATATGTCCTTGAGTCTGTTGTCCCTATGTAGCACAGGCTGGAGCTCCTTGGCAATCCTTCGTAGGATCTCCATCTGTGGGTTGTAGGTGACAACTAGGGGCACTCGGGCTTCTTTCTGGGTCTCTTTATATGTGAGCAGACTGTCTCTGTTAATGGCTGCTGCTTTATTTAACTGGTTGTCTGTCACTTTTGGTTTGTATCCCAATCGGAGAAATTTCATCCTTAGATCCTGGAGGTGCTTGTCCAGGTCTGCTTTGTCGGAGCAAATACGATTGTATTGTATAGCCTGGCGGTAAATAATAGATTGTCTTGTGTGCTTGGGGTGGAAGCTGTCGTTTCTCAGGTAGGCCGTTCTGTCAGTGGGTTTGTGGTATATTGATGTGAGTAGCCGGTGGTCTTTAATGTATATTGTGGTGTACAGAAAGTGGATTTCACTCTCTGAATAGCTAAGTTTAAAGTTGATGGTAGGGTGAAAGTCATTGAAGTCATTATGGAATTGAAGTAGGGCCTCCTCACCTGCAGTCCAGATGACAAGGATATCATCGATATAACGAAGGTAAATCATAGGTTTGGTGCTGCATGTTGATAAATATGCTCCTTCCAGTTCTGCCATAAAGAGATTTGCATACTGGGGTGCACATCTGATCCCCATTGAAGTTCCCATTCACTGTAGATATAAATCCTCTCCAAAAGTATAATAGTTATGGCTAAGGATGAAATGTATGAGTTGCGCTATTGGTTCTGTTGGGAGGTTTTGTTTCTCCAGGTGTACCCGACATGCTGCAACTCCATCCTTGTGAGGAATGTTGGTATACAAGGATTCCACATCCATGGTGGCTAAAATGGTACCCTCAGGTAGTTGGCCCAGGGCATTCAGTTTGTTAAGAAGGTCAGTGGTGTCCTGGATGTAGCTTGGAGTATCCCTGACAAGGGGTTTTAGGAGATTTTCCACCCAACTTGAGATGTTTTCCATCAGAGTCCCAATGCCAGAAATGATAGGCATCCCAGGGTTTCCATCTTTGTGTATCTTTTGGAGCATATAGAAGCAGCATGGCCTGGGATCTTGTGGGATAAGCCCTTTTACCTGCTTCTGGACCTGGATTGAAAACTTCTTGATTATATTCTTTAGTTCTTTCATATAGGCCTCTGTGGGATCACTTCCAAGTTTGGAGTAATGGATGGGATTTGACAGTTGCCTGTTTGCTTCCTGGATGTAGTCTGAGGTGTTCATTATGACTATTGCACCCCCTTTGTCAGCCGGTTTTATTATTATATCCTGATGCTCTTTCAGTGAAGTAATAGCCTTCTGTTCTTGCATCGTTAGGTTATGCGCCTGTTTCTTTTGTTTCTCCAGGATTTCTGATTTTAATTTGCTTCTGAAATAGTCAATATATTTATCCAGTGCTGCATTAGCTCCAGGGCGTGGGGTCCATGTAGATTTTTTGGTGGGATTACTTATGGGCTGTTCTATCTCAGAGTCGCTGCTGTATGGAAGGTCTTTGTCATAAAAATATTCCCTCAATCTTATTTTTCTAAAAAAACTCCTCCATATCATTGCAGAGTTTGATATGGTCAGTGTGTGGTGAAGGGCATAGGAGAAAAGATTCACAACACAGCTCTGGTGAACTGGGCTGGTACTTGAGGTTGTAGTGATGAGGCCTTTTTGTCTCAGTCTATGGAGCTTTTTCTTTTTGTTGTTAATAAGCATGTCCTGAAGTTTTCGGTGGTATATGTGGAGTTTGGCCTTCATTTCCTCTGCCACTGTCTTTCTACAGCTGCGTCCTCCTCTCTCCCTTCTCCATTGACTGCTATGGGCAGCAGCTGTAACCTGATTGCTCAGTCAGTAAATTGATAATCCACCTTGTCGCTGCCTCTGTGAATTGAAAGTCATCATTGGAGGAGGTGGGTGAGGAGGCAAGTGACTTATAAGTGGAGAAAGAGGTATTTTCTGTGATAAAATATATTACAGTGTTTCTTTACTTGTACTATTTATGCATATTTATGTGGTTTATAAATTGAAGTTTGTTACTTGTATGAGATACAGCTTGTTTGTATGATTCAATTCATTATATTAACACATTTGTTATTGTATTACCATTGCTGTTTATGCAGATTACAGGTCATAGTGAATAGATTTGCAACCAAACATACCCCAAGGTTCTTTGACAAATTATTGACAGTTATGTTGAACAATTGTAGAATTTGCCAAAAAGTTCTTAACAACATATTCCAGTTTATAAGGTGAAGCTTTGTTTTCAAAGTGCCACCCGAGGCGCTTAATATTACAGAACTCAGCTTCAAAGGCTCAACCTCCAGGCTACAAGTGTGCAAGCCCTTTGCTTGAAGGATGTAACAGTGAAGCTTCAAAGATGTCATGTCAGTCTTCAAATATACAACCAAGGAACTTCAAAAGTTGGAGACAGCATGGTGTGGCTCTAAGGTGTAGTACCAATATCATCTGATACGATCTCTACTCTTCAAAGTAGCTGCCCAGAATGCCCAAATTACTGTAAGTCAATAAGGAATCCAGTATTTGACCTACTTTTTGTTTTTACTACTTCTTATAATCCAAAGTCCTCTGAAAAAAGCTTGCTCATTTTAAAGGGCAACTCAGGGCAAGAACAAGTGCAGACAGTGACTTTAGTTCTGAATTGAATAATCCTATTATGCTAGTGCTATGGTTCTACTTATGGAATTGTGGAATACTACCTGGGGAGGACATATTTCTGAAAGTAAGAATATGTAGTTTGTATCATATTAATAAAGCATAACAGAAAAAAAAGAAAAAAACAAGTATGGAACATGTAAACAAATGGGCCAAAATTGGGGTACCTAAGTAAATACTACAGCTGTGTGTGAATGACTGTCTGTTTTTTGGAAGACATTTTCTAGTTTGCCTTTAATCCCAGTCAATGTTGCTAGGTTTCATAGAAAACCAGACATTGACCTATAAGGAGTTACCTTCTAAAATATGGTATGAGCAAGTTTTCTTTTTACCATCAAGGAAGACTTGTTTGAATATTCATTTCCCAGGAGAATCTACAAAAGTTTTTAACAGTGGATGAACATTGGCAGAAAAGGAGTACTTTTTTTTTAAAGTGTATCTGTTTACTTAATACTCTCAGTTTATACATACATATCACTAGACCATGAAAGTGAATCGTCAATTAAATAGGAACACTAAAGCTTCCCATATACTCACGAAAGCAGTTTGAGACAGCTATTCTTCCTAAGCCCTATAGTCATTTATGATTGGTCAGGCATGCATGTTTTATGAATAGGGATAGGGTAATAAGCAAAGATCACCACTTTTGGCACAAGCTTATTATTATTATTCCAGCAATAGCTTATCTCACCTGAGAACAAAAGAATCTGACATCCAACAGCCCGATCTTTCTCCCGACACCAGCTGTTATGCATGAGGGTGTCCTGACCTTCCCATGTTAGATGTTTGGACAACATATATATAATGCGTATGGCAAACTATAGACTCACACTGAAATGCTGAGATCCAATCAATATTAATACTCTAAACATAGATTTCTGCCATCAAAAATCCCAAAATCTGATACCCAGAAGAGCTCTTTCATGCAAATGGTGCATCTGCAGGGCTATCTAAGGTACACTTCTCAGTATAATGTCCCTTACACTATACTGTGTCTGGTCACAAACTCTCTTTAAATTATTTAAAATTATGATTCTTGACCCATTAATGTATATTCATTTACATGCGAAATTATTCTTACAAGTCTCAATAAATTTTTCAGTTTTGCTTTGAAGACAACCTCAAATATTTGTTGTACTCCTCAGCATTCCGCCAGTCATATTTTTTTTTTGTTTTTTTCTTAAATTTTAAGGTCAAGCTGATCTTTTGGGGTGCCATTTTGTTTTACAAATATGTATTTAGTATATACATAATAATATTAGTATTATTTATAGTCGTTTCCATTCTGAAGAATTGTGGAAAACAGTGATTTTTTTTTGTAGACAGGTTATGAGGATACTAATGGATATGTATACCCTATTTGGTGATATGTCACTGACAGAATACACAGTAAACTTTCTTGTATTTTTTAAACATTTCTTTTTTTTTGTTACAAAACCAAAGGTTGTGGATGACATTAGATGTTTTTAATAACACAAATAAATCATGTGTCATTTTAATTGATCCTTTGTTGATGAACCTGTTTAGTTGATGACAACTGAAAAATTACATTACATTCCTGTTTGGTTTTATCTTTTCATTATGTAATGCACAAGGCAAGTTTTAAAAACATCAGAAGTCGCAGAGGAATTCTTTGACAATAGAAGCCTAGGGCAGCATGCCTATTGCTTTTATACAGGTCAACAAATTTCTCAGTAACTTCTAATTATCGCTAAGGGGGTTTCAAGCTGCATAAAAATTGATGTCAGTAGGCTGCAATGGGTTAAAAAAAAACTTATTCTTTACAATCCCCCACTACTGCTGTTCCAATGGTGCCCATGTCTCTGTTGTGCTCTATGACCTGCTCCCATCCCAACACAGAAGGAGATGGCTGGGAAAAAGCTGCTCAAGAGACTCACCTCAACCAGTGGCACTCATAGTCATTTCATACTGTTTTAGGACAGAAGCAGAAAATGAAGTGAAGTGAGGAACTGGTTCAAAAGCAGCTGGGGCATAGTATTGTATAATATACATTCTAGCTTTCCTCTTTAAAAAAGAAGTTATACAACAGCTGGTATTTGTAACTTTGTAGCAATTTAATCCATATGATGCACGGTAACCTTTACAACAGTGGTTCCCAGCAAAAACTCGCGCCCCCTCCAATCCACCCTAGACTGTGCTGCTCGCTTAATACACCTCTCCCCTTGTTCTTCATCAGCCACTCTCCTCTACCAATCCCTTCACTGGCTACCTGTTCCACAGCGAATACAGTTCAAAATACTAACGCTGACATACAAAGCCATCCACAACCTGTCCCCTCCATATATCTCTGACCTAATCTCCCGCCACCTGCCCGCACGTAACCTCCGATCCTCCAAACACCTCCTACTCCTCTCTGCTCTTATCCGCTCTTCGCACAAACGTCTCCAAGACTTCTCCCGTGCATCCCCCATACTCTGGAACTCAATAACAAGACACATAACACTGTCCCCCACAATCACAAGCTTCAAGAAGGCCCTGAAGACTCACCTATTCAGGAAGGCCTACAACCTCTAATAACACTACTGTCTCCATACCACCACCTGAACAGCCTCTCCCATCACCTTCTGTCTGTATCCCTCGTCCCTCATAGATTGTAAGCCCTTGCGGGCAGGGTCCTCTATCCCACTGTACCAGTTGGTCACTGTTAGTATTATCTGTTTTGTACATCTTGTGTACCGTATGTAAACCCTCAAATGTAAAGCACCATGGAATTAAATGGTGATATATAAATAATTAATAATAATAATAATTATTATTTATTGTTATTTATTTAGCTTACTTATATAGCGCCATCATATTCCGCAGCGCTTTACAGGCATTGACAGACACTAATAATACCCACAGAACCTACATACCAGCCAGCGTCATCCACAGAGCTCCATATCCTGTGCAATGTTCACCCCAAATACAGCGAGCCACAATTGCTCCTGATAACATGATATGACAAAGTACCATACTCCCTCACTGCAGTTGTTCTTTAGTAGTTACACGGAAGCTTCCAGTTAGCAGTTTGTCACTTATAGTCTGAACAGGAGCAGAAACGTTCCACAGAAGCAACTTGTGACAAATGAATTTTAGTACAATCATTAAAACTCCATTCACGTGTAATATACAATTAATTACCCTCTAATGAATAATTACAATGAGAGCATTCCAGGTTTGTGCTGGAAACCTACTAGCTCTAAATTTTCATTGGGAAGCTGCAAAGCGTCAATTACTGGAAATTACTTGTTTCCCACATATTCAGGTTGTCCAGAGTTGACAACTTCCTTGAAATAGAAACACAAAATAGCTTTACTTGTATGACTTTTGATGCAATTCTCACTGAAGACATTGATATACAGTACAGTCACTATGGTGGATTTCGCAACACCAGATTGTCACATCTCATACTGTAGAAATAACATTTTTTCTAAATGTATTAATCTGCCAGTACTATGAACATTACAGGATGACTTGGAGCAATATTTACCACTGACTCACTGCAGGGATGGCAGACGTTCGGAAAATATCAGCTGGTGCTTACTTTCCTGCCGTTTGTTCACAAACACGTATGAGCAGCATCAATAACTAAAAGTGAATAGCTGTTACATGACCATCTTGAACACATAAGCATCCATAACATTAATATGACCTGCATAAAATTGTTTAGGTCCTTCTCGTGTTGCCAAAAAAATCTGTGCTCCATCAAGATGTAGACTCAGCTAGACAGCTGAAGATTTCCTGCAGTATATGGCACCAACATGTTAGAAGCAGATGCTTTAAATGGTTACTTACCTTTCAACAAACTTTGCATAAATAATACAAGTGAATATACAGTAAGAAACTGTATATAGAAATATACAGTAAATATTTCTTAACAGAAAAAATGCTTCTTTTTTCCAATTATCAGGCTCCTTTTCTCTTTCTTGTCCCTGCTAGATTGTTCACTAACCCCGAAATCTCCGGTGAATCCATCATGATTTCCCAAGATGGACTGTTGGCTCACTGCAATTTCAGGTTACATGTGCTGATCCAAAGCAATTACTCCATTTTCTTAGGCAATACATAGCACTTAGTGCAGCAAAACTTGCAATACAGCTAGAGAAAGCTAGGAGTAGGAGACTTAAAACAAAGTTTAGTCAGATTTAGTTATAGAAATCATAGACAGGAGTAAGGAAGAATATCTGCGCTGTGTAAGCCAGATTTCTGCAGTAATACAGACAAAACACAGTTAACCCTTTCTTTGCCAATAATCTAATTTTATCTAAGTCTGGATTCACATCAGCGCTCGCTCAACGTTCGGGTATTTTGTCCCCGAATTCGCTTGAAGAATGTGGAGAGAAAAGTCCTGCAAGCAGGACTTTTCTCTCTGCATATTTTGGGCAGAAACCCAGTGGACCGCATTATAATCTATAGGGTCCACGGGTAACCGCTTTTTAAGCGGATTGGGTTTTCATTTTTTTGGGTCTCCAAGCTGACCCGAAGAACGGAAAGCAGGCACAGGTGTGAACCTAGAGTAAGTCTGTTTTGCAAAAGAACAGTTTGCTCTATCTCTGTCCAGAGAGTATTTAACAGTACTGTTAGTTTTTTAGTGCAAGAGTTTAAATTTTATTTGTTAAATACATACAAACTGTTGTTCTAACAGCAAAACACTGATTCCAGTTGTGTTAAACTGAAGATCTGTTTCTTAAGGGTTCTATTTGTGTTCACCCAATAAACAGTATGACATAGCCTGCTAACCTGAAAAAAATCTCCATTTGTTAACGTTTTTTTTGCTCACCCAATAAAAAAGCCTTGCACCCTGTGCTAATCTGAAAAATCTCCGTATTTTAGGCTGAGGCCCACATTGCAGAAACACAGCTTTTTTTGTTGCAGATTTTACTGCATTTTTTTTAGCTAAAGCCAGGAGTGGATTGAGCAGTAGGTAGAAGTATAACAGCTTCATATACAGTACAGACCAAAAGTTTGGACACACCTTCTCATTCCAAGAGTTTTCTGTATTTTCATGACTATAAAAATTGTAGATTCACACTGAAGGCATCAAAACTATGAATTAACACATGTGGAATTATATACTTAACAAAAAAGTGTGAAACAACTGAAAATATGTCTTATATTCTAGGTTCTTCAAAGTAACCACCTTTTGCTTGGATTACTGCTTTGCACACTCTTGGCATTCTCTTGATGAGCTTCAAGAGGTAATCACCTGAAATGGTCTTCCAACAGTCTTGAAGGAGTTCCCAGAGATGCTTAGCACTTGTTGGCCCTTTTGCCTTC
This sequence comes from Leptodactylus fallax, assembly GCA_947044405.1. NCBI lineage: Eukaryota > Metazoa > Chordata > Amphibia > Anura > Leptodactylidae > Leptodactylus > Leptodactylus fallax. The sequence goes on from CAMRHE010000336.1 coordinate 1,060,642, forward strand.
ACTCTGCGGTCCAGCTCACCCCAAACCATCTCGATTGGGTTCAGGTCTGGTGACTGTGGAGGCCAGGTCATCTGGTGTAGCACCCCATCACTCTCCTTCTTGGTCAAATAGCCCTTACATAGTCTGGAGGTGTGTTTGGGGTCATTGTCCTGTTGAAAAATAAATGATGGTCCAACTAAACGCAAACCGGATGTAATAGCATGCCGCTGCAAGATGCTGTGGTAACCATGCTGGTTCAGTATTCTTCAGTTTTGAATAAATCCCCAACAGTGTCACCAGCAAAGCACCCCCACACCATCACACCTCCTCCTCCATGCTTCACGGTGGGAACCAGGCATGTAGAGTCCATTCGTTCACCTTTTCTGCGTCGCACAAAGACACGGTAGTTGGAACCAAAGATCTCAAATTTGGACTCATCAGACCAAAGCACAGATTTCCACAAGTCTAATGTCCATTCCTTGTGTTCTTTAGCCCAAACAAGTCTCTTCTGCTTGTTGCCTGTCCTTAGCAGTGGTTTCCTAGCAGCTATTTTACCATGAAGGCCTGCTGCACACAGTCTCCTCTTAACAATTGTTGTACAGATGTGTCTGCTGCTAGAACTCTGTGTGTGTGGCATTGACCTGGTCTCTAATCTGAGCTGCTGTTAACCTGAGGTTTCTGAGGCTGGTGACTCGGATGAATTTATCCTCCGCAGCAGAGGTGACTCTTGGTCTTCCTTTCCTGGGGCAGTCCTTATGTGAGCCAGTTTCTTTGTAGCGCTTGATGGTTTTGGCCACTGCACTTGGGGACACTTTCAAAGTTTTCCCAATTTTTCGGACTGACTGACCTTCATTTCTTAAAGTAATGATGGCCACTCATTTTTCTTTACTTAGCTGCTTTTTTCTTGCCATAATACAAATTCTAACACTCCATTCAGTAGGACTATCAGCTGTGTATCCACCTGACTTCTGAACAACACAACTGATGGTCCCAACCCCATTTATAAGGCAAGAAATCCCACTTATTAAACCTGACAGGGCACACCTGTGAAGTGAAAACCATTTCAGGTGACTACCTCTTGAAGCGCATCAAGAGAATGCCAAGAGTATGCAAAGCAGTAATCAAAGCAAAAGGTGGCTACTTTGAAGAACCTAGAATATAAGACATATTTTCAGTTGTTTCACACTTTTTTGTTAAGTATATAATTTCACATGTGTTAATTCATAGTTTTGATGCCTTTAGTGTGAATCTACAATTTTTATAGTCATGAAAATACAGAAAACTCTTGGAATGAGAAGGTGTGTCCAAACTTTTGGTCTGTACTGTATATTTCCCATTCCCTTTGTAGCCATTCTTAGCTTTTGCTCAAAAAAAATGCAGCCTCAGCCTTAAGGGTTTTTTTTTTTTGCTCACCCAATAAAACAGTGTGATGCAGCCTGTTAATCTGAAAAATCTTCATGTGTTAAGAGGTTTTCTTTTTGTTTCCCAATATATATACAAACTGCCGCTATTGTAATGGCAAAAAAATAAGCTTGACTGATGCAGTTTCAGAGTAATTCTCACTGACACATACACACAGTGTCAGAACAGTTTCTAATAACTATCTAAGTAGCGTGTAGTAAAATGAGTGGAAAAAAACAGGGCAGGGGACAGGCTAAAGGAGGGGGGAGGAGTAAACACTTGTAAAAGTGCTAACAATAAGAATGTGGGTGTCAACAGCAACACTAGTTCTGGTTTTGGTGGCACCACCAGTTGCCACAGGATTTGATTCCTTAGCACACTCATCTCAGTCTCAGGAAGTTATTGCATCCAAAAGTGATGTGATCTTGAGTCAAGTTACTGTGTGTTACTCAACCTCTAATGTTGTAACAAGTAATTTACCGCAGGGTTTTTCTGGACTGTTAACCATGTCTCCTTCACCTTTTTCACTGTCACAGAACCATGGAAGTCATGTGTCACCTGCTGAGAAAGCTATTTCTCCTGTCAGAGCAGTCTTCCTCCTCTTTTGATGAGCTGTCTGAGAACTGTCAGCATTGTTTGCAAGTAGAGGAGGAAGACATGACTGTAGGTGGTGGAGGTAATATTTGCAGGGGTGTGGTACTACTACTACTGATAGTTGTTGTGATAGGGGAACTAGGGGGAAATCTGCAGTTTGAAATAATGAGGATTTGCAGGAATCCCATGGCCATGGTGAGACAGAAAAAAAGCGGGGAAGACAATGACATTGCCGATGAGTATTCTTTTGCACATAGGATCTGGTAACCAGTTCAGGGTGACAAGGTGACATCAGAAGAGGGTGGTGGCAGTGCAGTGGAGATAGTAATGATTCCAGCCAATACACAGCCTCAATATCCAAAAAACCTGCCCAGGGCAGTCCTAGGGTGAAGGTGATAGCACTGCTGAAGGTAATGACATACACATTTCTGCTGCTGCTGGTATTGACAGCAACAACTACACGGTCATCTCCCATGTGGGAATTTTTTTCTACATTGCCAAATGATAAATCCATGGCAAAGTGCAAGATCTGCAAGCAGAAACATAGCCATGGCCATGCAGGAAAAAATGTAGGAATGACATTTCTATGTACTCACATGAACAGGGATCACCGTTTATTTGGCAATATAGAATTGGAAATGGCACTGGCAGGGGCAGTGTGCAAGACTCTTTTACTCCTTTTCCTTGTGATCTTCTTTGTAGGCAGGCCAAATCTACACCTAGCACATGGTTGTCGTTATCATCATCATCACCAACTGTTTCTCCTCCTCCTGCTCCTCCTCTTCCATACCAACGCCAATCATCCATAAAGGAATGAGTATCCAGGAAACAACAATATGCGCACAGTAATCTGGCAGTTTTGCGATTTAACTTGAACCTGGCCAAGCTGCTGGCAATGCAGTCACTGCTGGAACACTTAGTGGATTCCACTTCATTTCGCCAACTGATGGCATGCACTCAATCTCCATGGAGGATACCTAGCTGCCATTATTTCTCTAGCAAAGCTGTTCCTGTTATATTTAGCCATGTGTTGGTGTTTCACGACCAACTGGGTCAGTGTTTTGAGCGGCAGCGGCCACAGTACAGAAACAAAACAAGGCTAGTTGCCCGTTTGTGCAGGCCCAGTTCCAATACCATGCAGGGCCTATCCGCCTCCCATCCCCATCTTCAACAGGGCAAGGTTACTTCCATTACTCCTCCCTCATTTAATGGGTGTAAGGCAAAGTGCTGCCATGTGGTTTTACAGTTAATGTGCCTGGATCAGAGGAGTCACACAGCAGAGATGCTGCTCAACTGTATCCTGCAGCAAGTATCCTGCTGGATGGCTCCTCGCCAACTACAACTGCGCAGTGGTGTCAATGACAATGGCACCAATATTGTTACTGAGCTACAGCTGGGTCAATTAACACATGGCTTAGCAGAGGTACTACCTTTATTATATATCACTGCTCTAGGTTAATGCAACAGGAACTGGATGAAGGATGAAGATCTGGGTCAGGGCCATTACGGTGGAGGAACCGGGACTCCTAGCCTGGAAGAGTAGGAGGAGGATGAAGACTCTCCTTTGGCACAGCCAGGGGAGGAGGCGAACTCAAATTTACTTCAAGATGATGATGACAACAACCACTCTGGCCAAGAATACCAACCATGGCAGGCCCCTAGGTCCATGCACATGCTAGCATGAATGGCAGGCTGTATATTCTTCAGCTGTATGTATACAAGTGTATTATTAACATCAAGTAGTGGAATTAGTACTAGATGGCAGTGATCTAAGACCTTCGCTAAAAAGTCAAAATGGGAGAGTTCTTCTCTGCCTCCAAATGAAAGAAAAACTGGAATATTATTAGGTAGGCTGTATACCCAGATTCTAGCATCATTTCAGTAGACCACTGCAAGTGCCAGTGGAACGTGTACCCAGGTGGTCTCTGCCCACACCCAGTCAATGCTCCACCTTCTCTGCTAGTGCAAGTAGCAGGAGTAAAAGCAGCAGCAGCTGGCTATACAATAACTGGAACATGATGAACCAGAATTTTTTTCACCTCACAGCCCTAAACAGTCTCACAACAGGCAACTGACACCTGTCGACTGTACCAGCAGGTACAGTCGTACCTAGAGTGCAGCTATAGTCCAGCAGATAACTCTGACCCCATGGAATATTGGGCTCATAGGTTAGAGCAGTGCAAGGAACTGGCCCAGTTTGTCATGGGAGTTTTATCTTGTCCAGTCTCAAGCATAATGGTTGAAAGATTGTTCGGTACGACAAAACTGTCCACCACTAGCATATAAAAAATTGTCAAAATGATTCAGGCATGGATCCTTGAGGATTTTCACACACCTCCAGCTGATTCCTCTGAATAGAGGTGCCCCTGTCTTCCTGTGTCATGTTCTATTTACTGTACTGCTAATGTGGCCTTCTACTCCTAAACAGCTACCACCATTCAGCCAGACATGTCCTGTTGCCTGGTCCATCATATTATTCCATGCCGCACTGCCACTCATGTTGCTACAGCTACCACCACTGCCCCAATCAGCCAGACATGTCCTACGGCCTGGACTGTCACATTCCAGTATACCACAATGTTGGTGCCACAGTGTTGGCATCAAAAAAAACCAAATCCATTTTGATTTCACATCTAGCCCTTAAAAGTCAAGTGAAAATGTGTATCTAAAAAACCACGGGTATGCACCTTTCCCCAAAAAAGTTAAATTTTGGGGGCGTTTCAAATGTTAAAATGTGTAAAAGGGAGTCTTGAGAGGTCCACCCATTTCTACTAGGTAGAGTCTGCAGAGGGAAAAACTTCTAAAAACGTTTAGGCACTCTTTAAGGCTAAGGCCCCACGCAGCAAATCACTGCAAAAAAAAACGCTGCGGAAAAGACCGTAGCAGAAACACATTGCATTTTTTTCCGCAGAGTTTTTCACAGAAAGTCTTTCTGCTTCTATTATACCTATATGGAAAATGCCAGTGTTTCCGTAGGCAGGGCCGGCATTAGGGGGGGGGGCAAACTGGGCAATTGCCCAGGGCCCCGTCCCCAAAGGGGCCCCCGGGATCCGGAACCTGATGACTCCGGATCCCGGAGTCAGGCCCGGCCAAATCAATAACAGAAAGGGACCGCAGGGCCCCTTTCCGAGGTGAGTAAAAATAACAAACATTTTTACTCACCTGTCCTTGGCGTCCGGCGTCATCTTCTAGCGTTCCGGACATCACCGCTGAGGCCTGCCCACAGCGGTCACGTGGGGTGTTCTGACAGCGTGCCTCACGTAATCGCTGAGGCCCAATCACAGGCCTCAGAGGTGACGTCCACAATGCGTGACGTCAGCCGCAGAGAAGAAGAAGCCAGCGCCGGCGGGGATAGCGGAGCAGCGCAAGGAGGCTCAGCAGAGGTAAGAAAAAGGTAAGTATAACTGTTTGTTATTTTACCTTACCTACCCCGGGCCTTCGACTATTATACTCTGGGGTCTGAAGAGACCCCAGAATATAATATAATAGCACTGTAGGGCCCCTGTGGAGCATTATACTGGGGGCCCCCTCTGGATAGCATATTCTACTGTGTGGGGCCACTGTGGAGCATTATACTGGGGAAGGGGCCCTCTGGATAGCATGTTATATTCTGTGGGGCCTCTGTGGAAAAAAATAATGTGTGTGTGGAGGGGGGGCTCTGGAGAGCATGTTATATTCTGTGGGGCCACTTTGGAGCATTATGCTCTCCAGAGGGGCCCCCCAGTATAATGCTCCAAAGTGGCCCCACAGAATATAACATGCTCTTCAGAGCCCCCCCACTTTATAATACTCCATAGAGGCCCCGCAGAATATAACATGTTCTCCAGAGGGCCCCCTCCCCAGTATAATGCTCCACAGTGGTCCCACACAGTATAATATGCTCTCCAGAGCCCCCCCCCCAGTATAATGCTTAACGGTGGCCCCATACAGTATAATATGCTCTCCAGAGAGGCCCCCCAGTATATTATACTGTGCGGGGCCACCATGGAGCATTATACTGGGGGGGGGGCTCTGGAGAGCATATTATACTGTTTTGGGCCACCATGGAGCATTATACTGGGGGGGGGGCCCTGGAGAGCATATTATACTGTTTTGGGCCACTGTGGAGCATTATACTGGGGGGGCTCTGGAGAGCATATTATACTGTTTAGGGCCACTGGGGAGTATTATACTGGGGAAACCTCTCTGGGCAGTATATCATACTGTGTGGAGGCCATTCTGGAGCATGTTATACTGAGTGGGGTCACTGTGGAGCATTATTCTGGGGGGGGGGCCATCAGCAGAGCATATTATATTGCGTGGCGCCACTGTGAGGCATTATTCGGGGGGACTAATGAGCATTATACTAGGGGGCCCTCTGGAGAGCATATACTGCATGGAGCCTACTGTGGAACATTATACTGGTGGGACGCTCTGGGGAGCATAATATATTGTGTGGGGCCACTGTGGAGCAAAATACTGGAGGGGGCACTGTGGAGTATTATACTAGCAGGGGCCCTCTGGGGAGCATATTATACTATGGGCCACTGTGGAGCTTTATACTGGGGGAATGGACAGTGTGGGGAGCCTGTTATACTGTGTGGGGCCACTGTGGAGTGTATTATATTGTGTGGGGCTTTTCGGGAGCATATTATACTCTGTGGGGCCATTGTAGAGCATTATACTGGGGGGGACTGTGGGGAACATAATATACTGTGGGGGACCACTGTGGGGGACCACTGTGGAGCATTATACTGTGGGGGAACCCCTCTGGGGAGTATATTATACTGTGTGGAGGTCATTATGGAGCATGTTATACTGTGTTAGGCCACTGTGAAGCATTATACTGGGGGGACATTGTGGGGTGCATATTATACTGTATGGAGCATATTATATTGTGTGGGGCTGCTGGGGAACATATTGTACTGTCTGGGGCCACTAAGGGGTAGTATACTGTGTGGGCCACTGTGGAGTATTATACTGTGTAGAGCCTTACATACCATGTGGGACCACAATGGGGGGCTCAGGGGAGCATTTTATACTGTGTGGGGTCACTGTGGCGCATTATATACCATGTGGGGAAACTGGAGGGCTCAGGAGAGCATTTTATACTGTGGAGCATTATACTGTGGGGGGGGGGGGTGTTCACAATTCCTGCTGGCAGCCCTGTGTGCTATGTCTGCTTCACAGCTCCCTCACTATAATCTTGCACATACGTGTAGTGCCCCATGGCCATGTCATTCCCCATACAGTACTATGCATGAACTGGAGTTATTGGGACCTGCACAGTACTATAGGGGCTGACTATACTGGTAACATACTCAGTAACACCAGATAGTGAGCACATATGTAAGACATCAGTGAAGGAGCCATGGTGAAGGCTATTAGCAGGAAGCTGTTGGGTGGGGCCCCAGAACAAGTTCATCTGGTGGGCCTAAGCCCTTCAGTCCGACACTGTATAATGGAGAACTATTATATATAAGGGTGGGTTACTATATATAATTGGGAAACTTAAGTATAAGGGGGCTATTATAAGGGGGAACTATTATTTATAAGATGGGCTATTATTTATAAGGGGGGAACTATTATATATAAGGCATCCATTATAAGGGGGAGCTATTATTTATAAGAGGGGAACTATTTATAAGGGGGGTGTAATTGTTAAATGGGCTTATTTATAAAGGGGGCTATTAGTGCTAATGAGGACTATTATTTATGAGGGGGCTATTATTTATAAGGGAGCAGTATTATTTTTACGGGGTGACTGTTACTGATAAGGGGGATATTACTGATACAGGGCACTATTTATCATTTATAAGGGAGCTATTACTGATAAAGGTGTAATATTATTTATAAGCGGGCTATTATTTATAAGGAGGCGCTATAATAACTGATGAATGGGTGCAAAAATCTATTAGGCTGTACAGAGGTGCTCATTTGAATTGTGTGTGGTAAAATGGGGCTTGTTATTACTTTTTTGTTGTCAGAAAGGAGGCGTTATTATAGGGGTTGTCACTGGAAAACGATGGTGTTGTTTGCATATCAGCATTTGGGGCCTCGCTTTTAATTTTTGCCCAGGGCCCCACTTTGTCTAAAACCGGCCCTGTCCATAGGTATAACTGACATGCTGCAATTTGCAAAAACGCTTGTGTCTTTTAAATCACGGCATCACCGCTGCAGATTTTTTTCTACAATGTGTGGATGGGATTAGCCAGAATCCCATCCACTTTGCAGGTAATATAAAACACAGCATTTTTTGCCTCAGCGTTTTCACATTTTGGGGCTATAGCCTAAAGGTTTCTGGGCTGAAAATATTGGTGACCTGTCCCAAGGATGGTTCACCAATATCAGATGAGTGTGAGTGTGTCACTATCTGTCAGATATTCTCAGTAGTTGATACTTAGAGAATGTAGCAGGAAGCAGATAGATCTGTTCTCTGTGTAGTCAGACAAGGTTAATGCAGACTAATTTCCATTCACATGAATTGCAGCTAACCTACAGTAACTTGGTCCAGCCACTATACAAAGAATGAAACTGTCTGCTTCCTGCTCTATTCTTTGTGTATTGGCTGCAGAGGACAGCCAATCAATGGGGGTGTTTGGTGTCAGACCCCACTAATCTGATATTGACAATATATGCTTAGGATAGGTCATCAATGTTTGTAACCCAAAAAAACCCTTTAAGTCCTATAAATTGACATTTGTTTTTCCAGTGCATCCCACAGATTCTCAATGGTATTGAGATCTGGGGAATTTGGAGGCCACGCTGACAGATAGGGTTACATAGCCAACATGCAGCTTCAAACATGTCCCTTTCTCTCTCTGCACTAATGTCGATTAGAAGAGATCAACACTAGAGAGGACAATTCTGATGTCGGATAGACTTCTGACCAGTGCAGACATCCAGGATTCATGGCTATTCAGCAGGAATTTAAGAGACAGTAGGTCCATTAATTTGTAGTATAAAATGGTCTGGATAGGAACATCTCTAGCAGTAAGACTGAAATAAAAATTCTTATAAAAATAAGTCATGCTCATGTGGATCATTACACTAGTCCACTACTGCTTTGAAAAGTCTTGTCACGTCCAAAAAAATCTGCATTAAAGCCATTGTTACAACTTCAATCCCATCTTTTTACTTTATAGTGTTCACTGCCTTCAGATTAATGGCTCAACCAGAGAATAAAAACATGTCCATTGTAGCATCAGCGCATTTTCGTTCCCCTGGTTGAGTAACATAGCTAGTAAATTAATTGGGTCTCTGCTCTCAGCTGAAATATATCACTGTATATTCATCAACATGGGGACATTAGACGCCTGGGACGTATCATTCATACATTTCTGGGTTTGTGTAATAAACTTGCATCCAGTGTTGTGGAGACCAATAAAAACAACAGTAATATTTCATTTGTCTGACAATTCTAGAATATTGATATACAAGAAGGAATAAAAAGTATTCTATAAATAATTATATTTTAAAATTCATTTATTTATTTTTATATAGTTGTTATATAGTTGCAGATGGAAGTGTTGCTACAACACAATAGGATATATTGGAATACATTTACTCCTACAGTACTGCTTACTGTTTAAACAATGTAAACTTACAGTAGACCCTGCACCAAAGTCATCACAGTGGTGTGTGCTATTAGACACTCCTTAAATTAGGACAACTCTTAGTTGGCTTACTGTACTTTAGACCATTAGTTTGCACCAAAATACAGGCTCACACTATTCGTAAATCTGATGAATTTTAAGATTCCAATAAGCAACAAAAGTATGCCCTCTTGTCTGGACACTTTTGCAATGTGTCTAGCAAGGTACAAACATTAGTTCTTTTTGGCACAGCCATGATATACAGTATTATTATTATTGTTGTTGTTTATTTATATAGCATCATTAATACCATGGTGCTTTACATTTGCGGATTTACATACAGTACACCAGATATACAAAACAGATAATACAAACAGTGACCAACTGGCACAGTGGGATAGAGGGCCCTGCCCGCAAGGGCTTACAATCTATGAGTGAAGAGGGATAGAGACAGAAGGTGAGGGGAGAGTCTGTACAGATGGTGGTGTGGTGACAGTAGTGTTATTGGAGGTTGTAGGCTTTCCTGAATAGGTGAGTCTTCAGGGCCTTCTTGAAGCTTGTGATTGTGGGGGTCAGTCTTATGGGTCTTGGTAATGAGTTTCAGAGTATGGGGGATGCATGGGAGAAGTCTTGGAGACGGTTGTGTGAAGAGCGGATAAGAGCAGAGCGGAGTAGGAGGTCTTTGGAGGATCGGAGGTTACGTGTGGGCAGGTAGCAGGAGATTAGGTCAGAGATATATGGAGGGGACAGGTTGTGGATGGCTTTGTATGTCAGCGTTAGTAGTTTGAACTCTATTCGCTGGGCGATGGGTAGCCAGTGGAGGGATTGGCAGAGGGGGATGGCCGATGAAGAACGGAGGGAGAGGTGTATTAAGCGAGAAGCACAGTTTAAGGTGGACTGGAGGGGGGCGAGAGTGTTAGCTGGGAGGCCATGGAGAAGGGTGTTACAGTAGTCTAAGCGGGAGATTATGAGGGCGTGGACTAGCATCTTTGTAGTTTCAGGGAACAAGAAGGTGTAACTTACACCACAAATCTGGCACAGTGGCCCAAGCAAATACTGGCCATTGTGAATGAGGGAGGCCCCATTGTCCCCCAGTTTCTGTTAAAGAAGGAAACAAGGTATGACAGGTTTAACTTTTGCTCAAGCTAAACATACCATTTCTTATCCCCCTCTCCATATGGCAATAAATATACTCAAATACTGAGTTTCTTCTACTTAGAAGTGGAGCTTCAACCCCATATTAAAAATACAGTATTGGTATAAAATAACCTCTTTTGCCACATATTGTTGGAAATATGCTTTATTTTTATTAAAAATCCCAAGTTTTACTGCTTGTGGTACTTGGAAAAACTGGAAGCAAATGGTTAGTTGAGAGTCCTGGGAAATGGCCCATTTGCCCTCCCTTCTATCCAGCAGTGTGTGCCAAGAGAAATGTAGTCTTATACTCTGGGTATCACACACAATTTTAATTTTTGCAAAACATTTAAAAAAATCCTGCATTGCACTGACTAGTTAATAAAGTCTGGAACGTTCCTTTTATCCCTCCATGAATGTGCTGATGAGATTAGAGATGTACTATGATTCTGGCAAAGATGGGCATCTTGTGTGTTCACTTATAAAGCATTTCATGTTGTGCCCGGGTCAGCTTTTTTGGAACATAATCAATGACAACTTGAGTCCATACAGAGAGAATAAATATGAGCCTAATGTTTCTTTCTCTTCTCTCACCCCTGCTATGCCATGATATGTTGCCAGTTCTCGTATTTTGTGTTCCTTCTCTGTGCTATATTTTATTATTACATTCACCTCTGCATCTGGAGAGGTCAGGCTTGAAAACATCTGTGCTCATCTACGTATGTTGTCCAAAGCCCTGTGAATACTGCCAAGCTGATGGAATGGATATCTGGCTTAGATAAAGCACTCTAGAAAATTAGATAAATTATATATATTTTTAATACTGAGTGTGTGGTTGTAAGCACATTATGTCAAATGCATCTCCACCTGACTGACTAATATTGTTGTTCGCTTTATCAGTGTATAATCATACATTAGGTGAAATAGCCTCTTGTGGATAAGAGGTTTGATCGACAATTTGTATTATGAAGTAAAAGTCCTGTAATTATAAAGTACAGTGTATACTGGGCATTGTCTTTCAATGTCAATACAAATATGAATGTGCATTTACTTTATAATAACTAGGATTCACTTTCAGCAATCTGTACCTGAGAAAATAAAGTACGTATAATAAGTGATCTGCAGATACATGTTTATGTAACTCCATTCACAGAATATCTCTTCTGCTTGCAGAATCTGGATACTGGACATTATTTATCTGGGAAATAAGTGAGATTTATCTGGCCCCGCATGACATTATCTGATATGTAGTATAATGTACCGTGTTAGCCATAGAAAGTAGTGGAAGCGTGAAGAAATCAGGCGATACCTTTTAGAGGCTAACTGAGTTACTCAGTTAGCCTCTAAAAGGTATCGCCTGATTTCTTCACTCCTTCATTATCTGATATGGGCACGATATGCATCTATACAATGCCAGTCATGTTTCTGTGGCCCCATTCTTTCAATGAATAGGAGCCACAGCTGCAAAATCGAACAGGAATAGGACCTGTCCTGAGTATTGTGGCCCAGACTGTCAGCCTGCATCTGGGACCGTGTATTTCATGGTCATGTACGTGTGCCGACAGAAATGAATGGGTCAGCGTGCTATCCAGGAAAAACCCGGAGAGCATACTTACTCACGCCATGGTCGAGTTTTACTATATTCTTTTTGCATGTTCACTTAACAAATGTCTTTGAGGATGTCCTATAACATTAAATGGGTTAAATCTTTGTGCCTGGAGTTGACAAGATGGTACACGTTCCACTACTGAGAACATTCTAGTTAGTAGTGTAGACAGTAAGTCTCTTGTCTCTTCAGGTGGAGCGTGAGATGTCGAGTTTGAATGATCTGGTTAGGATTCAGGTATAAGTCAGTTCAAGCATCGCTCTGCAGTCAGAAGATGAGATTTATCCATACTCATTTTTGTGACGTTTGTGTGCTAGAAACATGTGCGTGGGTAAAATTATCTGGACCTCATAAGTATGGCACTGCTTGTAGCTTCAAGTCAGACAAGGCACCCCTTTTCACATCTGCACCCCAAAACCAGAGAATGGCAAAAACTTTGTGGCTGTAGTGCATTCAGCACACTGTTATAGAGTAAGACTGGCCTGCAAGGGAGATGCTGAACGACCCCAAGAAGTGTTGCCAACTAGACTCAATTCCAATCCTAACATTTCTAAAGCGGTTACTTGACTAATATTGTTATTATTTAATAGTGCTGGTAGTAGGGCCTTAAACATAGCAAGCCAGTACTCACCTCTCCTCAGACTACCATCTCCATCATTTGTCTGTATAATGGAGCTGCTGCTGCTGGTATCAGTGGCCCAGGGAGAGGTCAGTACAGGTTTGTTATGTTCATAGCCCCACTAGCAGCACTATTAAAAAAATAAAGATATGAGTTGGACAACACCTTTAAGCTTGTGCCTCCATTGTTATGGAAGATCTGGTCATTCACCAAAGATATCGTAAAACCATTTACATTTGGTAAATTAAGTTATTTGCACCGTTCATCATTTCCAGAATCTTCAATCCTGCCCTCATCAACATGAAGGGCGCCCCAACAACCATCGGGCTCAGAGAGGGAAACTTTACCACAGGGAGTGCTCCAGGGAACCTACCACCACCATCTTACATAGTGCAGAGGGATAAGAGAAGACTACAGCCACTGTGATCCCAACTACTAAAGCTCCCATCCTCTGCACACTCCTCTACCGGGTTGCTGAATTTGTCACTCTTAATTTTTTCAGGTCTCCAAACAAAATTTCATAAGACAAATATATCATTATTAAATGATAATTTCATTTTATTTTCAACTATAATCTCATTTAAGAAAGGGAAATGATCCAACACCAATTGGCCAATCTGATACTGAAGCAAAAGGAGGGAGATTTGTGACATAAAAATAATAACCACTTCATCCCGCAATATCAGATATAAAGTACATTGTGATGCAAAGAGAACTTCAAAGATGATTGTAGAGCTAAGCGAAGAAGGGTGAGAAAAAAAGGTTAACATGTACATAGATCATGAGGAGTGATAATAATAGCAATATCATTCTTGGCAGAAGTCTCCCTGATACATTTCTGAACCATAGTTGCAATTTTAATTGATAAGTTTATTGTATTTGCACAGTGTATTTATATCTGCCCATACCACACTATGGAAGATGATAGATCTATATAAAGCAAGTGCATTAATTAGGCTGATTGTCTAAGAGAAAGTATTCCAGAATATAACGTAGGTGCAACAAAAAGCCTTGAAGACACGAGTGAAATAAATTATGATTAAAGAAGACAATAGCCATAGGTCATTGGCTTAACTGAAAGCATGGGAAGGACGTAGACAGATATATGAGTTGACTAGTGTAATATAGGTCAGAACATAAGCTCCTCTTATGCTAAGTAAACTTAATGAAGGTACTGTGTACAATCCTTTCCTTACTCTGGTGTCTCCTTAAGTACTGCTTTTTTTGTGGTACTATGGAAGTTTATATCTACATGACATAAATTCTGAATACTGAATTAATGGGAGTCTCTAATTAATAATATAATTCTGTTTCCTGGTCAGGAAATTAATATAATGCATGTATGAGGGTTAAAAGCTGTCATGGACTGTCACTGCTTCCTTCCACCACTTGTATCCTGGAACTGTTTGATGATACATTCATATTGACTATATTGGATTCAAGTTACATTGCTTTATCCAATGCTATGATAGAACTATTGAAAATGTACATTTACCTTATGTGCAGGATTTTGGTGGGACACATGAAAAATACAATGTAATGTATGTGATTGAGTTATGAATATTGTTGAGTCATGATCACATGTGGGACTTGCTAAGCTTGGCTTCATGTAAGTCCAGTAAGTGTGGTCAAAGGTGTATAAGGAGAATGCATAGATCACCTTGTGACAGATCTAAGCAGACTGACTTAGGGGACAGAGTAACACATATAGAAAGTGCACCTGTTAATAATTATCCTGCTAAAGGCACAGGTGGGAAATGGCCTCAGCAATGACCTGTGATGACCCTAACATTCAACAGGTCAAAGGCAAAATCTTTCCATACACATACTATACTCCTCTGGGCTAGTGAACTGCCCTTCGTGTAGCGTGAGAGATTGCAACTGGTTTCTGACCAGGTCCCAGCTTTGAGAGTATGTGGATGAGCCACACTTGGTAAGTGCAAGGGGTTATGAACTGCTACCCAATGAATTCTAAAATGAGCAATCACATCCAGACACCCAATAACCATGATTTTAGCCTAGGTGTGACCAGTCAGACTGCCTGCTTGAAGAGTGCCTGAAAAGTGTAAAGCTGGAGGAGGTGTAGAGGGATGATATTGTAGTGCACATTTGGCGCAAGGCCCTGTCTTTTGCCAAATGTGTGCCACAACCCCCCATTTTATGAATGTGGGTGGAGCAGGGAGGGCAAGAGATGCCTCCACACGACATATTTATTATAATTCAGTTTTCCGAGTTTTCTGGGGTGAGTTGTAATGGAAATATACGCCAGTTCCTAACTGAGGTAGATCTCCATTCTGGCACAATTGTGTGCATCTGATTTATAAAGGGGCCAGATCCTCTTCATAAATCATTTGTTGCCTGCGTCAATTCAGGCCTTTATTAGGACTCGTGTACAAAATGCCAACTTTAATATCTTTGCCCTTGCTTGTAACTGAAGAGGCCAAACTGAGTCTGGGCATGATAATATTTACTGAACTGTGGCCTAATACTGTGTGCCAGACTGTGTGGAAGCCAAGAAAGAGCATGCTTTGCCTAAGAGATATTGTGTTTGCTATATACTGCACAAGAGTCTGTGCATGAAACTTGTTCACCAAAAACTTGTTCATAATAATAATAATAATACATTTTATTTATATAGCGCCAACATATTCCGCAGCACTGTACAATTTGTAGGGTTCAAGTACAGACAAAAAAGATACATTACAAAGAAATAGTCAATTCACACACTGGGACTGAGGGCCCTGCTCGCAAGAGCTTACAATCTATGAGGTAGATGTTCACCAAAAGCTGGCAAATGCAAGACGGAGTTTTGCATTAAGGATTGATGTTACTTCGTTTCCAAGCAGGGTTCTTCTGTAAGAAGGTATCTACCATGTGTTGTCCCATTGTACAGATGTGTTGAAATGACTAAGCCTGTTCCCATTAAAAGTGAGACTTTAACCACTGCACTTGTTGCCTTATTCCTGAGTAAAGGTTTATTTCAGATCATCAAACTCTAAACCCAACAAGCAAGGACCACTAAATCCTGCAATGTCTGACACTATTACATGTATATTTAGCTCAAATATATTACTGTGTATTTGAGACCCTTTAACACCTACCTTTTGAAATGTGTCCAAAAAGTGCATAGCTAAGTAGAATGTATTGAAGTTATGTTACATATATTATATATTTTCTACAGTAATGAAGTATAAAAATTCAAAGAAATGTTTCTAACATGTCTAGTGAAAAAACATTGTAACATAATATTTTTCTCCATTGGCGGCATACTTCAAGTGTGAACACAAATAGTACAGGTTTAGAAAGATGTTCTTCCTAGCTATGGGAATTTCTATTATAACAATTGTCCATTTAACCACATTGGAAAGCTATTTCATCTTACATCTCTCATCTGTTGGCCTCCACAGCAGCATCAGGGTTACTAAAACATTTTCCATGTCCAATTGAACTTCCCATCATTTTTTTCCCAAAAGCCTGCTTTGATTATGTATGCAGCTGTGAGAAAAATGAGTCACAGGATAACAAAGAAAGAGAAATATGGGGAAAAGAGTTCTGCAGTCAGATTATGGAGAACAAATATTAGCTGTGATTTCTGTGAGTGTGCATACTAGTTCCTGCAATTAGAAATAGAAAAACAGTCACTCAGAATAGATACCATCAGGTTCTTTAAGTGAAAATAATTGTGAACTATTAAGTATTATTATTTCTGTATTAACTTGTCCTTAAAAGTCTTAGAAAAGACATAAAAACAACAGATACAAAGAGCACACACATGTTACTTCCATGACTTACTTGTAGCACATTGATACACCACTTTCTGTCACACAGTGTGTTTTGTTAACTTATTAAATACATATGAACTGTTTTTATTTTGCGACTGTATATTTTTTATTTGAATTCATTTATATTTTAATGGTAGGTAACTTGTTAGAGCTGCTGTTACAAAGATCCAAAGAATTGCTTTATGGCAGGCACCTGTATGTACCATATGAGTCAAAAGTATTTATCAAATCCAGTATGCTATGTGAGAATAGTGGCTGTAAAAAGTCACAATTTGTGATAAATGACTGCTTTTACATCGAAATTGCAATGTTGTTTTTCACCCAGTTTTTCAAAAAGTGGGCGTGTTGGGGTGGGGCTCAATGGAAAGGGTGTGGTCTTCTGCAATCTGCTGCATTTACTATAATTTAAGACAGAAACTGGCTTCAAATTAAGCTCAGATCAGCACCAAACCCTAGCTGGCACACTTTAGGTTTCTGGTGCAAGGATGACAGAAAATAACTGTTAACCCCTTCCCATTTTTCGTTTTTGACTCCCCCCCCCCTCCCCTTCCAAACCCCACAACTTTTTTATTTTTCCATTCTCAGAGCCATATGAGGTCTTAATGTTTGTGGCACAAATTTTTCTTCATGATGCTACCATTTATTATTCTGTACAAGCTGGAAAAAAATTCAGAATGGGGTGGATTTGAACAAAAAGTGCATTTGTGCGACTTTCTTACGGACTTCATTTTTACGGCATTCACTCTGCAGCCTAAATGACATGTCATCTGTATTCTATGTTTCAGTACGATTCCAGGGATACCAAATTTATATGGTTTTATTTACATTTTAATGCCTTAACAAAAATCTAAAACTGTGCAAAAAAGATTTTTTTATAAAAGTCGCCATATTCTGACACCTGTACGTTTTTTATACTTCCGTGTACGGGGATGCATAGGGCATCTTTTTTGTGGGGCCAGGTGTACTTTTTAGTTATACCATTTTGGGGAATTGCTATTGCTTTGATCACTTTTTAGTAACATTTTTTATTAGAGGCGAAACTTTTGGCACTTTTGATTTTTTTCCCACTACGGCATTTACCATACAGGAAAAATATTTTTACAGATTTGTAGACTGGGTGTTTTCGGACAAAGGGATACCTAATGTGTATGTGTTTCACAGTATTTAAGTACTTTTATATGTGTTCAAGGGAAAGGGGGGGTGATTTTAATTTCTAATATTTTTAATATTTTTTTTATATTTTTTGTACTTTTTAAAAAAATCTTTGTTTTTGTTTTGCATTTATTAGACCCCTAGGGGTCTTGAAAACCAAGTGGTCTGATCACTAATGCAATGCATTGCGATTTATCGGCACTTCTATTGCAGGCTGCACAGAGCAGCCTGAAATAGAAGTTAATGGCAGACAAGACTGGAAGTTTTCAATAGGGATGCTGACCTCAGAGCTCGCTCTGGGTGGTGGCGATCCCCAGCAAAATTGTGGCGACTGTGCGAGAGGGGTTAATGCCTGCAATCAGTGTAGGCACTGATTGAGGGCATTAGCCCCGGGTCTCTGCTGTATAATACATATTACACGAGCTCCCCTGCACTTGGAGCAGGGTTCTACTATGCTTGGCCGTTTCAATTGATCTTCTAATAATCCCCTGAGAAGCATCTATGTTTTGGATGCAAAACGCATCAGGAGGGAAGGAAATATTAACAGGGCAATTTTAGGGTCAGCATTGGGACTGCCCTTTTAAGGGCGGGAGTTAAGGGTGACAGGGTTGCACAGGGTCAATCTCCTGCACCCATCCTTGGTTCCCTTTGCGTTTGGATAAATTGTGGCCCTAAAGGTGGGGTTCATACCCTTCATCTGGAACGAGTAAGAGCGTTCCAATTATTTTCCGATTTTTATACCATCCAATCATTGGGGTTAATTATATTTTAGATGATTATTAAATGTTAAGTTTTATTTTTCATATAATTGTGGATCTTTGCTTGCTTGTATTATGAATTTTTGATCTACTGTATGAGAAATTAAGAATCCTTTTTCTCATTTGTGCTATTGTATATTACAGCTTAAATTGGCTTGAAACATATACAGTATATACAGTAACACAATCAGGACTCCTAGGACCCAACCTATTCAATTTCTAGCTCTTACATGGTGTGTGCATTGGTGGAGAAGATACAGATGGATACACAGAGTGCTGGATAGAGTCTCTGACACCTAAACGCTATACAACTACGATGAAAGCCTAACTATGATCATTGACTGATACATCTATTGCTCATTCTGTACATTTTTTGTATCTACCTTCAATAAATTTACAGTTTCTTGTGTAAGAAACCGTGAGTCCTCCTGAAATACAAACTGACTGATATAGGAAATGCCAGTCTTGATAAATTCCCCCAAGAGCTGTTATTATTGATTAAAAATATCATAATAATACATATAAAATATAATAATAATAATAATAATAATAACAACAATAATAATAATAAATAACTATAAAATGAAAAAGCAATGCAAACATTTTCCTAAAAAATATTTGACACTGCTCACAAGATTATAGAGTCATTGCCAGAAGCAGTATCATACTTGTCTGTGTCTGGCATTACAGCTTTTCCTCAATCAAGTGAACAAGGCTGAACTGCAATACCAGATACAGCTCACGGACAATAGTGGTTTAGGTTTGGGGGACAAAAACCCTTTAATATAACCAACCTGAATTAACAATTGATAACTTCCAGGTAACAGATTTCCTTAAAGCAATATTCAACCTCCACTGCCCACTTGCAGGATATATTGCTGGAACTTTCTAACTATAATTTAATCTTCCTAAAAATACATTTTTGAGTAAAGTAGAAGAAATATCCTCATTTACTGGGAGCAAAACTATAACTGTAAAACCATCAATTTCCTATTACCCATGAACACACCAATTACAGATATCTTTAATAATTTATTGCCACTGAAGTGCATCAATTTCACTAATATCTATCAAATTCTTAACAGTACTATAAATTTGTTGGATAAATGTCAACTGATATTCTAGCATAAATATGTTTGTCCACTGTATCATGCTATTAAGAGCCATCTTCAGCTGACAAATCTTTCAATATTTCTTTCATCATCGCGTTACACAATTAGTTGCATGGCCAGATCAAAGTGTGCGGAGCGTCGCTGCTTTCAGATGAAGGCTTGATGGCAATTTATCTCTGTTTCACCTTTCATTAAGTCAGGATGTTATTACATTGAAACATAGAAGATTGACGGCAGAAAAAGACCACATGGTCCATCTAGTCTGCCCTTATATTAGTTCCATTTTAGGATAGACGTGTTTATCCCAGGCAGGCTTAACTCCACTTAATGTAGATTTCCAACCACGTCTACTGGATGTGTGTTCCAATTACAATGTCATAATGATGTTGTCCCTTATGTTTTCCACCCTTCCATCTATAAAACACAGTTTCCACAGCTTTTGACCAATCGGATCAATATCACAACCTGGCATGTAACTACGGTTACAGACTACATACAAACCCTTTGTAGTCTGATCCTGTAAACACAGTATATCCAGCTGAATTTTTCAGAACATTATGCTTTCAATATATATCACAGAAAGTTAGATTTATCCATTAAAAAAACAAAAACAAAAAAGGTGTTGGTTGCCTGATAAATCGAGGCGGCTTCTGTAATATTTCTCTTCTTTTACTACATTTGCTAGGAACATCGCACTGCAAGGCTATGGCCAAATAATAAAACACCTGAAAGAGACATTGATTGACAAAAGCCAGCCATAACAAACCCTTTTGTTGAAGTCTTCGCAAAATATTTTGAGATTGAATTAAATACATAATGTCCAAGACTTTTTTTGTATTTTTCTGATCTAAATTGTTGTATGGACTCCATGTGCGGCCATACAGGTTTTGTTGCCATAGTTCTACCTTATAACAATCAGGTAACTTTAAATAGGTCATAATGGTGATGGCAAACAGGCTTTATCCACGTGATCACAGTTAGGATCCATGTCATGAAGTTACTGCAAATACATTACCCCATGTGATTTTGCTAATATCTTTTTATCTTCATGCATATAACTTAGGGTAACTTAGGGTTTAACAGTAGAAGTGATAAAGGATGGTAACCAATACCTACTGGTGGTATCTCATGACACTTAAGTTAATGAATTTCACAAAATAAATATATTTTTAGATCTGTTTTGCAGATTAACTGAATTCTTTCAACACATTGTCAGTTTATTTTCAATGAATGCAAAGCTAAGGATGTTTGGAGCAGCTTAAGAAAGCCATGCAGCTAACAATTGCCTTATAAATCGTAGGTTAATGTGTTGGCCATTAGTTATACATGTATATACTGGATGCCTTGTGTGCACATGAGGATTAACACTAATTCTGTTTTTTTTTCTCAGTTTTTCTCTCTGAGATGGTGGGTAGAGACAAGCTGTCATACACTGTATACAGCAGGACAGTGCCACTCTTCATATACCCTGCACTGGTGGAAGGTACATCTACACTGGTGTACATTATCATAAATTGTCACTCCCCTTTCTATGAAAGTTTGCACCAAAACCTTACTTGTGCAAGAATTTGTAACTTCTTCATGCCTTGTACATTAGAAAACTGGTGTACAAAGCATAAGAAACCTCCCCCAGTGAGCAGAGGAGGAATCTGCTATATAACTGTACTAATGTGAATACAGTACTTTGCTTGTCATAGAAATCTATTCACTTTTTTTCCTCTTTCTCTTCCTGCTTACCTCTCTTCATAGACCTCTATAGACATGTGAAAAATGGGCCATATGACCTCCATATGGGCCATATGACAGAGCAGTGATTTCAGAGGGGAAGGAAAGTCATTTTAGCAGAAGGAGGGGATCAGGGAAACAAAGTGGTAAGTGCAGAAAGAAGCATTTTTCTCTAAGATATGTTACACTGGTTTCACACCTGCATTCGGGTTTCCATTTGGGGAGTCTGCTTGGGGTCCCTTCGAACAGAAACCTAATCCACTTAAAAAAACGGTTACCCGCGGAAACCTGCGGACCCCATAGACTATAATGGGGTCCGTCGGTTTTAAGCCCAAAAAGGGCGAAGAATGTGGAGAGAAAAGTGCTGCATGTAGTGCTTTTCTCTCCGCATTTTTTAAATGGGTTCGGGGACGGAAAACCAGAACGGAGACCAGGCGCAGATGTGAACCCAGCCTTACAAAGTTTCTTATAATCGCCTGCACTTATTTATTTATTCATAATTTGTTAGAACCACAATGTCTAGTTAAAGTGTAGATTTCCATAGACAATGTTATTACCTTTGGTATTACATTCTGTGGCACGAATATAATAGTCACATTTAACCCTGGAGGATTTTTATGATGCCTTAAAAATTGTAAACATGTAAATGTCACCTGAAGATTATCAGTATTAAGGCAAAGTTCAACAGAATTGATTCTTCCTGTACATACTGGCAAAGACATACAGTATGCATCTTGAATAATATGCATGAATCTTTTATGACCTTAAATCTACTTCCTTCCATGACAATTTCCTTAAAGGCTATGTACATGTTTTTGGCTATTTTCTTTTTACTATCCCAATGCATCTAAAATAAAAAATGAAGTGAGTCTTAATGTAATATTTCCTGTTGTTTGTTTCTACAGCTCTGTATATACCAATATTCTGCCTGGTGACAGAAAACAAATCAAAATCAGTAGAACCCCTCATATACACTGTGTTCCAAATTATTATGCAAAAAGTGTTTAGGAGTGATAAGGTAAGAATTTTTTGTTTGTCAGTTAAACTCATTGATGGTGATGTGTGTCAGGGCTCTTTATATCACTGAAAGCAATTGCAGACACCTGTGCTAATTAGTTTGGCAGGTGTGTCCAATTAAAGGCAAGACTACTTAAGAAGGCTGTCCCACATTATTAAGCAGCCTACATTTTCAGCCAAAATGGGAAAGAAAAAGGATGTGTCGGCTGCTGAGAAGCAACAAATTGTGGAGTGTTTAGGTCAAGGCATGACTACAATCAACATTGCCAAGACACTTCATCGTGATCATCGCACAATCAAGAAGTATGTAGCTGATTCACAGCACACACGTGTGCGTGCTGATAAGGGAAAATTGAGGACTCTTTCCAACAGGCAATTACGTCAGGTTAAAAGAGCAGCTTCAAAAATGCCTTGTCATAGCAGCAGACAAGTTTTTGAAGCTGCTGGTGCCTCCAACGTCCCCCCGAACAACAAGATGCAGGGTCCTTCAGAGGTTTGCAGCTGTGCGTAAGCCATCCTGTCGACCTCCTCTATCCACTGCACACAAGCAGAAACGGCTCCAGTGGGCCAAACAATACATGAAGACTGACTTCAAAACTGTTTTGTTCACCGATGAGTGCCGTGCAACGCTCGATGGTCCAGATGGATGGAGTGGAGGATGGCTTGTTGATGGACACTCCATGCAAACATGGCTACGGCGCCAACAAGGAGGAGGTGGAGTAATGTTTTGGGCTGGAATCATGGGGAGAGAGATTGTCGGCCCCTTTAGGATCCCTGAAGGGGTAAAGATGAACTCCATAATGTATGTGGAGTTTCTCAAACAGCACTTCCTGCCATGGTTCAAGAAGAAGAACCATGCATTCCGCAGAAAGATCATTTTCATGCATGATAATGCACCGTCTCATGCTAAAAATAACACATCTGCATCTCTGGCTGCTATGGGCATAAAAGAGGACAAACTTATGGTGTGGCCCCCATGCTCCCCTGACCTCAACCCCATTGAGAACCTCTGGAGCATCATCAAAAGGAGTGTCTATGATGGTGGGAGGCAGTTCACATCTAAGCAACAGCTCTGGGAGGGTATTCTGTCCTCATGCAAAACAAATGAAGCAGAAACCATCCAAAAACTGACAAATTCAATGGACGAGAGAGTTCAGAAGCTTCTTTCGAACAAGGGGTCCTATGTGCAAATGTAACATCACCTCAAATAAAGTTTTGGCTTGAAAACTGTTTGATTTCAGTTTGTAATAAGCTGCTAATGCTTATAATTTCACAATGACCATTTTTTTGTTCTTAATAAAAATGAAAAGGTTGCAAATTCTGCTGTGCATAATAATTTAAAACATGCATTTTGAATGTTTATTTTTTTTTTTAAATATACTGTTATCATAGGCAGTTTGTTCAAAAACCTTTCAATTATACTCGAATAGTTAATGACTGGAAAATTACAATGACTGCAATTCATATAGGTAATTTTGGAAAATATGAGAAAATATTATTTGCATAATAATTTGGAACACAGTGTAATGCAGATTTTACTGCATGTAATAGTCTGACCACCCATAATGTAGAAGCTGGAGGAATGTTCAGATAACCATCCACATTAGATGAACACCGGCTGAATCTGCCAATGTTTTCAAGGCCAGTCGACTATCTGACATGTATGAGGGTATTCCACAACAGATAACATTGGAGAAAAGAAAGATTAGCATGCTGAATTTTACAGCTATTAAATGTATATGACCAGCTTTTAACTTTCAACAAGAAAATCTAGTTGTTTTGTACAGTACACTATTACATGCTCATTGTTTTTCAGTAATAGAGGTACTGCACACTGTTTGGGCATTCCCATTTATCGCATAACAGCATGGGGATAGTAAACACTATGGAAAAATTTACAGTGCAGTAAAAAAAGCTTACTGCAAAAAAAGCGGATTCAGACTGAGTCTTACATAGTTGACAGCTTTTCCTGCTTGTCTACTCAGCAAACCACTAAACATCCTTTTGACCTGAACGTTTATTCAGCTGTAGTCACAATCCAGACTGTGGAATGCAGTAAATTCAATTATTCACCTACAATATTCAATTACATTCAGCATTAACACATATTTCTTTTACAAAACAGTGGTGTGAATCATTCCACCATTCACACCAGGTGCATTTTACTAATACCCTTTAATATATGTTATCATGCAAGTCTGCAGATTACCAGTCTCTCTAATACAAGTTACTCTCCTCTATCCTTTTCCTAAGACTTGCCTGTTAATACAGTCATATGAAAAAGTTTGGGCACCCCTATTAATCTTAATCATTTTTAGTTCTAAATATTTGGGTGTTTGCAACAGCCATTTCAATTTGATATATCTAATAACTGATGGACACAGTAATATTTCAGGATTGAAATGAGGTTTATTGTACTAACAGAAAATGTGCAATATGCATTAAACCAAAATTCGACCGATGCAAAAATTTGGGTACCCTTATCATTTTATTGATTTGAATACTCCTAACTACTTTTTACTGACTTACTGAAGCACAAAATTGGTTTTGTAACCTCACTGAGCTTTGAACTTCATAGCCAGGTGTATCCAATCATGAGAAAAGGTATTTAAGGTGGCCAATTGCAAGTTGTTCTCCTATTTGAATCTCCTCTGAAGAGTGGCATCATGGGCTCCTCAAAACAACTCTCAAATGATCTGAAAACAAAGATTGTTCAACATAGTTGTTCAGGGGAAGGATACAAAAAGTTGTCTCAGAGATTTAACCTGTCAGTTTCCACTGTGAGGAACATAGTAAGGAAATGGAAGACCACAGGGACAGTTCTTGTTAAGCCCAGAAGTGGCAGGCCAAGAAAAATATCAGAAAGGCAGAGAAGAAGAATGGTGAGAACAGTCAAGGACAATCCACAGACCACCTCCAAAGAGCTGCAGCATCATCTTCCTGCAGATGGTGTCACTGTGCATCGGTCAACAATACAGCACACTTTGCACAAGGAGAAGCTGT
This sequence comes from Leptodactylus fallax, assembly GCA_947044405.1. NCBI lineage: Eukaryota > Metazoa > Chordata > Amphibia > Anura > Leptodactylidae > Leptodactylus > Leptodactylus fallax. The sequence goes on from CAMRHE010000336.1 coordinate 1,086,098, forward strand.
ATGGGAGAGTGATGCGAAAGAAGCCGTTTCTGAAAGCACGCCACAAACAGAGTCGCCTGAGGTATGCAAAAGCACATTTGGACAAGCCAGATTCATTTTGGAAGAAGGTCCTGTGGACTGATGAAACAAAGATTGAGTTGTTTGGTCATACAAAAAGGCGTTATGTATGGCGTCAAAAAAACACAGCATTCCAAGAAAAACACTTGCTACCCACTGTAAAATTTGGTGGAGGTTCCATCATGCTTTGGGGCTGTGTGGCCAATGCCGGCACCGGGAATCTTATTAAAGTTGAGGGTCGCATGGATTCAACTCAATATCAGCAGATTCTTGAGAATAATGTACAAGAATCAGTGACGAATTGGAAGTTACGCCGGGGATGGATATTTCAGCAAGACAATGATCCAAAACACAGCTCCAAATCTACTCAGGCATTCATGCAGAGGAACAATTACAATGTTCTGGAATGGCCATCCCAGTCCCCAGACCTGAATATCATTGAACATCTGTGGGATAATTTGAAGCGGGCTGTCCATGCTCGGCGACCATCAAACTTAACTGAACTGGAATTGTTTTGTAAAGAGGAATGGTCAAAAATACCTTCATCCTGGATCCAGGAACTGATTAAAAGCTACAGAAAGCGACTAGAGGCTGTTATTTTTGCAAAAGGAGGATCTACTAAATATTAATGTCACTTTTCTGTTGAGGTGCCCATACTTTTGCACCGGTCAAATTTTGGTTTAATGCATATTGCACATTTTCTGTTAGTACAATAAACCTCATTTCAATCCTGAAATATTACTGTGTCCATCAGTTATTAGATATATCAAATTGAAATGGCTGTTGCAAACACCCAAATATTTAGAACTAAAAATGATTAAGATTAATAGGGGTGCCCAAACTTTTTCATATGACTGTATGTTTCAGTTAATGTGCTGAAGAATATGTTAGCGCTATATAAATACAAATTATTATTTATTATATAGTTACATAAGAAAACATTTGTTTTAGTTAAGAATACAGGGTTTTAAAATGCTCACCCACACCCACCCTTATTCTCTCAAGTTCAGTATGACAGTTCTCAGACTGACAACAGCTATCGGTCGTTACATGCAGGACTTTGTTTCCAGCGAAAAAAACTGGATTCGCGGCGCAGAGGGTGTAAGCGCACACCCGCGCAATGCTTTAAAAACCCATTCAAATGAATGGGTTTTTAAGCAATGTGTCGCAAACCTTTCCCTATCCAGTCCCTATCCAGTTTTCCGAGATTTTCAATCGGATTCGCGGTGGACGGACTCCAGCACAAGTGTGAACCCACCTTGACATTTGCGTATTCTTATGAATAGGTACAGTTGTATTACATCTGTGTGTATTTGTGTATTATAAACACAGAATTATTATAATTTTCTAATCCATAAATTGTGTCCTTTCCAAGTTCTAGTCTAGGGTGTTCTCTACTCCACTTACACTTTGTCCTGACTCTGGTTGTCTGTTTTGATGGAATGCATGATTCCTTGTGAGAAATAGGTAGGAATTTATCCTCCTCTGCCTTGACCTGCATGTTCTTGGCAGTGGCCATGACTGTGAAAACAGGGACCAAAAGGAACAGTAAATCATCACTCAACAATAAAGGCTTCCAAAGAAAGAATATATACTACTTAAACAGGAAGACATTGAAGAAGCACTAAAAAGCTACAAGGATAAAAATAAATTATGTAAAAAGAGATAAAAGCAGCAAAGCTGGAGAAAGAGAGCATCATTGCCAAAGAGACTAAAACAAACGCCAAAATATTCTTCAATTATATAAATAATGAAAATAAAAATGCAATGAAAGAGAAATTGTGGAGGGTGATGAGGAAAATGAAATGTCAAGTGAACTGCGTAATGATAAAGGAAATTCTGTTTAACCAGGAAGAACTATGGCTCTGTCTTAAAAAGATTTCTATCCATTCTTCTAGATTTCATTATGTGGTTTTTAAAGGGCCCTTTTATATTTTGGAGGTAATTATAGGTAGAATACTATTGAGCTCTACTTCTGACAGGGTTCAAGGGTAATAGTAGTATTGTAGTCTACTATTGTATTGTATTGTATTGTATTGTATAAGTGATCTAATGATAGCAGATTCATATCTCTTTAGGGTGGGATTTAAAAAACTATTAAAATATAAAAATATTTATCCCATATGGTGAATGCTGCAGCAGAAAAAAATCCAAATGGCTGAATCTCCATTTTTTTCACCTATTTACCTCCCCATAAATGGAATAAAAAGTGATCAGACATTCCTCTAAATGGGTTCCCCCAAACTACTACATCTTGCCTCACAAAAGAAGATACTTTAGGCAGCTTTAAGCAACGTGACTCAAAGAAATGATTGTTTTCTTTCAAAGTTTGGAATATTTGAAATTTATTAAAATGTTAAAAAAAAACAATATAAATTTGGTATTTATGTCAACTTACTGACCCACAGAATAAAAGTAACATATCACTTTTGCTGCATGATAAAAATTCCTCCTATTCTAAATTATTTCTGGCTTCCAAGTGCATTGTATTAAATGGCAAAATTGTGAAGTACAATTTCACCTGCAAAAAATAAACCCGCATATGGCTTTGTGAACAGAAAAAAAAGTTATGGCTTTTCAAAGGCAGCGAGGAAAACATGAAAACACAAAAGGGAAAATAGCTTTGAGGGGTTAAAGATTTTATACATGTAACTCATACCTTTGTCTGCATGCACATATTGTCACATATTCAGCAGAGCTAAATAGACCAAAAATCTGCATAAATCATTTACTGTACTGGACAATAACACATCCATTTTTTAAGGACACTGTCCAGGGAATTTATGGATGGCTGATAACCATGATCCTCCCTTGTGGTTAGAGGAGTGATAACATGTCCCCAATGGGATCTCGCTGGAGATTGTACTCTTGAAGGATATAATATGTACAGCTCATTATCGAAGCCGAGAGAAGCCAATTTGATGGGGCTTTTTGATGATAGAAATAGCTGAAGAGTTAAATAAGAAAATCTGCCTTGCCATTTAATTGTGACAGAATCACTAACTAGTGTAAAGAGACAGAAAAAGGACTAGCAACTTAGGTGTCCTCCAGAAAAAATACATTCTTTGGTTTCTAATTGAATGCAGAGTGATTGGACAACTAATTCATGCAAAACAAGAATCAGAAGACAATTGTAAAGAAGCTGGGACTCTAATTATATCATCAGGAGACATTCCTTTAGCAATCTATAATATTCAGGGCGCTGAACATAACACTTGTAAGAAGCGCAATTTGTCTTCATAATGAAAGGCATTCAATAACAACAAATTGTATTTATTTTGCAGGAGAAATAGCTAGACAAATGCAACTTGACACATTACCCACATAAAGGATGATGTGTACTCTATGAAAACCTGGCACCACAGCTTGAGGGCAATACGGTTCCCTGTTTAGTGGCTGCTTATCTGTTAGCAGGCACTTTGTGTCTCATCCATGCCGAGTCCTTGACTTGGTACAAATCTTTCTCAACCAGTGCACAGCCTGACACTACACGGACTGCAGGTCTCTTTTATTCCATCTGTAGCTCACAGATGGCACACAGTTTGGGAAAGGACATATCTTGTCTCTTTCCCATCATAATGCTAAGAAGCATCTGAGCCTGTGAAGAAAGAGGTTGGATATACGGCAGGAGAAGTCAGTACCTCACTGATTCACCCATTGGTAGCTTAAGTACTTACAAATAAACACAGGGGAGAAAATACGGCTTTGTTTCTTTGATAAGCCATATGCTAGATGTTAAAGCTCATGAAACTACGAATATGGTTTGGATTCACCTAGAGCCAGGTTACTGTGAGGTTAATCCAGTTTATTCTGAAAAAGCTAATAAAATACCATCAGAAAGTATACCGTATCATTCCATCAAAGGAAAAAATACAATTGGATCACAGTTGTTCATTGGAAGAGCAATGGAATTTACAAAACTGAGATTGACATTAAAAAACTGGGGTGTTAAAAATGACCCTCCAGACTTCCTCTGCTAATACTTATTTGTCACAGTATATACCTATCAGTTACCTAATAATCTTCTGTTTTTTTCACTGGTGGTTTAGTATCTGTATATTAAAGCAGCTCTCCATACAATGATTTTCCAGTATAAAAGATTCTTGTCATGTAACTGCATTGTTATTGTTTTGCTCCTAAAACTTTAAATTTTTCTTATTTTGCTAGTATTTTGTAAATCCACCTTTGACTTTCAACACTGCCTGAATCCTCCTGGGCTTGCTCTCGATCAAATTCAAGCATGTCTCAAACAAAATCTGATCCCAGGTCTCTCTACACATTTCCAATATTGGTGCGTACTGGTCGACTCACTTGGGTACGAATACAGTTTTTCTTCAACTCTATCCTCAAGTGTTCAATTGGGTTGCGGTCTGCGGACTGTGGGGACCAGCCCAGCACCTCTACTTCCCTTCATTGTCATTGAACCATTTCTTCACTAATCTCAACATATGCTTCTGGTCGTTGTCCTGCTGGAACACTATGTCATCCCTTTCATACCTATAGTAACTCGTCTTGTAGTACAGACTTCGGTTTTGAAACAACCCCATTTATCAGGCTTCCTCCACCAAACTTGACAATTCCTTCAATTTCTAGATCCGTTAGCCCCTTTCCCTTGTTTTTTCGAGACCCATTTGCACCCATCAGAGATCAGTCTATTGATTTTCATCTCTTCACTCCAAATCACCTGTTTCCAATCTTTTACTGTCCACTTTTGTACTTTTTTGAAAACTCGAGCCGAAGCTTATAATGACGATGTTGATTTTGAGACTTCTTCACCTTTATTCGAGCCATCATTCCAGACTTATGTAATACGCATTGTACGGTGCTTGCATGGACATTTGTGATCTCAATGTTATGAAGCACTGTCTTGTTAACTCTGACATTTTGCCTGGACATCCACCTCTTGGCTTTTGGATGGATGGACTTCATTTCGTATTTTTCCAATTGTCATGGCACTCACATGATGCAGTTTGGCAATTTTCTTGGCCGAGAGACTGCTATCAATGAGCTGGGTGTTTCACTTTTCTTGGAAATCTTCTTCATGGCTAATCCTTAATTTGAACCAGTGAACTTTTTGCTTTGGACTCAACCTAATAACACACTGAGCTATTAGAAAATGTGAGACCAGGTTGTAATTTGTAGTATACAAGAAGAAAAAGATTTTTCCACCACCAGGCGTAAAACAGTAACAATGCAGTTACATGTTACATGACAAGAATCTGCATAGGTTCAGTGCAAGCAGGCGGAGTTAATACAAATAGGCAGGGCCACCACAAGTAGCTCCTCCATATAAAGCAGTCCTGTGTTAAGTAATTTACATGGAGGGAGAGGCTGTAGTCCTATGTAAGCTACCATGTCAGACTGAAACTGTAACTTACACAGGACTGCTGCCTCTCACTCCATGTAAAGCAGAAATTTCTGTTACACAGGGCTGCCTGCTTGTTTTGAAAAGAAAGCAGTCCTATTTAACTAAAGTCAAAGGCAGTGGGGTCAGCATTGCAATTAAACTGTAGATGCAGAAGAAACCGCCATCAAACTCACAGTTCCCTGACTCCTCAATCTAGAGGCTCTCAGGATTTGGACAAACTCCGGAGTGGCCTGGGGAAGGTGTAACATGTTAACTGCCAAAGTTCATTCGATCGTGCACCCTGCTTTGATCCTCGGAACACATGCACCCCATGTGACCACTGAGGCCAATCATCAGCTTCAGCGGTCACCTAATTGGCCTCAGAGGTCACATGGGAAATGAGGCATGATGTGCGACTGAATGGGCTGCGGTGTCAGACACGCTGGGGACAGGTAAGTATGTGTTTTTTCTTAATGTTACTCCTCTTTAAGAATAATGTCCCATAGTGCATACAGTATACTGCAACAGGCCCCATAGATAATGTACCATGGTGGCCCCTTCACATAGCATAATTTCCCATAGTGACCCTTCCACACAATATAATGTCTCACAGTAGCCCCTGCACACAGTATATTGTCCCATAGTGGCCCCTCCACACAGTATAATGTCTCATATTGGCCCTTCCACACATTATATTGCCATATAGTGGCCCCTCCACACAGTAAAATGTCCCATAGTGGCCCCTCCATACAGTATAATGTCCCATAGTGGCCCCTCCACGCACTATAATGCCCTATAGTGGCACCTCCACAAACTATAATGCCCTATAGTGGCGCTTCCACACAGTACAATGTCTCACAGTAGCCCCTCCACACACTAAAATGTCCTATATGCAATTGGCGCTTTTGTATATATTGTATTTGTATTATCTATGCTGTTGTAACACACTGTATTTCCCCATGGTGGGATTATTAAAGGATTATCTTATCTTATAGTGGCTTTATGAATATTTCAAAAATGTCAGGTTCGGAAGAGCTTTGCCACCCATGAACCATTATTATACTCTGGGGTCTCTTCATGATTAAACTTAAAAAAACAGTGTTACTCACCTTTCCTGGGCTCCGGTGCGGGTCTTCTGGACTCTTCTGGTCTTAGAGACATCATGAATGACATCACAGACAACTGAGGCCTATGATTGGGCTCAGCTGGTAGCACTTGTAGCTAAGAACATGTAGCTTTTCCCGAACTGAATGGCGCTATGTTATTCCATTAGAATGATGTAGAAAGTTTAACTCTACTTTTTAAACATTTGTCGCAGAGTGAAAAAAATACATGAGACTGGATTTTTCTATGGATAACATGAGTGTTGCACCTTGTACATTTAGCAAAGGTTTGTCCATAACCTTATTCCTTCTACATAATTATATAATTTAGCAAAGTTAAAAATATAGTAATGTACCTGCTGACACATCATTTTATCCTTTTTAGGACCACATGCTGTAAAAGTACAGCATGTGGTCTTGGGCTTTAAACTCGCGCCATCGTAAATGTACAGCATGGGTTTAATGCTCCTGCAATCTAGAAGGAGCAGGTTGGGTGCCTGGCTGCCAGAGTCAGTCAAAGATCCTAAGGAAAAAAAGAAATAGCAGATTGTAAGTGCTTCTATCTTCTCTTGTGAAGTCTACAAAGGTAAAAACTAAATGAGTGCTATGTGGTGAATAGAGGAACCAACTGAGCCTGGCAATCACGTGATCGGCAGGTGTCCTTTAGCATGGCCGAATTATACTTTTCAGAATTTTTGTACACATTACCCCTACCAAAACTGCAAAAGAAAAAAAGTCTGTAAAAAAAGGTTTTAAAAGCAGTCACAAAAGAAAAAAAATTTCAAAAATTAATTTGGTAACCCAACAAATAAAAACGATAGTCATTAAAATTCCACATCTCTATTAAGTGCTTGGTCACTCTGGTGGTTAAAGAAGACCTATCACCACTACTGACACGACTGTTTTGTGACAATTCTGGATGAGAATCTCTTCTCATAGCTTTGAGTTGTGCCCTGTCTCAGTAATTCCTCCTAGAAATGTGTGAATAAATTGACACATGGGTGTTACCATTGCCCTTGTCAAAGTCAGTCAGCACTGACTGCACATTGTCAGACTGGTCAGGGACACAGCCCTAACTCATATCACCCAGTTGTCAATATATTAATGAATTTGTATGAGGAATAACTGAGGAATGGTACAACACAGAGTCATGAGAAAAAATGTTACAGAATTGTTATTTCATGAAGTATACAAGCATTTAGTAAAGTAGTCATGTCAATGGTGGTGAAAGGTACTCTTTTAGGAGCTCAATCACATATACACATTTCATATAATTTCCTTCAAAAGTTCTCAGTCATAAGAACTGATAAAACACTTCCATTATAACAAGACGCATTCCTAGTTTTGCTCTGTAATGTGTAATGTTAGTCTTGCACTTCATTTGCAATAAATTTTAATCATTATCATTGCCTTAAAATAAGTCCGCAAGTATTTCTGTGCTCTGATTATACTTTAGTCATATTAGTTATTAATAATTATAGCACATAGCAGGAACTTCATCTCCTGGAAGCCGAGTGAGTCATTGGTAAATAGAGAAGAAGGTTTCTGAATGTATCATTATTCAAAAATAGTGTGAATGGAAATGTGCAGACCACCCTTGGTTCAGCCTCGGAGACTGGGGGATACAATAAAAGGTACATTTTCATCAATAGGTACACATTACAACAAGCTCATCCCTGACTGCTCTTACTAATGAGCTGGAATCTCTCAAGAGACTGAACAAAGTTGCAATTACATTGTTGCTAAGAGATAAAATAAATACATTGCTTCTAAGGAAGACAGAGAAATCTATGAGATGGACAAAAAGCTATTATTCTGCAAAAGCTTACAAACTGGTTATAATATTAACCCACAATTTAGAAAACTTTTTTTTTTTAAGAAGGGAAAATGTTATAAGGAACATTGAGCACAGAAACAGAGGGTCATTTACTACAGACAAATGTGATCGCTTCTCTATATTAAAATAAATGGTACTAAACTGAAATAATCTGTAAATTCTTATGTGGGAAGACAAGTTCAACTTTCTTTGTTAACATTTCTGTTATTTAGAACAATAATATATGGATGTCCACTTGGGAACTTGCCAAAAAGATCTCAAGGACTAAAGAAAATCCTTAAAAGGATTTTCCTACACATGCAAGTTATCCCCTATCCATAGGAAAACTTGCAGGTCAGTGGGGATCCGACCGCTTAGACCTTCACTGATCAGGAAAATGTGCCCTGTTCTGAATGGAGTGGTCAGGCAGCACGAGAACCACTCTAATAATTTCAATGAGATTACCATATTTCAGCTATCTCCGGCTCTTCTGTTGAAATGAATGATGCGATACATGAGTTTTCTTGATCAATGGGGGTCTAAGCAGTAGGACCCCCTATTGATCTGCTAGTTACTTCCTATCCCATGGATAGGAGAGAGCTTGCTTTTTGGAAAACCCCTTAGGGCGGGGAGGCACACTGCGAAAATGCTGTGTTTTACAGTACCTGCAAAGTGGATGGTATTGCTAGCTAGTATAAATGTAAGCCCACTGGTCATTTTGTGACCTAGGTCATTTTGCATCTTCCAAGCTTAGCTTCTAAGTGTACAGACCAGAATTAGGCCAGAATTGGACCAGAAGGGAACTTTAGGTAACAACAACCCACTAAACGAAAACCAAGCAATTATCCACAAAATGCTACTCACTATAATCATTGTTGTTCTTACCATACTTGTAAAAACCACTTTTCCACCCCAAACCAGCCATGTCACTAAGAATATCTTTATCTCTCCATCTGTTCTACCCCACCATCTGATCTTCTCTGCACAGCTACTCACAAACCTGCAAGCTTTCCGCCCCAGACACACACAACCTCACCACACTCTCTCCTATTTATACCGGCTATCCCTCTCCCTGCTACTCCTTACTTCTGGCGACATATCTCCTAATCCTGGACCACCCCAGCACCTTCCTGCTGTCGGATCTTTCTGCATAACTGGCAACAGCGCACGGAACCCCCTAAACCTTACACCTATCTCACCCACTCCTGCCCCTCTCCATGCCCTCCCTGGTGCACTATGGAACACTCGCTCTCTATGCAACAAACTTGACTACATCCACGACCTCTTCATTTCTCATAAATTATCATTTTTCGGTATCACAGAAACGTGGCTAACACCCACAGACACCACCTCCCCTGCTGCCCTCTACTATGGAGGTCTGCAATTCTCGCACACTCCCTGCCCTAACAATAAATCTGGTGGAGGCTTAGGCGTACTCCTGTCTGGCAATTGCTCCTTTGCTCCAATCCAACCGCTACCTGCTCTCACCCTCCCCTACTTTGAAGTGCACTCTGTTCGCATTTACTTGCCCTCCAACCTCCAACTGGCCGTCATATATCGACTGCCAGGACCTACCGCTGCCTTTATCGAACACTTCACCACCTGGCTAATGCACTTCCTATCCACTGACACCCCCACAATCATCATGGGTGATTTCAACATCCCCATTAACACAAACTACCCCTCCGCTTCCAGTCTCTTGTCCCTCACTGTCTCCTTTGGTCATTCTCAATGGTCCTCCTCTGCCACCCACACAAAGGGGCACACGCTCGACCTCATATTCACCCGCCTCTTCTCCTTAGTCAACCTCTCTAACTCTCTGTCCACTCTCTCTGTCCTCTCCTCTGTAACAGACCCTCCAACCCCTAAACCAACATGCCCCCGCAGGAACCTTAATCGCCTTGACATCCGCACTCTCTCAGACTCTCTCATACCACTCGCTGACATATCTTCACTCCAGGACGCAGATACCTCCGCTGACTTCTACAATACCACCATTACTTCAGCCCTTGACTCTATGGCCCCCTTCACTAACACCAGAGACTGACCGATCAATAGACAACCCTGGCACACCGACCTGACTAAAAAACTGAGACGTGCCTCACGGGTTGCAGAACATCTCTGGAAGAAAAGCCACTCTCAGGAGGACTTCCTTAAGTACAAAGAGGCAGTACTCACATTCAAGAATGCACTCACCTCTGCAAAGCAGGTCTACTTCTGCACACTAATATCTGCCCTATCCCGCAACCCCAAACAGCTATTCACTACCTTAAACTCCCTTCTCCATCCTCCTGCGTACCCTCCAACATCACTTATCACAGCTGATGACTTTGCCTCTTATTTCAAAAGCAAAATTGACACCATCAGAGATAGTCTCACCCTACACCTACCACTACCTACCACTCTATCCAACTGTCCTGTGCCCTTCATCTTTAACCTGTTTCTCCACCGTCACTGATGAAAAGCATTCCACCCTAATCTCTAAATCCCACTTCACCTCCTTTGCACTTGACCCGATCCAGTCACATCTCATCCCCAAACTCTCTGAAGTCATTACTCCTGCCCTAACCCATCTCTTCAACCTATCCCTAATCAATGGATCCTTCCCTTCCACCTTCAAACATGCTGCCGTCATACCTATACTTAAGAAACCCTCCCTTGACCCATCCGCTCCAGCCAACTACCGCCCCATCTCACTGCTCCCATACGCCTCTAAACTGCTGGAGCAACACGTCTACTCTGAACTATCCTCCCATCTCTCATCCAATCTGCTCTTTGACAGACTACAGTCAGGCTTCAGACCCCATCACTTCACAGAAACTGCCCTAACCAAGGTCACTAATGACCTTCTAACTGCCAAAGCCAAGCATCACTACTCTGTCCTCCTCCTCGACCTCTCCTCTGCCTTCGACACAGTCGACCATTCCCTCCTGTTACAAACACTCTCATCCCTTGGCATCTCAGACCTGGCCCTTTCCTGGATCTCCTCATACTTCACCAACCAGACATTCAGTGTCTCCCACTCGCACACCACCTCCCTGCCACACACTCTTTCTGTAGGTGTCTCCCAAGGCTCCGTCCTAGGACCCCTTCTGTTCTCCATCTACACCCTTGGCCTTGGCCAACTCATAGAATCCCATGGTTTCCGTTACCATTGCTGTGCTGATGACACCCAAATATATCTCTCTGGATCAGACACTACCTCTCTGTTGTCCAGAGTCCGAGAATGTCTAACAGCTGTAGCCTCCTTTCTCTCCTCCCGCTTTCTCAAACTCAACATGGGGAAAACGGAATTCATAATCTTCACCCCTCCTCACATGGCCTCACTACCTGACCCATCTATTAAAGTCAGCGGAACCACACTCACCCCAGTCCCACGGGTCCGCTGCCTTGGGATAACCTTAGACTCTGACCTATCCTTCAAGCCGCATATTCAAACCCTCAACACCTCCTGCCACCTCCAACTCAAGAACATCCATCGAGTCCGCTCCTTCTTCACCCCTGAAACTACAAAGATGCTAGTCCACAGCCTCATAATTTCCCGCCTAGACTACTGTAACACCCTTCTCCATGGCCACCCAGCTAACACTCTCACCCCCGCCCAGTCCACCTTAAATTGTGCTGCTCACTTAATACACCTCTCCCCTTGTTCTTCATCAGCCGCTCCCCTCTGCCAATCCCTTCACTGGCTACCTGTTGCCCTGCGAATAGAGTTCAAACTACTAACGCTGACATACAAAGCCATCCACAACCTGTCCCCTCCATATATCTCTGACCTAATCTCCCGCTACCTGCCCACATGTAACCTCCGATCCTCCAAAGACCTCCTACTCCGCACTGCTCTTATCCGCTCTTTACACAAACAAGACTTCTTCCGTGCATCTCCCATACTCTGGAACTCATTGCCAAGACACATCAGACTGTCCCCCACCATCACAAGCTTCAAGAAGGCCCTGAAGACTCACCTATTCAGGAAGGCCTACAACCTCCAATAACGCTACTGTCACCACACCACCATCTGTACAGTTTCTACCCTCACCTTCTGTCTCTATCCCTCTTCCCTCATAGATTGTAAAGCCCTTGCGGGCAGGGTCCTCTATCCCACTGTGCCAATTGGTCACTGTTAGTATTATATTTGTTTTGTATATCTTGTGTACTGTATGTAAATTCTCAAATGTAAAGCACCATGGAATTAATGGTGCTATATAAATAAACAATAATAATAATAACAATAATAATAATAATAATTCTGGCTAATCCCATCCACACATTGCAGAGCAAAAATCTGCAGTGGAAATAGTCGTGTTTTTATAAATCCCAGCATGTCAATTATATGTACAGAAAAGCTGGCATTTTCCATATAGGTATAATAGAGGCAGAAAGTCTGCAGAGGAAAACTCTGTGGACTTTCTGTGAAAAATGTTGTAGAAAACACTACAATGCGTTTCCGCCGCATTTTTTTCTGCAGCGCTCCTTGGCTGCGGCTCACTACGTGGGGCCTTAGCCTTAATGTACTTTTTCCATCTCAACAACTTATTCACAGGATAGAAGATAAACTATAAAATGGCAAGGGTCTGACTGCTAGGGCTCCCAATGATCATGAAAATAGGGTTATACAAGAAAGCTGAAGTACAGCTCTCAGCTATCTGTCCCATTGAAATTAATGGAGCAAGGGGGTGCTTACTTGACCACTGCTTCATTCACAACACCCCTGTTCTTATAATCAGTTGGGGTTCCAAGTGGTCAGACCGCCACCTATTCTCAACTTATTTCCTATCATATGGGAAAAGCACCTTAAGGAGCAGTTTTAACTGTATTACCAGATAACACTTTTTGGTCTACTTGGAAGAAATCTTGCTGACTTAATGGTTTATTTTAATGTTATCAAGCTACATAGTTACATAGTAGATGAGGTTGGTTGAAGACATCAGTCCATCAAGTCCAACCTATAACCCTACAGTGTTGAACCATAGGAAGGCAAAGTTATGGCACATATATACAATATTTCTAAACTACCATATCACATTTTGAAGTGAATTTATTTTATTGCTCTCCCCATATTATGAAATTAAATACATAGTCTGCAGTTAATCTTTATATAAAAAATTGCTCTTTTCGTTTTCTGCAGTAGGCATGTAATTTCATACATTGCAGGCTGCTCAGTCATATCTATCATAAAATCCATCAGACAAGGTTTCAGGTGTCTCGGTCTGTAACCTCCACTCCCTGCTCTTCTTAACATTCATAAAGCTGAGATCCCTTTTGATCCAAAATTCAGTTATTTCAGTAAAGATGAACAGAAATATCAATAGAAAGGCTGTCATGTCAAAATGCAAAATGAAAATTGTAGTGCTGATGTGGCTTCTAAATCTTCTGTGGCTGTTCCATATATCTAAATGTGGTAGAATTTCAGACAGCATATGGTAAATCTGCATGAAGCGTATTTAAGTTATCTGCTATTGACAGTCCTTTTTTGTTGGAAAGGTTACTAGGTGGTAATGAGATTACAGGGAGACCTGCTGATGGGACCTTCAACATCAGTTGTAATCTGTGGGACAATGTGGTACCAAGTGGTAAATTTCCCTGTAGCGCCACCACAGGGAAAATAAAGCATTACTAAGTGCCAATTGCAATGAATGTGTCGTTACCCCAATAGATAAAAGCCCAAAACTGAGAACCCAAATCTATTAACTCTGAACTTGCTAATAGGGCGTAGGGTGTACATTATTTTATCTACATTCTGCCATCATTTTAGAAAACCTATTTTCGTTATAATTTTTTTTTGAGATCTGAAAATACAAGATGTTTCATTAGAAACATTATAGAAAAATTTAGTAAGACATTTCAACATGTTTAGACTGAATAAGCAAACAAAATTTATAACTAAGAAATATGCAAACAGTGAATATTTGAATAATTTTACATTACATTACTGCTATATTTATCATAAGTGTGAAATTCTTAGTGCATATTTTTTATCAAATAGTTTGCCACGACTAGGGAATCTCATTCCCTGCGCTAATAATATATCTGCACCATATACTTAAATATTGGAAAGAAATAACAAAAGGCTTTGAGAGTACAGCAACAATTCTAGCCATTTGTGTATAAAACTAAGATTCCTTGTGTTCCTAAATGTGTTGAAGAACATTAGAAGTGTGCATATATCCTTGTCACTGATCCCATTCTTGATACACTGTAAAAGTATTTTTTCATGTTCTTTGTTCGACTCTTAAATACTGCAAAGAGTAAAACCAAAGAAATCACTAACATAGTTTTCTAATTTAGGCTCATTTATTTTTCAACACGTCTACATACTGTAGGTTTACTGCACCTGGCATAGCAAGCATTGCGTGGTTATGATGATATAACTAATTAGCTGACAGGACTGAGAACCACATCTGCTGGAAGTCTATTGCAAGTAACAGCTATGTGCACCATTTGCCACCCATGTCTTTATAATAAGCCTAGGATAAAGAACATACAGTACTAGACAAAGTTAAAAATAGTATTTATCCAATTTATCATAAGAAGTGCATTATAGAATAACAATATAGAGGGTCTTTCTTGGTTGTTATAATTGTCATCTATTTTAGAGCACTACTAATTCCATTGTGCTGTACACTAGAAGAACAGTTTACATACATAGAACAAGTGTAAAAGTCACAAAACTACTGGAACTAGACAAGTCAAGAGGTACAGTGGGAAAGAGGATCCTGCCCATGAGGGCTTACAATCTTGATTCTCTAGTTATATCTCTGGTACTGTCTTTAGTATATCTCAAGAAAATTATCAACACAGTTTCTTATTAGTAATCTAGTAGACACTGAACCTTTTGTAGTTTCCCCACACTTACAATGGATTGTGTCTGAATTTACATGCTATGTTATACTCTGTATAAATGCAAGCTTGGTGAAGAATAATATGCCACTTCATCAATAAGGAGTGCACATGCTAAACCCCCATTCATCCAGAAGATATAACCACACCAAACAATATTGTTGCCAATTTTTGTGGTGCTAGCCACTCTTTATTAACAATACCATACAGTACAGTTGGGTGACCCTGACTGATTGCAGCACCTCACTTGATGGGCCAGTGCCCGCCTGCCCCTGGCCCACTCATAGACTAGGAGCTAGTGGTGCAAAGGTACCTTCCCTGATTCCCCCCGAACAACTGTTGGCCACCCTGACCAACCTTCATGGTTACCCGAGTCCGTCTGAACCAAAAACCATCTGTGTAACTTGTGCCCCTCCGCAGATATGAAATCCTGCCATGAAGCTTATGGTTACGTCACCATGGCCCATAAATTCCATGTCCATGTCCTGGTTTACCTTTAATGACCCTGCACTACTAGAGAGGCTGCTATTTCTCAGACAGTCCCACTTACTACCTAACATAGTGATATTAGTACTGACTGCTCTCTCTCCAAAAAGTATCTATTTGTACAGTGCTGCAGAATATGTAGGCGCTATATAAATAAAATGTATTATTATTTTTATCAACTTATAATTTTTAAATAGCAATTAAATCTAATGTATCTCTTCTCCTTACCGACACACACTAATCCTCAGTTTCTAGTTATATTCTATATTTTTTATTACTTACTGTCTCTCTGCAATCTCTATCCCCATAAAATGGCAGCATTCATGATTGGCTTTTTATAATGGCTATGACCATGTCATAGTCCAAACCTTGACTGTTCTCATCAAATTTTGAACACTATCTTGAGGAATATTTTCCTCAGCACTTGGAGTGCTGTCTCTTCTAAGAAAAAAGGCACCTCACTAGGGGCAGTGAAGAAAGAGATGATGGAATAGAAAGAGGAGGATTGCACTGAGGTTGCTGTAACTGTCATGATCATCCTGTCATGACTGAGATGACGAATGAGCCCTCCATAGTTTTATATCATTACTTACTGTTAGTGCCGTATAACTGTAGCCTGCTGCTACTACCACCATTTGCAGGAAGGCTCTAACACACATTCTCCCTGGCAGTGGCAGATGATATGGCATGGACGTTTGCTTCCCCGACATTACCAGGTCCATTGCCACCCTGAATTTTACCATTTTTTTTTATTTAGGCAATTTTAAATAAATTGCAAAGGTGTATATAACTTCTATATATTTTTTCACTGTTTGACAAGATAAAAAACATGCTACATTTTACTGCCCCACATACAAAAAAATTCAATTGCAGACTTACTAGTGCAGTGTATATATAACTTCACCTGGCTTTCAGAGTGTTTGGCAAGGAAAAAAAGAGCTCATATTTTGTTGTGCCACTTTGATACAACAAAAACTCTATTAGGCTAAAGCCCCACGTTGCGGAAACGTTGATTTTTTTGTTGCAGATTTTGTTGCGTTTTTTTTTTAGCCAAAGCCAGGATTGGATTGAGCAGAAGGTAGAAGTAGAAGAGCTTCCTATATAATTTCCCATTTCTTGGCTTTGGCTCAAAAAACCATAACAAAATCTGCAACAAAAATAGCTGCGTTTCCGCAATGTGTGGTCTAAGCCTTACAGAGGTAAAAGTGTAGTAGTGTAGTATAGATTGACTGATGTAGCTGCTTCACACGGACTCACATAGCCTGTGCTACTACAAGTGACTCTAGACTCCTATCTCTCTCTATGTCAATTAAAATCAAAGTCTTCTTCTCTAGTCCTACATTTCACACACTGTTTTCCCCCACAATTTATTACCTGGGTATCCATATTTTCCTATATACTCTCTCTCCACAGAATGGACACCTTCTCTGGGCTTTTTATAATGCCTATGAGGTAATGATGACTGACCACTGAGTTATGACTGGCTGTCCCTGTCATAAAGTCTGCTTGCAGGGCATTATAGCGAAGCCCATCTGATCCATAAAGTCATGTGATCCTTCTTCTTCCTGCTTTCACATAGTGGCCGCCATTTAGCTGGTTTAAGCAAACTGAACCACAAAAAGTTTGGATTTGTTTGAATCCAAACATTTTACAAAATCCAGGTCAAATCTGATTTGTTAAGAATGAGATCACTCATCTCTAATCACAATAATGTTTTTGTACATTCCCAAGCGACACTATTTACAGTGATATCACAGTGGACATTCTATCGTGATGATGTCATTATAGCATGTGTGTTAATCTGAAAGCTGTGTTTGGGGCCAATAACATTTCTATGAGTTTTAGCTGTATTTCTTTTTTTTAATTTTCCTGTCATTTCTACAAACAATAAGCCAAAAAAAATCTCACCCTGTGTGTATATAAATGAGAAGGCAGTTGTCTGCTGCAAAGTTTGTAATTTAATCCTTTTACAGATGGAAATGTGGGTGCTGTACTTGAGACAAAATATTTCTTTAGCTTTTACCTTCCCACATTCATAGACATAACAGCCATAGCTTATTAATTTTGCAGCAACATCAAAATATGTGAGCTCTTCTATTTTGCATGATGAGCTTTAGTTTTTTTAGGCAACATTTTGCCATACACTAAAATGAGTGCTTAAAGGGGTTTTCCAGGCAAAATTTTTATTTTTTAAAAAAGGTGCAATCAATAGGTTAATTAATGTACCCAAATACTTTTAGCAGTGTTTTGAGTAATTTCTGTGTTTCTCTGGGAGTTTCTGGCATGCTCTGCATATGTTTACATGGGTAGCTTCCTGCTGTCTTAGACTACAACTACCATGATGCATTGCAGTTCACTCAGAATCCCTCCCTGTTTTACTAGCTAGCCCATGTACTACTAGCCCTACCTACCTAACTAACTCAGTCCCCCAACCCATTCCCCACCCCATCATACTTACCTGCCTTATTGTCCTGAAGATCATTTTCTTCTGTGCCGCTGTCTCCTCTTCGCTTGACTTCTGCCCGTGCCTGCACAATAGAGCCGTTCTATTGCACATGTGTGGGAGTCCCGCTGCTTCTCCTATTCACTCCTGCCGGCATTTGGACAATAGACCGGGAGTGCTCTTATGCGCCGGATCCCCTGAAGGAAGAGACGCTTCGTGCCCAGCAGAAGAAGAGGACATGAAAACAGGTAAGTATAATGGGGTCAGTGGGGGAGGGGGGTATTGGTGATGCTCCGTTTCCGGAAAAGGGGAAATGGAAAGGCACCAGGAAATCAGAAAATGTGCCTAGGTCGGTCACATGACTGCCCCAGGGATATGGGTAAATATACATTTTTTTTTTTTAAAGGGAGTAAATTGGGAGTTAGGCGGGGGGAAGGGGATTAAGTTTAATGTTACATTTTTAGTTTATCCTGTACAACCCCTTTAATTTATCTTAACATTTCTGCTTTCCATAACATAGGTTCTAGATTCAAATTCAGGTACAGACAAAGTACAAAAACAAATCCAGAACTAGTTAAATATATTGAGATCTACCCTGAACACAGTCAGAGTACCAAGAGGGCCCTTTCCCAATGCCCTGTGATCAAGGAGAAGCTACTCAATCTACTCAGATGCAAGAGCATAGCATAGCCCTGAGTAGATTCAAATAGATAGTAATAAAGAGAGCAGCAATGGACCCTGGAGTATACCCAATCTTTCTGGATGCCGATGGTGGCCCTGGTCCCATACATGCATATTTCAATGTGTTTATTGTTTTGCATATGGGTCACTCGGGAAGCTGTGTTGTTTGCAGTTCCTTTTTACATGAAATATTGCAATGGTAGAAAATGAGTTACTTTCACTGCAAAGGTTTTCAAACCAATTTCTTCTTAATGTGTTCTTTTTTTAAGACTGGTTATTTTTCATGTCACTTTCAGTTCAAGAATGTGACGACTTGTCCATAATTAATTTATTTCATCATCATATAGGGGAAGTGATTGGAAATGTCACTAGATAAAATATTAAAAGGGCACAAAAGTGAGGAATTATGAGAAGTGAAATGAGAGGAAAACTGGAAATAATCTATTTTTTCAGAATTTCATTCCTTAAAAGATCAAATAAGACATTTTCAAGAGAGAGATTTGTTTTTGTGATGTTTAAATCCATAATTTCTGTGAAATATTTCAGTGGTAGATTGTACTGAGGTTATTCTGCAAAATACAGATATAGATAGGTATAACCTGAAAAGAAATGTAATAGAATTCATGATGTTGTTATCTCGTATGTCCAAGGAAAATGACTGCACATTGCTACTACAGATGAGCTGTATGACACATTTATTTCTATACTTTGTATATAGCGAATAATAACCAGTTCCTACCTACAGAATATCTAACTCATGCTTCTTTGATACTGAATACTTCTACACTGTGTCTAGTTTTGTAGAGGCTAAACTATATTTTTGTATAAGAAATTAACATACATGTTATGCATTGGCTGGGTTGTATGTTGTACTAGATGTATTTGGTCGCATCTTCACGTAACTGTTGCATTTGATGGAACTTTCCACATCAAGGTTTATGACGAGTCAAAACAGTCATAGGTGGGTATTTTAACATCCCACTGAGTTGTTCATATGATATGCTTGTATGACAGTGTCTCCACATACAGTATAAATGTAGGAGTAATTCAATGAATTGCCTTGGCATGCTATAGCATTAAAATAGTGTGCCATTCATTCACTTTGTATTAGAACATCCACGCTACGTAACTATTATAGAGTGTCATAGTGCACTATGCTACAAATGTGCTGTCCATTCGCTCAATAGCTGCTCAACTTTGGTCTCATCTGACCAGAGCACCTTCTTCCACGTATTTGCTGTGTCCCTTATATGGCTTGTGGCAAACTTTCTTTCAACAATGATTTTCTTCTTTCCACTCTTCTATAAAGGCCAGATTGGTGGAGTGCACAACTTATAGTTGTCCTGTAGACAGATTCTCCCACCTGAGCTGTAGATTTCTGCAGCTCCTATATAGTGACCATGGGCCTCTTGGCTGCTTCTCTGACCAGTGCTCTCCTTGCTCGATCTGTTAGTTTAGGTGGACGGCCATGTCTTGGTAGGTTTGCAGTTGTAGAATACTTTTTCCATTTTTAGATGGTGGATTGAACAGTGTTCCTTGGGATGCTCAAAGCTTGGGATATGTTTTTAGAACCTAACTCTGCATTAAACTTCTCCACATATTTATCTCTGACCTGTCTGGTGAGTTCCTTGGTCTTCATGATGCTGTTTGTTCACTAGTGTTCTCTAACAAACCACTGAGGCCTTCACAGAACAGGTGTATTTATACTGAAACTAAATTCCACACAGCTGGACTCTATTAACTAATTAAGTGACTTCTGAAGGCAATTGATTGCACTGGATTTTATTTAGGAGTATCAGAGTGCAAGGGGCTGAATACTTTTGCACGTCACACTTTTCAGATTTTTATTTGATTAAAATTTTGAAAACCATGTATCATTTTCATTCCACTTCACAATTATCTGCTACTATGTGTTGGTCTATCACTTGAAATATCAATAAAATACATTTAAGTTTGTAGTTGTAAGGTGACAAAATTTGAAAGTTCAAAGACTATGAATACTTTTGCAAGCCACTATATATATTTTGTGTATATAAGTGCAACAATATCACAGATTCTGTGGGAAGTGGCACTGCTGGAAATGCTTTTAAAGATGACCTGTCAGCTCTTCAATGAACTCTGTGTTGTGACATTTCTCCTGGAACTGCATAAATAAATTGACAACTTGGCACTACCATTTCCCTTGCCAATGTGGTGTATGCCTACATAGTCTGACTTTCCAATCAGGGGTGACAGAGTGTCTAAGGGCATACCTTACTTGTAATGGGAATGGTAACACCCAGTTGACAATTTATTAATCAATTCTTGGGGAAGTAATAGAAGAAAAGGACAAAGCAGAGATTTAAGACGGGATGTTCTAATGAATTTTTTTCATGGGGATTTACAGATATTTTCTAATGAAGTCTCTTTTTAATAAAGGTAAGACAATATTTGTCACTCAAAAATGATATTGTACAATTGATATTTAACCATTTTTAATCGCTGGAATGTCTGATATAAGTTATAAATGGTCGCGCTACCAAGTGGAGGAAAAACTTTTCAATGTCATTGGAGAATAAACTGATAGGACTCTATTAGTAAATAGTCATTACCTAACCCTAACTATGTGACCTCGCAGTCCTATACGCAAACTCATGTGCTGTGCCATCTACACCTTTAATAAGCTGTCTAGACTCATTTTCAGAATACAGAATATGGCACAAACATCAATGTAAACTGTCTTGGTCTTATTTTAGTCTTCTGCCCTATTATGTGTTACGCTTTCCAAAACAAAACCTTAATTTCTCTGCCTTTCCTGGAATCTCATTAAGTTGAAATGAAGAAAGGAAAACTATTATTACATTGATTCTAGATATTCTTACCATGGAACAGAAACAGCCTGCAGTTTACTGTAAGCCTGATGAATAAATGACTAAACAACAAGTAAAACAAATGTGCAGCAATGAATAGTCAATGCTTCCCTTAACATAAGAGTTTATGAGCAATATACTGTGTGAATGTGTCCCCCTGAACTTCCCCTGCATCAATGAGCTTCCTGTTATGCTGCACAAGGTCTACTGACCTTTCAGACCACTGCACATTACACTAAGGGAGTCAGGGAATACTCGACTTGTACAAACATTTTCCCTTATGTGCATCCTTCCGTCGGATATTATGCTTAACAAGCCTTACAAACACTAGTCCCATAAAGGACAATGTTGTTGCCGTGTTGTATTGCACTAAAAGAAGATAGCAAAACTAATTTTGCCTAAAATGTGATCGCAACTAATATACTGTATATTGGTTAAAGGGGTTTTTATATATATATATATATATATATATATATATATATATATATATATTCAAAAATAGGCAGGGATTGTGAAAGTAACAAACAAGGTAATACTCACCTGTTAAATCCCTGGCTGCTGCAGCACTGCCACTCTAGTCCATCACAGGTCCCGGTGGCATCATGCGCTACAAGACTTAGGCCAGTAATTGGCTGCATCAGTCACATAGGTATAAGGGAATTTCACTGCTGAAGCCAAGTAGAAAAAACCGGCAGAAGGCACCAAAGTGGCAGCAC
Organism: Leptodactylus fallax; assembly: GCA_947044405.1. NCBI lineage: Eukaryota > Metazoa > Chordata > Amphibia > Anura > Leptodactylidae > Leptodactylus > Leptodactylus fallax. The sequence goes on from CAMRHE010000336.1 coordinate 1,108,436, forward strand.
CAGAGAGGCAGTGTACTTAACGGGTGAATATTGTTTGTTTATTTTCATAATCCCTTACTTTGACCAGATTTCTACTTTTAATACTATTTAATTTTCTCCATAATTGAAATACCCCCTCAAGGACCAAGCCAGTTATGAGTCTCTTGTTTGTTTTTGCCACCCTGCATAACATAATGGCCATAATATTGCAGGACTAATCCTTTTTTTTTTTTTTTTTAGGTATTTTGAGTAGTAAAAAACATTTTTATTAGCAATACAAACAATAGAATTTTTATTCCGAGACTTAGCTTTTAAAATAAAAAATAATATTTACGTAATGTTATATAGGTATATCAAGTAAAGATATGGTTGGGATTTCTTTAACTGCCAAGCTATAAAGGTGAGCTACCATATGATGTTTATATGATGCATTTGCCAACCAGAAGTAGATCAGACATGAACTCTAAACTGGTTGAAAGATGCAGTACTATAGTGGTGATCAGCCTCTGATCAAGGTCCGGGGATGTATTTTAGAGACCTTTCTTTGCATTATGCAAATTTGCTTATATCAGAGAACCAGAGACACTGTAGACCGCACTGTTTTGGGGTTCTTGCCCCTTAGTACAGAGCAGAACTATTGGATGGCTGGATGAAATGCTGTAGACACAGATCAGAGGGGCATATATAGCATTATTAAAGAAACACTATTAAAAATTGGAGTTACTGGCAGTGGCATAACGTAAATCTTGTGGGAACTACCCCTACACTACAGATTATTCTTGATAACAATGGTTAAAGGTGCTGCAGCAGTAACTCAGATACTTGAAAAGGATACAACTATAGTACCCACAACTGTGGTTATCAAGAATACAAGGAGTAAGAGGCACAGCACCTGGTATTTAAACAATGCTAGGAACTTGGTAATATGGGAAACAGCTGATATGTAGCAGTCCTACCAGTCTAAGAGATCAGTGGGGGTGCAATACTGAGGACCCCTGCTATTCAGCTGTTTGAAGGAATTGTGGTGCTTTTGCAAGCACCATGAATGCGTCACTATTTACACAATATCTCTTTTATAGTGACCGTGCAATGTAATTACAGCGTGTAAATAACTGGCTGCTATAAAAGAGATAGCATGTGGTGTAAATAGTGAATGGGCTGCACACAGTATAATGTGCTCCCCAGAGCCCTCTTCCCACAGCATAATGCACCACAGTGGCCCCACACAGTGTAATATGCTCCCCACAGTGGTCCCTTATGGTATAATATGCTCCCCACAGTGGCCCCACACAGTATAACATGCTCCCCAGAGGCCCCCACCCCAGTATAATGCTCCACATTCTGCCCTATAGAGTGTAATAGTATAATATGCTCCCAAGGGCCCCCCCCCACAGAATAATGTTCCATAGTGGACAACCCAGTATAATATGCTCCCTACAGTGGCCCCACCCCAGTATAATGCTCCACAACAGCCCTATACAATGTAATATGCTCCCAAGAGCCATCCCACAAAATAATGTTCCATAGTGGCCACACCTAGTATTATATGCTCCCCACAGTGGCCCCACCCAGTGTAATATGCTCCCCATAGTGGCCTTACACAGTATAATGCTCCACAGGGGCACCACAGAGTATAATATGCTCCCCACAGTGGCCCTACACAGTATGATGCTCCACAGTGGCACCACACAGTATAATATGCTCCCAAGAGTCCTCTCCCCCAGTATAGGTTCAAGCTGCTTCAGGTGAACTTTACGAAATATGTTTTGATGAATATTTGTGAGGTTTGACCCTGCGTTTCATTTCGGTTCTATTATTATACACTGAAGTCCCTTCAGACTCCAGAATTTAATAAGTGGAGGCCCAGAAGAAGTGAGTAAAAATTACAAACACTTATATTCACCTTTCTTCACCTCTCCTGGACATTCTTGCTACATCTGGCTCTCTCCAGCATCCTCTTCGAGCCTTTCCATCGTGTGACTAATATCATGCTCCCCAGGAGTCACTGCTAGGAATTGTGACCCCCGGGGGCATGACGTCAGTCACAGGATGAAGAAGCTCAAAGAGGATGCCGAGGACCATCGGAAGCCCAAGAGAGGAGAGTATAAGTGTTTGCTATATTTACTCATTTCCCTTGGGCAGGCTTCTATGGGAAAGGAGCCCGGCAGCATGTACATATACCACATGCTGCCGGGCACCTTTCCATTAATGGCACTGTCCACTGGCAGCAGAAATGAATACAGATCTCTGCTGCCTAAGATGTATAGTGGAGATAGCAGTCAGTGAACCTGGCTGTTCCCAAATGCTATTATGGTGCTTCAGGGCCCTGGTCTTCTCCAGCTGACTGCGGGCCCCCTACCTCTCCAGGCCCAGTCAGGGGGTGCAACTGCAATTGTTATGCCACTGGTTACTGGTAAGAGATTGCATATAAAATTAAGTACAGTAACCAATTACTCTACACTCGGAAAGTCACATGACCACTACAAAATAAGATCCGAATTTAAAGCCCCACAAAATGAGATCCATAATAAGAGAGATTTCAGAATTCCAAGAAAAGCTATGTCCATTAGGTGCTAGATTATAACTGGTTATAATGACTCAGTTTTTATTTTACAGGCTATTTGTACTTCATTCCCTTTACAGCTGATTTGTATAGTACAGATAACATATATATTGCCTATTCACCAGAAAAATTCTTTAAGCATTTTACATGGTACTACAATGAGAAATTGAATAAATGAGAAAGAATATGTCATTACAAACTCTTTCAGATACAAATTGTAAACATGGTATCTAGGCTTAATACAAGTCTAGACTAAGTCTAATCTAAAGCTGATACACACAAATACCATTGTAACCCTATTATGTTGAAATGCCTACATATGTTGAATATGATTAATGTAGGAAGGTTCAGCATACAAGGTCTAATGACAGAGATGAAGAGTGTGTTGGGATGGTTTATCAGTGGTGATACATAAAGGATGTGAACTAATTCTTTGTTCTTCACAAAAAAACTTGCAACCTGAGCAACATAATGAAAAATAAATTAATAATGCAATCCTCCCTCTTGACATTGATTCGGTCAAGATGACACTCCATTTGGTCATAGATGTACACTACATTGTGAGAAACTGAAATTACTTATTTCACCGGTAAATGAATCTAATTCACATGATATTACACATATGAGCATTGAATATGCTGCTTAGTACATCAGTATGATTAGCTCACATTTAGTATTATGTGAGAACACATCTGGAGTGCTGTGTCCAGTTCTGGAACCCCATCTACAAAAAGACAAGGATGGAATGGGTTTTTGTGTGAACCAACAGATCCTGGATTTTCATATTCCTGGTGCAGTATTTCATGGAATTTCACTAACCACCTTGTGAAGGTTCTCGCCTTGCCAAGCTACCTGACACACCTGTGATCAACCTCCTTACTTCCCACTCACAACCTGTGAGTGACCGGGTTCATAGGATAATATGAAATGATCTTTATAAATTTTATATATTTATTAACCCAAGTGGGTTAGTACTAGGCACTAACATATACAGAAATACATATCAATGGATTATCAAGCAAATATGGGTAAAAGCAAAATACAGTACAGAAAATGGGAAATAAAAGATAGGAAAATACCTGAGAAAGTTTGTAGTCAGTTTCTCTGGGCCCCCATGTGGCAGGCCTCAGGGTTCTTCCTTAAGCAAGTTACAGAGCATGTGTCTCCTACATGCTGTCCAGAACAAGAGAGACCTTTGTCACTCAGGTGAGACCATATACTACCCGAGTCTACTTCCTGAGTTATGTCACTAGGAGGGGAGAGTCCTGCCCCCTTTCCTGAGATGAACTAACTAGGCATCGTCATATTTCCTCGCCAGATGACCGCAGAGCCAAGCAAGTAGTAATACAGCAGAAATACTTAACTGGGGGTTTCTCATCATCACACACCTAAAGACAATTCATTTCTATTTACCGTATTAGGACATATCAAAAAGCCGGGTCCCCTGCTTAAGGGATTCTCCATTCTCCTCCTAGATGGTCAAATAGGAATACTTATGGTTCCTTGTGTGGAAGATCCAATTTTTCACAATATTTAGATTTTTATTACTTATTTTAAAGAGCCATTAATTCAAGGCCGCTGTACATATTAAAAAGCTATCACATACATAAGTGCACAAGTACAAAAAATATGAATTATATAAGTAATAGACTGGTACAAAGGGAAAGAGGAGGACCCTGGTTACCACTTAAAGATGACCTTTCACCATCACAATCTCCACCAGCTCCAGCTCTTTGCATCGTTTAATAGGTGTCACAGCTTGGGGCTGCCCACTTGACAGTAGAAAGTCTATTTAGCATATTGGGTGCTGACTAACAGCACCTATTGTTCAGGAATGGTTGAGGCTAGAGAAAAATTATGAGCTATTCGCTGCTGCTCAAACTTCTGCAAATAAAAAAAGATCCCCTGGCCAGGGGTGTATTCGTTTACATCTACGTATCTCCAGCGGCATGCACTGAGCATGCACTCAGGATGAGTGCACTTTCTTCCACCTGGCAGAGCTGGGCACTTGTGCAAAAGCCTCCACAAGGTGGCAGGAGTTTGGGTAAAGGTGGCTCTAACTGCACATACCCTAGATTTCTAGTGTATTTAGGCAGAGTGGAAGGAGACATCTGATGTAAGTGGAGTTGTCAATCACGCCTTGTTTGCAACACAATATTACAGCATGATAACAAAAGCCTTGAAAGGCTACAAGTTCACCCTACCCCACTGGGAGGTCACACATAGTCACAAAGAGTATTGTTAACATATCACTTTATGATAACTTGTCATGTAACCATGTTGTGTTTAGAAAAGACCCTTAACTTGTGATACACATATCTGGAAATATTTAGCCAAGAAGACAGCGAGGGGGGGTCAGAGCTGTACATCAGTCATGGTTTTCCATTATAAAACCAGAGAGTAATGTGTGGGGGCTTTGTTTCTATACACCATTATTCAATATACCCCACATACTTGCCTGGCGGATGCCAATAGGTCAGATCTGTAGGACCCTGTGGATAACCTAGGCATATGCACTGGGAAAGCATAGCAATGCATCCCCAGCAGGGCACTTTATTGAATGCCCATAGCTGACCCATTAAATTGGACTGCTGCCTCATAAGTATAAGCTGTGTGCACAGCCTAAGGTTATTATTTTCCCAAGCTGCTTTTTGCCTCATTCATGGAAATATCTCTAATGTAAACTCTTTATTTTTAGAAGCAGATAGCGGTTTCAACATCAGATCTGTTTTTAGATCTTCCCTGATGCCACCACAGTATATCTTTAGAAATGATTGTAGTCAGCTTCCATTTCCTTCTTATCAGTAGAACAGGATTTGCAATACACAAAGGTGATGGAGCCTGTGTAGTTCCAGCAGAAATGGAAAATATACCCTATGTTTGTGATGTTGATGTGTTGATTATTGCCTCTCGAGAACAAAGGCTGGGTTAGTGATCATTGCTTATTTTGTTAGTTTCTCATCTCCGGGAAATGCATTTAGTCAGCGCATTGTTTAGACAATAATTTTATATAATAATCTAGTGACTGCAATTCCCTAGAAACCCTGCTAAATACACACATCTCTCACATCCCACATCTTCCATTTATTTATTTTCAGTGATCATTTCTGCTCTTATATATTAAAGTAAATCTCGTTTAATCCACAACATCTAATATTTTGCATTCATTTCAGGTATAGTTTAGGATTAAACAGGAAAATGACAAAAGGGAAGAGACAGATAAAATTCATTAAATATATGTTACTGCATAAGGACAACCCCTGATGACATGTCATATTAAGGGGTTTTAATGCTCAGAATCTGTCAGGAATCTCAGTTTAGCTACTATTGCTTTAAGATTACCATGCTGATCTGGGAAGCTTCTGCAGAGTTCAGAGTTCTTTTAGGCTTATCCAATTAGCAACTGAGGAGGCATATTTAAACTCTCTTCCTTCTCATCCAGATGCCTGCTATTTGGTTGTATCTAGTGTGGCTGTTATATCCTGATCATGTGTACTGGATTGCTACTGGAAATTCTCATCTTCCGATTTTGGCTGTGATGTACCCTCTCAGAACTAACCTTTGGCTTGTTACTGTAAATCCGCTCGTCTGCCAATTTTGGCTTATTAATTACCTCAGGGATTGACTCTTGGCTTAGACATTCACCCTCCTGATTTATACTCCTGGTTCTGATCTGCCTTGTAAGGTATCATGGGTTCTGGTTATACTTCAGATTGTAGATCATTTATTTCTTGTACCAGGTTCTGTGGTGGTAACTTGGGCCCAAAATTCAGCATAAGTCAATGTGGCTTCGCAGCTGGCTCTGGTGAAGGTGTTTGGGTGTCTGGGATCCCTCAGCACTGTATATGATTTAAACAGCTAGTTCTACTGCTCTCTGTTGTCAGCCAGTTCCTTTAACTTCTTATATTTACTCCAGAGACGCTATCATATCAGAACCATTATTACAAAGCCACACTGTAATAATGTAATGGTTCTTGCATTGGCTTGCTAAAGTTATCCTAGTATTACATAGATAGACATTTATCTAAATTACAGCATTGTAATCCATTTTGCCTGCAGCAGCCTGATAGTCATGACTTTCCCCATTAGCTATTTGTAGGTTCTATGAGGAACTGGGTCTACAGTGATCTATCTGTTTTTCTCATTAAACAACCTCCTAAAGCAGTAGAAGATGTGAAGTCATTGGTTACTGGAATTTTAAATTGATCAAGTGTCATTTACACAGATTTACAAAAATATACAATTATAATAATACAGTCATATGAAAAAGTTTGGGCACCCCTCTTAATCTCAATCATTTTTAGTTCTAAATATTTGGGTGTTTGCAACAGCCATTTCAATTTGATATATCTAATAACTGATGGACACAGTAATATTTCAGGATTGAAATGAGGTTTATTGTACTAACACAAAATGTGCAATATGCATTAAACCAAAATTTGACCGGTGCAAAAGTATGGGCACCTCAACAGAAAAGTGACATTAATATTTAGTAGATCCTCCTTTTGTAAAAATAACAGCCTCTAGTCACTTCCTGTATCTTTTAATCAGTTCCTGGATCCTGGATGAAGGTATTTTTGACCATTCCTCTTTACAAAACAATTCCAGTTCAGTTAAGTTTGATGGTCGCTGAGCATGGACAGCCCGCTTCAAATTATCCCTCAGATGTTCAATGATATTCAGGTCTGGGGACTGGGATGGCCATTCCAGAACATTGTAATTGTTCCTCTGCATGAATGCCTGAGTAGATTTGGAGCTGTGTTTTGGATCATTGTCTTGCTGAAATATCCATCCCCGGCGTAACTTTAAATTCGTCACTGATTCTTGTACATTATTCTCAAGAATCTGCTGATACTGAGTTGAATCCATGCGACCCTCAACTTTAACAAGATTTCCGGTGCCGGCATTGGCCACACAGCCCCAAAGCATGATGGAACCTCCACCAAATTTTACAGTGGGTAGCAAGTGTTTTTCTTGGAATGCTGTGTTTTTTGGACGCCATGCATAACGCCTTTTTGTATGACCAAACAACTCAATCTTTGTTTCATCAGTCCACAGGACCTTCTTCCAAAATGAAGCTGGCTTGTCCAAATGTGCTTTTGCATACCTCAGGCGACTCTGTTTGTGGCGTGCTTTCAGAAACGGCTTCTTTCGCATCACTCTCCCATACAGCTTCTCCTTGTGCAAAGTGTGCTGTATTGTTGACCGATGCACAGTGACACCATCTGCAGCAAGATGATGCTGCAGCTCTTTGGAGGTGGTCTGTGGATTGTCCTTGACTGTTCTCACCATTCTTCTTCTCTGCCTTTCTGATATTTTTTCTTGGCCTGCCACTTCTGGGCTTAACAAGAACTGTCCCTGTGGTCTTCCATTTCCTTACTATGTTCCTCACAGTGGAAACTGACAGGTTAAATCTCTGAGACAACTTTTTGTATCCTTCCCCTGAACAACTATGTTGAACAATCTTTGTTTTCAGATCATTTGAGAGTTGTTTTGAGGAGCCCATGATGCCACTCTTCAGAGGAGATTGAAATAGGAGAACAACTTGCAATTGGCCACCTTAAATACCTTTTCTCATGATTGGATACACCTGGCTATGAAGTTCAAAGCTCAGTGAGGTTACAAAACCAATTTTGTGCTTCAGTAAGTCAGTAAAAAGTAGTTAGGAGTATTCAAATCAATAAAATGATAAGGGTACCCAAATTTTTGCACCGGTCAAATTTTGGTTTAATGCATATTGCACATTTTCTGTTAGTACAATAAACCTCATTTCAATCCTGAAATATTACTGTGTCCATCAGTTATTAGATATATCAAATTGAAATGGCTGTTGCAAACACCCAAATATTTAGAACTAAAAATGATTAAGATTAATAGGGGTGCCCAAACTTTTTCATATGACTGTATATGCAGTATATTTTAGCTACCAAATTCATCACATTTTGGCATAAGGTGTTTGAATTAATTGACAGCTACAGAAATGTAGTCTCAAAAATTCTTTTTCAATATACCCCAAATTAATGAATGTATAGTTTTGCAAGCCTGGCACTATGTTGGTTATATTATCTTCTAATCTAAAGTAAAGATGGAGCTCTACACTCCAGCCTCCTTAGGTTGCTCTGTTCATCCCATTCGTGGGTTTAGAGACATATCCCTTTGACAATAGAAATGGTCAACGTATTCAATAAATTTCTAGGAGGAATAACAAGAGGAATGGCACAATACAGATGCTCTAGAATTATTATTTCATGAAGAATTTACTAAAAAAAAACCATGGAAGCTGGCAGTTGGTCTTTAAAGAAATTTTTTAAAAGTATAAATGTTAATATAGAAGGTATAAGCTGCAGTGAAACCTTAGTGATTATATTATCCTTGTACAGGTTTGGACTGGCACACAAGGGAGCAGATGAATACCCCAGTGGACCCTTGACCCAGGGAAGCTAATGGGCTCCTAGTCCCCCAACCTGCAGGACTGGTACTGACTGTACTACATTCAGATAGGCAGCATACAGAATCACATGCAGCCTATGTGCCCATATAATAACCTTGGTAAGGTGATTGGGCCCTCATCACCAATCACCTTGCTCACAGAGCTACGGGGACCCTAATCTAGGTAGCAAGCTAACACTAAAATAACTGGGAGGTAATATTTCCATTTATCTGTATAGTGGCCTCCTAGAATGAATTCTACTGGTGGGTCCTAGGAATCCCAATCTGACACTGTCCTTGTCCTATAATATGCATTCCCCCCCAAGTGTTTGTTCCAGTTCATCCAATTGCATAATAATATCAGGAAAATATATCATACTGTGTTCATTATGCATTTATAGCCCCATTATATTTCATGTGGTTTTTAACCATCCTCTTATCAGATGTATCATTAGATTTAATGACTAATATTCTCCTTGACATAAAATAACATGGTGTGATAAATAATATGTTGAGCTAATTCAGAGGAGTAAAGGGAGAAATGCGGCTTTCAACACTGAGGATGGCATAAGGTCAAATTTGCTCTTATTTTATTCTTGGGAAATATATGTAGCAACATAAATAACAGAAGATGAAAAATTAGATATGCAATATAATATTTCAGATGACACCATGAGAATAATGAGAATTGCTCCAATATTTATATCAGTCCCATGTGGCAAATACATAATTGCTTTAATGGAGTGCAATTGTCTACTAGAAAGGAAAAGGCGGACACCATGGACTATCTTGGTACATATAACATGTCCTTAGGGTTCATCTTCCTTTTTTTTTTCCTTAAATATAACCTTCTGTCTATTCAGCATGCCATATACATATTTCATGAGCTATATGACTAGCCTCACTTGGTCATTATAGATGAGCTCAGATTAATACTCTGGATCTGATTTTAAAATGTTTCATTAAAAACATTACATTAATGGAAGATGCCAAAAGCAACCTTCTCCAATGACCCAGACAGAATAACATCTTAAAAGTCCTATGGAAAATACAATATTGTGTTCTCTATAGATCAATGATATAACCTAATGGAAAGTAAATGGATGCCCCCACGAAATAATTCTTGAGGAACCACATAACAAATTATTAGTGTGTAGGATGTATGGAGGCTTCTACACATACGTTTCAAGTAACATATGCAAAATTATCCATGGAAACAAGATATATTTTAATAGAATAGGAATTTCATATTGGCGTTGGAGGATCTGTGGGTTGCACAAAGTCTGAAATTTCTACTTCCAGGCGTGTTACTGATGCTGATCTAGATATGAAGTCTCATCTCAGGATTAGCACTAGCACTACGGTGTACACTTTATCTACAGAAAAATCTGACAGCCACAACATATTGTCTATAGTAATACAATAGCTACTACAAGTACATCAAGATTTTTTTTCCTGGTCCTTCTTTGATGCATGGCATTACATATCAGTGTAGTATAGACCTGGAATTGTGTCTTGTAGATAGTGTAGGCCACTGCTACATTCCTAGGACTACTTCTAAATGCCTTCTGATGTATTTATCTGAATGATGTCTCGTGAAATGGTTTGCCAAAATTATTACCAAGAGTTAACTAACTGCCAAGAAACTGCCATATGGCTACCATCCCATTGATTGACATTATTGATCTTAATATTACTGAAAGGGAATTTGTCACCATTTATTAAATAAAAAAAAAAAAATATATATATATATATATATATATATATATATATACATATATATATATAAATTCTCATAGCTGTTTAGATATGAACTCTGTGTACTAAAAGGGGAAGGATTTATGTTGCTTTTTGTAGAATTAGGGATGGGAGCACCATAATAACATATGCTACATGCTTTTGAACAGTGCCCCACAGGCAAGCTATCTGTATCTTTGGATAGCTGCATATTTACAATGGGTATCCTGTATTTTTGAGGTAACATCCGCTATAGGCAATGAAAGCGGCTGTAGTATAGGTATCTGCCTCTTCTAACTACCCCTTGTCCTGGTAATTCTCTGTGCTTTTTTATTGTAATTTCTTAGATTTCTGCATGCACTGTAAAAGTTCCTAGGGCAGCAGGTGGCTCAGTGATTAGCATTGCAGCACCGAGTCCTGGGATCAAATCCTGCCAAGGTCAACATCTGCGAGAAGTTTGTATGTTTCCTCCGGGTACTCCTATTTCCTCCCACACTCCAAAGACATACTGTTAGGGAATGTAGATTGTGAGCCCTATATGGGACAGTAACTGACAATGTCTATAAAGCGCTTTGTAATATGATGGCGCTATACAAGCAAGCATAATAAATAAATAACATCCTTACACATGTATGGCATATCCACCTGCTTTGCTATTTTCAGAACTCCCATAGAAATGGATGGAACAGAGAGAAACGCACATTCAAGGTAAAATCTCCATGCAAAATGGGTGTTAGGAACCCCCATTCTTGAAAGGTGGGGCCTGCATCTATGACACATTTATGTCATTCGGATATGCATAAATGTCATAAATGTGTGAGACAGAAATACCCCTTTAAGCACAGAAGTTTATATTCTATGATTTCATTTAAAGGTCATCACTGATTATATAAAGCTAATTCCCCAAACCCCAATGACCTGACATTGGATAAATGAGCAGCAGATGTTGGGTACACATCTAATGTTTATACAGACCTATAGTGAGAATCCATATGGTTTTGATCTTTTGTGCCGCTACAAGGTGTGCACTGCATTGTAATTAAATTCCCTTCAAAGCAATCTCACAGCTGGTTATTTGTGACCAATGCTTTAAAGTTGGTAGCAATGCTAATAATCCATGAACTTTAGCAACTAAAGAAGAGTTTAAAGATTTTTTTTGCAAATGACCAATAATCTTCAAGGCTGAAAATATCTGAAAAGTCAATAAAACAGACACAGTGGTATAGTGGAATGAGTATGCAAGTATAAGATACATTGATCTTCTGTCATTAACCCTAGTCAGTGGTCTTACAATGTCCAGTGGGTTTAGATAACAATATGGTCAGCAGCAGCCAGCATGGCTTATACATGAGAGATCTCTTTACACAAGCACTTGCTTTTTAAAGTAGTTGGCATTAATCTGAATAGGGGCAGGAAGCAGATGTAATATATCTCAATTTCTTAAATTATATGGTACTAGTCTTCACATAAGCTTATGGTAAAAATTAAAAAAAAAATTCTTGCAAAGATGTACTATTAATGTCCAACCTGTGTACAACCATTTGTTCTTAGGCATTAAGAATAGGGCTTTTCTGCAGTCTCAGTAGCACTACCAAGTTGTATGCAGCCTGCTGTATGTTCATATGACTCTGATTCATACAGCAAAAAAACGCAGCAAAATCCGCAACAAAAAAAGCTGAGATTCCTCAATGTGGGGCCTCAGCCTAAGCTTTTGCAGCTAGTTTAAGATTTAGGGACTGGAGTACTGTTTCTTCTATATCTGGGAAATCCAAAACTTCAGCAAATAAATATTGCTGTGTAGTGCCACCTAGCTTGCTATAATCGGCTAGGATATAAATGGGTTTCTAGTAACATTGCTGGGTTCTAGGCGATAGGTTTAATTTCTGTACCTGGTGATCTAGGTCTGAGAAAAAGTTAATATTGCATATCCCAAGTCTGTCGGTTGAGACTAGAATATATAGAAGATAATCCAGTCTGACACAGGCTGTTCCCTATGGGGGTCTTGCTAGTGAGAAATTGAAGTAATATACCTGGTACAATAATTATAAAATCCTCAAAGTCACCTAACACACCAATGTCTCATATAAAATAGTATTCCGAATGTCCTCTTGTATTCATATAGCTCAGGCCCTTGTTGGCACATACTGTATAGACTGTTTCAAGCCAAAATGCAATGTCAGGGAGATACGGTACATCAATGGTCAATGCCAAAGCTTTAATACTCCATAGTAGGAAATCTAAAACGAAAAAAGCTCATAGAAAATAATCATTATATGGTCCAAAGTAGAAATATAATAAGGCATGCACTTTTGAGTAAAATGATAGCTTAGACTATTGCTCAGCAAAGGCCAGGAGGCAAGGCTCTTACCTCTATCTGCTGTAGAATTAATAATTATTATTAGTATTGCTGAAGGCAATTGAAATTAAGCGACAAGAGCAGAGAAACATTCAAGGCCACAGATTTCAAGGCTACAGAAATCTCATTTGGGAAAGTCTTTGCTATTTCATGTTGTAGCGTACAAAAAAGCCCCACACATGCATTGTAAAAAGCAGCATGTTTACTGTGAAGGTTAACCATCCTATTAGGCTTGTACGCTTTATAGATATGCTATATCAATGGTAACATTTCCAAGGGCACATGGCACTGAATCTTGTATCAGTTTGTTCAATTAATATATGCCTGATATGCATTATAAGAGAATAGCAGGGGAACAAGTTCTTGTTACACTTTGTATCTAATTCTGAAATGCGGCGTCTTTATTAGCCTAATTCTTGTTACAGGTATGTGTTAGCGAATTTTAGAGAACATATGTTTTGCTACCAAAAACTCCCTATTAGGCTAGCAACCTTAAAATAAAAGGCACAACTATGAGTCAGTTCTGCATCCCATCTGTTTGCTGTGTCTGCTATATCCTAATATAAAACTATTGTCAGCTATATTTTCTACCCTATGCAGTTTGCTTGAAGACATGGCTATTATTAATCGTATATTTCAGGGCAGCTAACATTAGTATTATTATTCTCATATCATGTGATAACATATGGGTCTGGAGTCTTAAAGCAAAAGTTTGTGTTGGCATAAACCAATGAAAGAAAATACATACAGGCAATGAGAATATGTATATAAAGCATATGCTGATCCAAAACATACAGAACAAGGTTTCATGTGACTCAGAGCAACCACCGATTAAGTCATTGCAATAAAAAGACTCACAAATTCACCAGTCTATTCAGCAGATTGATTTTGCTATCTGATGTAGCATTCAATTTAGATACAAGAAAAGTGCCAAATAACTATGTTCATCTCTGACATCCATTTTTTTCAAATATATTTGTGTTAAATCTGATAATAAATAGAAAGCAAAGCTAGGGCTTCATGCACACAGCTGAAGATGGTATCCGTGTGCTGTCAGTATTTTTCACAGACCCTATCATTAGACTAGACAGACCGAGCTGCAAAAACAGGCAGGAATAGTACCTGCTCTATATTTTGTGGCTTGCTTCTATGGCCGCCACATACAAATCCGTAAAAACAGATGCGTATACGGGGCCATAGAAATGGACAGGCCCATATATTTTCCTCAATTTCTGACCTGTAATTTTTGATAAAGAATGGCAATAGACTATGGTCATGTGCACACTATGCACACTGGTCCTATAAGAAGTTAACACTCAGAAGTAAACACATAATAAAAATGAAGTTAGTGACACTGACTAGTGTCTGTCTGACCAATCCATTTTGACACAGAAGTCTAGAATAGGAGGCAGAAAGAAACACTGCTAGCTGATCGAGGGGGTGAGACAGGAGACAGTGCTGCCTCTGCTGTGTCCTGTTAGTTTGTCATGGAGCCATGATCTTATTAACTATTGCTAACTGTCCACACCATGGCTTTTCCTCTACTGCACCATCTGTTAATCTCACATAGAGGAGCACGAATAACCTGTCACCCTGAGCTGGCTTCTGTCTGTATATTTGTCTCTGTTTCATCAATATCATGCATACAGGAAGGGATGTCTGGCATGTTTAACAAGAGGTTTATTTTCTTTGATGACCCCTAAATCTAGGTAATCAATATCAGATTGTTGGGGGTCAACTTAAGAAAACCCAACTGATAATGTAAATAAAAAGAGCCACAGTACTCCAGTGTGTACTGAGACCTTGTCACTGTATACCAGACACAACACCATGCCTGGTATTGCAGCTCAATCCTATGCACTTGAAAGGAACTGTGATTGATGAGTCCAAGAGTCCAGAGCACTTGCCTGGGTCCCCTACCAATCTGATCTTGATCGTCTATACTAAAGACAAGTTTTCATTATTAACCCTCTCTCATTCTAATTTTTTTTTTTTTTTTTTACTCTCCACCTATTTTTCCATTCACAGGTTTAAAAAAAAAAAAAAAAAAAAAACACAGGTGCGCCTAGTTTCATTTTATACAGTGTTTGCTGTGTGGTAAAACAGACAAGTTACTGATATTCTGAGGATGGGTCCAGTCATGGAGATGCCAAAATTATATAGTTTTTTATTGTAAGTTTTAATAGCTTTACAAAAATTAAAAAATAATAAAATTTTAGTTGCCATATTGTGACACCTATTTTGTATTTCCACGTATGGAGCAGTGTAAGGCATCTCTTTCTGCAGGGAAAGCTGTAGTTGTTATATGCACCGTTTTGGAAAATGAATGCTGTTATCACTTGTTATTCAAATTTATGTGTGAGGCAAATGGTGAAAAACAGCAATTTGGCCATTTTTTTCCCCAGCAATTATTAAATACTTTGTTATCCTATTTTACTTCTATTTAGTAGAAAACAGGCTCTAAACTTCTCCATAGCAATGCTCTAACTAAGCATAATCTGGCACATACACCGTACTCAATTTGCATTGCCAGTATGTAAAAATGTAGCAGTCGCCCAAGGTAGAACGTGTCACATTAAATAGCTATCTCTCTATTTTTGTAATACCTAGAACCATAGTTCTGGTGTCATATAAAAGCTGAGATTCCCAGTTTTAAACGCTACAAATTATAGCTATTAAAAAGGAGATATGGCTAGTTAAAAACACAGTCAGGAATGTGATTTTTATATGCAATATGAACTGCAGCATATAAAGCTCATATTCCTGACTGTGCTTTTAACTAGTGATATTGCCATCTTTTACTGCTAGAACTGCGATCTTGGTAGGACATGAACTCTGAGACTCTCGGCTTTTATACACCACCAGAAGCACTGCTCAGTTAGACTGTTTCTAGGGAGAGCTTTAGAGCTTATTTTCTATTAAAAGGAAGTAAAATAGGTTAATAAAAATGTTAACACCCCTCCCATAATAGTAAAAAAAATGTTTATTACAATTGAAAGCATCAGTGCCACAGAGGACATCATGTGGCACCACCCTGGCAGTTAAGAATAACCGAATCAACAATGGGTGGCAGTTGTGACTGAAATTCTTAAAAATAGAACTACATGACCTATAGAAATCACAGTAATGAATTAAATCTGCAACGGAACACACAGAAAGATACATTGTGTCTACATACAGTAGGATGTAAAGTGATTGCCTCGAGGACAGTGATCAATTAGGCTTAATTAAAAGAGAACGTCTTCTTACTACAGGAATTAAGTTGTGTTTAATTGGAGAGTGGATTGTTTCACAAATGTTAGTAAGGAGGAGATCAATCTATCTCTAAAACTTTCCGCACTTTGAAGTTATTGTATAGAAAACAAAGCCAAAGAAGAAATAAAAAGTTTCTCTATCTCACAATAATAAACTAAAAGTCAAAATGGAACAAAGTCATTAAAAGAAAAGTTCACTGTGTCCTTTAAACAGTGAGAATTATTCATGCTTTCAGCATCAGTATATCCTTGAAATAGGAACTGACTACAGGAGTTATAGGAAGATATACATTAATAAGCTGTAATTTAGGGTTTGAGAGTCTCTAGCGGACATAAAATATGCATTAAATACATACAGAAAGTAAATATCTCTGTATTTTTGTCTTCCTAAAGTCCACATCACAATACCATACCACTTTATCATTCTGCTTTACCATCCCCTAAAGGCTATGGTTCTCACTGCTCTTGTGTTTTTGCTGTTGCCTGTTCTAACCCTTCCATTGTGACCAATGGTCAGGGGTATAACTTCAGAGGGTGCAGAGAGTAGTTGCAGCTGGGCCCAGCAGCCTTAGTGGTCCCATAAGCACTGGTGAAACTATAGAGGTTGCAGCTATGACTGGGCCCACAGGTAATCCTCACAACACTAATGCTGATTACAAGCCTTTCATCGCCTTTCCGATTTCTTTTGATGGCTTCCTGCGCATGTAAAGTTATAGCCCCCTGTGCTCTGGTCAGCTGGAGTATGACAGGTGAAAAAGATTTATGATACACAAACTTTTACTGTCAAAAGAAAAATAACCTTTTAATAACAAAATGAGCAGTTGAGTCCTGTGCATTAAGCCTATATGGAAGTGCACAGGGGCTGTATGACTCCTTAGTAAAAAGACTTATGGTCTTCATGAAAAAACATCCAGTGACGGATACTTCCATAAATATTAAGTCTTATGGAGCATGTAAAGTTGGTAAGAGAGAGGTAAAAAGCCCCAAACCTCTGGCAAAAATCATGACGTAAATAACATGATATTAAACTATTGCTTTACTACTTTACTATAAAGTAATATAATAATTATTAGTGGTAGCCTTACAGTCATTAGCATAGAGCATATACTGGTCATAGGATCATAATGTATTCCATTTCCAGGCATTTAGTCAATGGGGATTATTGTTTGGCTGAACATGTTCATACTTAAACACTATCTAGTTTCACTAAAATTAACATAATATACTGGTATTAAAACCATAATTACTTTTCATGAACACTATGCCAAGATCACTTGGTTAAAGACACATTAAGATTATAGCCAGGGGCAGTAGTTGCACTGCTGACATTATGTTCCTTACCAGACAGGAAAGTAGTAAAAGGGGAGGTAGAACCAAAATCATAAACCCTGCTGAACAAGTTTCAAATAACATATAATAAATGAAATTATAAGAATTATATCTGCCTCTCTGCTCATTTTCAGACTAATTCTATACACATAAAGTTTAAATGGCTGAAATACACTGAAATAAACCATATTTTGGCAAATCCCCAGCACACTGGAAGAAAAAATAAAAACTAAGTGTATATAAATAACAGAGACATCATGAAGCCTATTGGGAGGTTATGTTTGGACTAAAGAAATCTTCCTTGAGAATTTGGTGCATTATTGTGTTACTGTGTCAGTTTTTCAAATACCCTTATCAGAGACTGCTATTACATGCTGTACTTGTTATGGCACCCCCTGTTGTTCATTTGAATCCCTCTAAGAATGTCCACTTAATGCAGTGATGTTGAACCTTTTAGAGACCGAGTGACCAAAGTGCAACCCAAAGCCCACTAAATTAAAGCAAAGTGCCAACACGGCAATTTAACTTTAAATTAACCTGCCTCCCCTGCATCCCCCCTCTTGCTCACACGCAGCCTGCACCCCCATTCCCCCTCTTGCTCACACGCAGCCTGCACCCCCATTCCCCCTCTTGCTCACACATGTTGTCTCTTCTCTCCTCCTTACCTTCCATCAGCCTTCATTCCCAGCAACTCCCTCTTTTTGTGTAACGCCACACTGTCCTGTAGTATCCAGAATAGTTCCGTCCAAGCAAGAGTCTGATCACATGGTCATGACGTCATCAAAGGTCCTTTAGCCCACTAGGATTTAGCATCTACCATGTAAGCAGCGGTCCTTAGGACCGCAGCCAACACTGACTGTTTTCAGCTGTAAGTGCATTTGCACATACAGTCATGGCCAAAAGTTTTGAGAATGATACAAATATTAATTTTTACAAAGTCTACTGCTTCAGTTTTTCTAATGGCAATTTGCATATACTCCAGAATGTTATAAAGAGTGATCAGCTTAACAGCAATTACTTGCAAAGTCAATATTTGCCTAGAAAATGAACTTTATCCCCCAAAACACATTTCAACATCATTGCAGCCCTGCCTTAAAAGGACCACCTAACATCGTTTCAGTGATTGCTCCATTAACACAGGTGTGGGTGTTGATGAGGACAGGGCTGGAGATCAATCTGTCATGATTAAGTAAGAATGACACCACTGGACACTTTAAAAGGAGGCTGGTGCTTGCCATCATTGTTTCTCTTCTGTTAACCATGGTTATCTCTAAAGAAACACGTGCAGTCATCATTGCACTGCACAAAAATGGCCTAACTGGGAAGAGTATTGCAGCTAGAAAGATTGCACCTCAGTCAACAATCTATCGCATCATCAAGAACTTCAAGGAGAGAGGTTCCATTGGTGCCAAAAAGGCTCCAGGGCGCCCAAGAAAGACCAGCAAGCGGCAGGACCGTCTCTTAAAAGTGTTTCAGCTGCGGGATCGAGCTACCAGCAGTGCAGAGCTTGCTGAGGAATGGCAGCAGGCAGGTGTCAGTGCATCTGCACGCACTGTGAGGCGGAGACTCTTGGAGCAAGGCCTGGTCTCAAGGAGGGCAGCAAAGAAGCCACTTCTCTCCAGAAAAAACATCAGGGACAGACTGATATTCTGCAAAAGGTACAGGGAGTGGACTGCTGAGGACTGGGGTAAAGTCATTTTCTCTGATGAATCCCCTTTTCGATTGTTTGGAACATCTGGAAAACAGCTTATTCGGAGAAGAAGAGGTGAGCGCTACCACCAGTCTTGTCTCCTGCCAACTGCAAAGCATCCTGAAACCATTCATCTGTGGGGTTGCTTCTCAGCCAAGGGAATCGGCTTTCTCACAGTCTTGCCTAAAAACACAGCCATGAATAAAGAATGGTACCGGAATGTCCTCCAAGAGCAACTTCTCCCAACCGTCCAAGAGCAGTTTGGCGCTCAACAATGCCTTTTCCAGCATGATGGAGCACCTTGCCATAAAGCAAAGGTGATAACTAAATGGCTCAGGGAACAAAACATAGAGATTTTGGGTCCATGGCCTGGAAACTCCCCAGATCTTAATCCCATTGAGAACTTGTGGTCAATCATCAAGAGACGGGTGGACAAACAAAAACCAACAAATTCAAACAAAATTAAAGCATTGATTCTGCAAGAATGGACTGCTATCAGTCAGGATTTGGTCCAGAAGTTGATTGAGAACATGCCAGGGAGAATTGCAGAGGTCCTGAAGAAGAAGGGTCAACACTGCAAATATTGACTTGCTGCATTAACTCATTCTAACTGTCAATATAAGCTTCTGTTACTCATAATATGAATGCAATTATATTTCTGTATGTGATAAAAACATCTGACAAACACACATAAAAACCAGAGGGCAGCAGATCATGTGAAAATATAATATTTGTGTCATTCTCAAAACTTTTGGCCATGACTGTACAGCTGAAAGACATGATCACTCACTAACGGGAAATCCTGTACCGGATTCCATGTTAGTGAGCGATCATGGCGAAGGTGCGTGTGCCAACTGAGAGGGCTGCGTGCCCTCTCTGGCACGCGTGCCATAGGTTCCCATCACGGACCTAATGTGTTCATTAGTATTTGGTCTCCTGCACACAAATACCGTCTGGCAGATCCGAACTATAGTATATTGCCCACATTTCTTGGCTTGAATATGGCATAACTAAAAAAAAAGACTGGGCCCCATAGCAAACATTTTCAATGGGCCCCTTGTGGATCTGGATACTTACCCCCTGGTGCCCTAGATTCCCTGCAGAGTACCACTGTCAAATACTGTATTTAACCTAATCCTAAGCATAACATTTGCTATCAAGTTCTTCTCCCCCATAAATAGATACAGTGGGGAAAAAAAGTATTTAGTCAACCACCAATTGTGCAAGTTCTCCCACTTAAAAAGATGAGGCTGGTCTGTAATTGACATCATAGGTAGACCTCAACTATGAGAGACAAAATGAGAAAACATATCTAGAAAATCACATTGTCTGATTTTTTAAGAATTTATTTGCAAATTATGGTGGAAAATAAGTATTTGGTCAATAACAAAAGTTCATCTCAATACTTTGTTATATATCCTTTGTTGGCAATGACAGAGGTCAAACGTTTTCTGTAAGTCTTCACAAGTTTGGCACACACTGTTGCTGGTATGTTGGCCCATTCTTTCATGCAGATCTCCTCTAGAGCAGTGATGTTTTGGGGCTGTCGCTGGGCAACACGAACCTTCAACTCCCTCCAAAGGTTTTCTATGGGGTTGAGATCTGGAGACTGGCTAGGACACTCTAGGACCTTGAAATTCTTCTTACGAAGCCACTCCTTCGTTGCCCTGGCTGTGTGCTTGGGATCATTGTCATGCTGAAAGACCCAGCCACGTTTCATCTTCAATGCCCTTGCTGATGGAAGGAGGTTTGCACTCAAAATCTCACGATACATGGCCCCATTCATTCTTTCATGTACACGGATCAGTCGTCCTGGTCCCTTTGCAGAGAAACAGCCCCAAAGCATGATGTTGCCACCCCCATGCTTCACAGTAGGTATGGTGTTCTTTGGATGCAACTCAGCATTCACTCTCCTCCAAACACGATGAGTTGTGTTTCTACCAAACAGTTCTACTTTGGTTTCATCTGACCATATGACATTCTCTCAGTACTCTTCTGGAACATCCAAATGCTCTCTAGAAAACTTCATACGGGCCCGGATATGTACTGGCTTAAGCAGGGGGACACGTCTGGCACTGCAGGATCTGAGACCCTGGCGGCGTAGTGTGTTACTGACAGTAGCCTTTGTTACGTTAGTCTCAGCTTTCTGCAGGTCATTCACTAGGTCCCCCCGTGTGGTTCTGGGATTTTTGCTCATCGTTCTTGTGATCATTTTGACCCCATGGGGTGAGATCTCGCGTGGAGCCCCTGATCGAGGGAGATTATCAGTGGTCTTGTATGTCTTCCATTTTCTAATTATTGCTCCCACAGTTGATTTCCACACACCAAGCTGCTTGCCTATTGCAGATTCAGTCTTCCCAGCCTGATGCAGGTCTACAATTTTGTTTCTGGTGTCATTCCACAGATCTTTGGTCTTCACCATAGTGGAGTTTGGAGTGTGACTGTTTGAGGTTGTGGACAGGTGTCTTTTATACTGATAACAATTTCAAACAGGTGTCATTACTATAGGTAATGAGTGGAGGACAGAGGAGCCTCTTAAAGAAGAAGTTACAGGTCTGTGAGAGCCAGAAATCTTGTTTGTTTGTAGGTGACCAAATACTTATTTTCCACCATAATTTGCAAATAAATTCTTAAAAAATCAGACAATGTGATTTTCTAGATATGTTTTCTCATTTTGTCTCTCATAGTTGAGGTCTACCTATGATGACAACTACAGGCCTCTCTCATCTTTTTAAGTGGGAGAACTTGCACAATTGGTGGCTGACTAAATACTTTTTTTTTCCCACTGTAGGTATTCCTGTGTCTTTAAACACCTAGTCTACAATCTTATATATTTTTCCCGTACGGCGGACACTTTAGTGGGAAAAAAATTCAAAAGAGTCGAACTGTTTTACTGTTCCCCAAAATGGTCTATATAAAAAGTACATTTGGCCCTGCAAAAAAAGACAGCTTATGCATGCCCATATACAGAAATATAAAAAAGTTACAGGTGTCAGAATATGGCAACTTCAAGAAATTTTTTTTTGCAAAGTTTTGGATTTTTTTTAGTGTTTAAAACGGAAAAAATTACTACATAAATTCAGTATAGCTAAAATTGTACCAACCCATAATCCCCCTAAGAAAGTTGCATAAACACAGTTTTTCTTCAATTCCACCCTATTCTGATTTTTTTTTTTTCCAGATTCCCAGTACATTGTATAGAATATTAAACCACTGTACCCTGTGAAGTACAATTTGTTCAAGAAATATCAAGTGCTCCTATGGCTCTGTGAACGAAAAAAAATTTAAAAGTTATGGCCTTTGGATGGTGGGGAGTCAAAAACGAAAATCTAAAAATGCCTGCAGTGGAAAGGTAATAATTAGGAACTGAGTAATATTTTATTTCACCTCTAGTGGTGCTGCAGGGAAACTGTAGACTTACTGAAAATTTCCTCACATATTATGGCTCCTTGCTGTGATCAATTTATTATCAGGAGACACTTTCAACAAAAAGGATCGTACAAAATAAATTAAAATGCAAAGCCAAATAACAAAATTTTTTGGACAGGTCTGCTACAGATGCACAAAAGCAGTCTTATCCAGTGCTATACACTTCATCCCTATCAATTATAGTGCATCTAAACAAGAGTGCTAAAGCATATTATAGGAACAACCTGGCTAGATAGAAGGTCGAGCGTCTGGGTCCTGTTGTGCTTGTTTGCCTTCATACAGACAGTTGCAAACATAGTTGACTGCAGTATGAAACTTTTCTTCTCGCTTCTCTTTTAATAGGTTCAGACAGGTTAAAAGTGCTGTGCCCCAGAGAATAAACCTAACCGAAAAAGTAAAGACAAGATATTTTAAGCATGAAAACATCACTCAAATTAGTGGCGTGAAGTGAGATGAGGATAAATACATTCTAAAAGGAAGTCCTATAAAAATTTCAAAACTGTCCATTACAGATCGTACAAGTGTAGAAAAAAATAGGTGAAAAAAGCTATTTTTATGATTTCAGAAGCTGCTAGGCAAAAAGACAAGTCTAAGCAGTTTTAGAAAGCTCATTAGCAGTCAATGTAAGCTCCACGCCTCAAGTCTTAGAACACGGTTACTTAAGATTAGGTCCTGCCACACAGCAATAATACCAGCAACCTACACAGTCCAGGTCAACCCAGGATGCCACTTAACTGAGGATGTCAACACAATATCTAAAATAAATGTCTCTCCACCAACAAACAGGTTAAATCTCCTCAAACAAACTGTCTTTTACTTCAATACTTGTACTGCGCTGTGTTATACAGCCGTAGGCCATAACTTCCCTAAAGTGATTAAATGGTTTATGAGTTTGTGATGGGGAAACTCTGTTAAAGCTTCAAACATTGACAAACTGTGACTAAGTACCTGAATGAACCAAGCCTGTAGCATTTTATTTTGGCTCCAAAGTACTAAAATCCTATTCCCCTCAGAACAGCAAACACTTTTATGAGAAAGACTTCTTTACCGCTTTTCTGATCTTTGGAAGACATTGCTGGGTGGCGTGAACTGATTCACTCAGCACTTATATAGTGGTCATCAGGACGTAAAGGGAATACATAATTAGAAAATGAGATTTTAATTTTTTTTTTTTTATTATATCCTGTTCTTTGTTTTCTTGATTTTTATTTTTAGGTGACTGACCACTAAGAAATATCTTCATTTTACATACTCAACACTACAGTACACACAATAAGCTGGCAATAGGCTTCTGATTTCTGTAGCTACTGTATACACTAGGACAGGATGAGTAAAGTCATGTTATCATTGGAGGGTGTGAGAGTTAATAACAGCTCAATTGGGCTGTATCCTTATATACACGGAAAATACTATATAGACACATGTCCACATTTAACTGATCTCCAGTTTCTTAAGGCAAGGTTCACACCTACGCCCAGATTCCGTTCGGGGATTCCGTTCCCCATTCCGCTTGAAAAATGCGGAGAGAAAAGTCCTGCAAGCAGGATTTTTCTCTCTACATATTTCGGGCGGAAACCGGGCGGACCTCATTATAGTCTATAACCACTTAAGTGGATTGGGTTTCCATTTTTCTGGTCCCACAGTGGACCCGAAGAATAGAAATACAAACGCAGGTGTGAACCTAGCGTAACTCATGATAAGCATATCTGACATGTAGCCAAAGAGGACACATCTGTACATCTCACTTGTCACTTTCTCATGAGACTAGGCTGTACTGCATTACTTTATGGAGACTGGAAAAAATCTATATCAATTCTCTGTCAATTAACTATCATCAATTTTAGCTGCCATAAACCACATGCACTCTGCTTAACTGTCTATACAGACAATACAAAAAGAAAACGTGTCTTCAATATGGCTGCCCCAAGGAAGTTTAAAAATAAATAACTACAACATAGAAAATAGACCAAACACAAACCAGATCACATAGTGAAATGCCCAAAAAGCAGTGAGGTAGAAACAGTCTTGTTGCACGAGTAATAGGTTTGTCCCAAATATCAGGTCCTATGGCGCCCTGTGGTTCAATTGATCAATATGCTGTGGTCACTGCCTTTGCCAATGGATGCAATATCATGTTTGTTCCACTATTAAAAGCAAGTGAAAAGAGTGCCAATCACATTATTTCATTCTATTTGTGTAGAAGTCAAGCACTTATACAGTCTTATACATATACAGTCTTAAACACTTATAAGTCATACATCAATGGCCACAACTCAATATTCCAACTCTAACATAGTGACATACACAACATAGAATGGATTAAGGATAAAATTGTAAATCCAAAAAGATCAAGAATTTCTTTGAGAAATGGGAGCATTCATTTTACATTGAGAAGAGAAGAGTTGATTCAGACTGTAGCCCCATTCACTTTAGCAAAATGTTACCTTATGAGAATTTGAGAGATAACCAGGACCATTTGAAAATGAATGAACTTTTTAGATAAGGATGTAAAAGATAAAGGAAGAAGGGTAGGAACAGTGGGTGTAGTCAATGGTAGCCATCCTAAATATCCTAGGAGAAAACTGCTGAGAGTCAAACCAGTTTATGAACTCCACCTAAGCATTGTACACACTTAATTTTTTGCCTTAGTGAGGTTACAGAACTACTGTAAAACTTTTTATCTATTGTCGTATTAGGGCCTGCAAGACCCTCATTTCTTGTAATATTCTTTGATATCTGTACAAACAAACTTACATTGAATGAACTAAATATAAATAAAATACAGGACATGTAAGGAGCAAAAACTGAAATAAAATGAATAAAAAATATAGTGAAAACAATAAAGAGAAGCACATTTACATACCAAATTTCATTTTTCATCAAAAAATTCAGGAAATTAAATCCTGCAATGTAATAACATTAACCTTTCAGACACAAATGGGACTAACAACAGAGCAGAATTCAAATCAGAGTATGGTCCCGACCAGCTGCAACAACGATGGCAATAAAATGGAGGCACTGGGCTATGAAATAGCATCTCTACCTTTGCTAACAATTACTTTATAACTAATATGATATGTTTTAACGACTTTTTACCTTGAGCATGAAGGTGTAGTTATTAAAGGCACAAACATAACCTATGAAGCTAGAGTTCATTACCAGGCAAACAATGGAAAAGCAGTAGAAGGTTGGTATATTGCACACAATTGCTGCCAGTATGAGTGGCCTAGACATGGCTGACTTTTCTTTACCTGAAATATTAAACTCCTATGTTATTTGATAATAACAAAATTTAGATATTGTAATAAAAAGCTAATAAACTCCATTGTTTAGCACAATCTACTCATGTATAATCAGGCAATGGCTTACCTTGATCCTGTAGCTATTTTCCTTTTTCATTTCATTTTTAGTTAAATGTATTGGACAATACATCTTAACTTTTACAAATCTGCTGGAAACAATACCATGAGCAACTTACTGATATAATTAACTCATTAGTTCCATCATCCCCAGCCCAGGAGTGCAGCCCCCTAGTTTAGTACAGCTGGCTCTGTTGTTTACACAGCTCACTTGTCCCACACATGGCCAGACACATCCATCAGCGACTTCTACTGTATAATATCATACACATTGTAGGTAACTAGTGCATGAGCAATGCAGTGCCAGTCTTTTTCTCTGAAACACCTGCTGGCTTAATTGCCTGTAACAACAGCACTAAGTAGCCCTGTGGCCACTTTCAAGTGGTCCTAGCTATGCCGTCATATAACTCATCATATCAGAAACTGCAAGCACTCAGTAACTTGAACAAGACACATTTATCAATTTTACACAAATGCACAGTTTTATCACATTTTTTTTATTTTACTTTGTGTAAAACTATCTAGCGGTGTTTATGTAGATAAATTTTGGTACAGCTGGTATGCTTTCCAGCTATCCTGTGGCCCTTAAAAGCATAACTGTCAAGCTAAAGAATGGTTACAGAGAAAGGTGGGGGAATTAAGTGAATTTATTATTCAGCAGTCCTTATATTACAGCATATAGATCATACATTATCCAGATTTCTTGGGACCCTGAAAGGCAAATCTGGCATTGCATGACAACTACAGAGTAAGGAGGAAGGTTTTCATTGCACAGTCTCTATTACAGCTTTCCATGGAAGATTACTAAGCTTTCTTAGGAGCCAGAAAGGCAAATCTGGTAAGTTATTGGATAGGGGACTTATTTAGGTATATTTAATACTCAATACTCCTACTCCTATTACATTTTCTGATATGTTACCCAGATTTCCTGGGACCTGGAAAAATATAGTATTCCCTATTACAGCTCCATATGTTATATCTAGCTTTCCCAGAAACCTGAAAGACAAATCTAGCAAGCTTTGGCATGATTTGGGAGCAAGCAAACTAGGGTTAATACCATCCTAATACAAGTTACAATTTTGAAAGCTGTCTACTGAAATTACTGAACAAAAGTAACAACAGCCTTATCCCCATCAATATTATTTCCCCCCATTTTCTAGTTTTAGAAATATCACAGTTTTTCTTCTTTCTACCACTAATTTACTTAAAGAAGGTTTTATCAGCTACACTTCCAGTTTCTTTATACCTCTTAAAAGCTGCCTTGTTTTATTTTACTATAATATTTCTCTAGTAAACTATAGTGATCTCTTTTACTTTTGCCAGACAGTTTTTGGTAACCCCTTTTAATAGTTTCCACTCGATATATTCTCCTGCTGTTTTATTCCACCCTTTAAATTCCAGTTTTAAACACTCCCTTTTGTCATATGCAGCAGATTGTAGACCCATTATGCCACTTAACTGGTTTGGCGTTGGGCCATTCTTAAGGGCGTTATCTTGGTAGCCTCACCGGTCTTCACCCTTTAACCCCGTGTGGTCTTTGCTGTGGGGAGGCTACCAAATCATTAATTCTTGGAGTGATCCCATTGTAGGTGGCATCTGACCAGGGACCAGACAGACTCTGGTGCAAAGATTAATGGCAAGCTGCAAGTAAACAACGTCATAAACAAGCCGAAATGTCAGGCAGAAAGCACTGATTCTCAAGATGAGCAAAGACAGAGGTCATCTCGGGTATGTAGCAGAACAGGCTCAGGATCAAGCTTATTCAGTAAACATGCCTAGGCTATTAAACAAGAATCCAACAGCAGCTCAGTGACACAGACCCCTTACAGAATGTGTAGCACAAGATCCAATATTGCTTGGGCACTAAGCAGACTCAAATAGATGGGAGCTGTTTGCGAGTGGTTGTAGAGAGCTCACAGGTGTACTTATTAGAGTTTCAGGTTGCAGAAAGGAAGGGCGTCCCTGTACTATGGCGAGACCAGATACTACAGCAATGTGATGTGAATGGCACTGGAGGAGGTGGGAATAGACAGTGAGTGGCAGAGGAAAATTGTTGATGATGCCTACTGGAAGGTGCAGTGCGCTGGTGGGTGCATGCCACTGGTGATACACCCAGTTTCCTTGAAATTTGTCCTTCTAAAGTCTAATACATTTGTAGCAATCTGTTTTAATGCCAAACATAATGTCATAAACATTGGTGGTCAATGAAACAGAAATGTTCTTCCACCCTAACTTCAGACACGAGATCTCCGTTTTTTAATACTAAATCTAGTAATTTAGTAGTATCTAATAAAAGCAATTGAACACAGTATGACAACATGCTAACAAGATCCTTGTAAGGCTGCTGTTCACACCCTGTCTCACTGTATGTAGTATATATCCTTTACAGACTAATTACTGTTGACCCTATAACATTAGCTATACCACCCATGTTATTATCTCATGTTACTGTCATGCCAGTGTTTTGCTAGGTTATTGATATTATGTATAAAGTTGGATAAATGTTCTGTAGAGAAGTACTTATGTAAAGATTATGAGGGCATTTAGCCTGTGACATCACAAACGTATTATATGATAACATTCATTTGAGTCAAAGTAAATTATAATGCATTGCATACTATTGCATTCTCATTAACGCCATCATTCTCTGTTGTAGCAGGGAGAAAGGCTACAGACAGTGCAAAATGTCTCAGAATACAAGAAGAAAGAGAAGATGTAAGTCACGTGACTGGAGCACTGACAGGGAGAATAGAGGTAGAGACAGAGGCAGTCCAGCATAGTGCTTACTAGCTTTTGCACCCACACATTCAGGACTTGGGTGATGCCAAGTCAGAGGGAAATGACCTGCTAGTTTACTGTATTAAAAACTCCTATTCTGAGTGAAACATGATGAGGTATACCAGACTGTGAGAGTCATGGCAGTGTTGTGCATAAACCTCAAAGAGTTGCAAGATCTCAGAGTAAAGCATCTGTGCAGCTTTGTTGATGCCCATGATATAGACACTCTAGGGAAGGTATTTTACTGTTGATCATCTGGGTGCAACAGTATGCAGAGCAGGTATGACAACACCCATCTGCCAATATGTAAATGACTGCAGTAAGTGTAAATATGAGTTATTTCAAGAGACTAAAAATGCAAGACATGACTTGAAACAAAAACAAAAAAAAAATCCTAATCCTATCCTTAACTAGTGCAGTGTAGTCCTATAGTGCAATTCTATTCTTATCCAGCGTAGTGTTTTCATACACTGCAGTCCTATCCTTATCCAGTGTAGTGTAGTCCTACACTGCAGTCCTATCCTTATCCAGTGTGTAGTCCTACACTGCAGTCCTATCCTTATCCAGTGTGGTGTAGTCCTACACTGCAGTCCTATTCTTATTCAGTGTAGTGTAGTCCTATCTTTACCTTATTTCTACACTGCAGTCTTATCCTTATCCAGTTTAGTGTAGTCCTATCCTTATCCAGTGTAGTGTAGTCCTACACTGCAGTCCTATCCTTATCCAGTGTAGTGTAGTCCTACACTGCAGTCCTATCCTTATCCAGTGTAGTGTAGTCCTACGCTGCAGTCCTATCCTTATCCAGTGTAGTGTAGTCCTACACTGCAGTCCTATCCTTATCCAGTGTGTAGTCCTAGACTGCAGTCCTATCCTTATCCAGTGTGTAATCCTAGACTGCAGTCCTATCCTTATCCAGTGTAGTGTAGTCCTATCTTTACCCTATTCCTACACTGCAGTCTTATCCTTATCCAGTGTAATGCAGTCCTATCCTTATGTAGTGTAGTGTAGTCCTACACTGCAGTCCCATCCTTACCCAGTGTAGTATAGTCCAACACTGCAGTCCTATCCTTATGTAGTGTAGTGTAGTGTATTCCTACAGTGCAGTCCCATCCTTACCCAGTGTATTGTAGTGTTACAGTGCAGTTCTATCCTTATCCAGTTTAGTCCTACAAGCAGTCCTATCCTTATCTAGCTGCTAACTAACATTTCACCCACTATACACTAACATTGTTATCCTTATGGGTGCAAGTTATACCTAAATTAATGTATAGCACAAAAAATGCACAGCATCAAATATGGTTTAAGGATAATGTTTGACCATTTACATATATATTATTAAATATGTATGTATCTATATAGATGGGTGATTGACAAACAAAGTACTGTACAGGCACAGATCTGAATCTGAGTTCTGCATTTAACACCTCCAGCTAAAACATATATAAAAATAGTAAACTCCAGAATGATGGGTCAGCAATAGGACAGTTGCAACAAAAGCTATTTGTAAGAGCTTTCAATGATACTACACATTACAAGTGTTATTGGGTTTTACACGTTCACTATAATAATGACTCCTGTTTAATATCATGTATTTGTAATCTGCTTGTGCAGACTGCATCACAATGCCCACTTAATAAGAGAGCAAGAGGTCACAAGGAGTATATTCATTTCATAGAATCCTGTAACATTGCAATGTCAATGACGTGAATCACTTTCTATGATGCGACCTTGAAACAGTACGACGAAAGTCTAAAGTTGTCACGTCTTCATTAGAAGAGAACACTTCTAGATATTGACTAAACATCCACCAATTGTGCTTAATGTGAATCACGATACTAAAGCACACAGATATCTTTAACTTTATATCAACATGGTTTGTTTGTTCCTGCTATATTTTTCATCAATTTTTCCCTTTCTTTCTTGATAAGACATACAAACCAAGTTTTCTGGCTGATACAAGCAGAATTTGCTGGGATTTTAACTGAAAATTTGGGAAATTTCTGGCCTGTTAGCAACTATACTAGGATTGAGTTTACACTGCTCTTGCTGAATATACAGTATTAGCAGTATACTGTAGATATCAAGATGTATGCTGTAATTTCTCTATGACTTAATATGGGGCCAATAGTGTTGGGCAAATCTCGCAAGTATCACCCAGCAGTTTATTCAGACTCTATAGTATAATAAGCAGTGTCCCAGAGGTGTGCCCTCTTTGGGCATCCCGAATGGTGTCACAGTCCTCAGAGGTCACATGGGGCATGCTGATGTCATGATGCTTGCGTCTAAGCATCATGACAATGGTACGCCTCATGTGACCCCAAAGGCCCAAATTCAGGTGCTGAAATCATTCAGGAGGCCGGAAGAGGTCCAAAAAGGATGCCAAGGGACCCCTAAATGTCCCAACTGAGCTCAGGAGGATCTTTATGCACCTCTCCTGGGTCTCTGCTTATTATACTCTGGGACCAGCTGGGATGCCAGCTTTGAAGCATACAAGTTTGCAGGATCTACAAGCCCTGCTGCAACATCTGTTGGCAAATGTGTGACAGGATACCATACATAAACTATTTGCCTCTGTTCTGAGCAGTAGTATGTCATCTTGTATTCAGGCCAGAGATGGCCAAACAGTGTACTAGAGCCTCCTTCAATTATACAGTTTTCCCCAATAAATTTTTCCTTTTGCTCTAATATTGTAATCACTTACATATATCATCATTATATTCACAGATATAAAGTTTCATTTGATTCTAACAACTCCTTCTTGGTGTGCGTACATAAAACAGTGCAGTCTTATACTTATCCAGTGTAATCTGCAGTCCTCCGATGCAATCCTATCCTTATCCAGTCTAATGTAGTCATACGGTGCAGTCCTACACTGCAGTTCTATCCTTCTCCAGTGAAGTGTAGTCCTACAGTGCAGTCCTATTCTTATCCAGTGTAGAGTAGTCCTACAGTGCAATCATATCCTTATCCAGTGCAGTGTGATCCTACAGTACAGTTCTATCATTATCCAGTGAAGTGTAGTCCTACAGTACAGTTCTATTCTTATTCATTGTAGTGTAGTCCTACAGTGCAATCCTTTCCTGATGCAGTGTAATGTAGTCCTACAGTGCAGTCCTATGCTCATCCAGGGTAGTCCCCAGTCCTACAATGCAGCCCTTTTCTTATCCAGTGTAATGTAGTCCCCTCGCTCCCCCCGTCCTACAACTGCGCCCCTCCAGTGTATGTGTCCTCATTGCAGTCCTATGCTCATCCAGTGTAGTCCAGTCCTACAGTGCAGCCCTTTTCTTATCCAGTGTAATGTAGTTCTACAGTGCAGTCCTTTTCTTATCCAGTGTAATGTAGTCCTACCGCTCATCCAGTGTAGTCCAGTCCTACAGTGCAGCCCATTTCTTATCCAGTGTAATGTAGTCCTACAGTGCAGTCCTTTTCTTATCCAGTGTAATGTAGTTCTACAGTGCAGTCCTTTTCTTATCCAGTGTAATGTAGTCCTACAGTGCAGTCCTATGCTCATCCAGTGTAGTCCAGTCCTACAGTGCAGTCCTTTTCTTATCCAGTGTAATGTAGTTCTACATTGCAGTCCAATGCTTATCCTGTGTAGTGTAGTTCTACAGTGCAGTCCTTTTCTTATCCAGTGTAATGTAGTTCTACAGTGCAGTCCAATGCTCATCCAGGGTGTCCCAGTCCTTTTCTTATCCAGTGTAATGTAGTTCTACAGTGCAGTCCAATGCTTATCCAGTGTAGTCCAGTCCTACAGTGCAGCCCTTTTCTTATCCAGTGTAATGTAGTTCTACAGTGCAGTCCAATGCTTATCCAGTGTAGTGTAGTCCTACAGTGCAGTCCTTTTCTTATCCAGTGTAATGTAGTTCTACAGTGCAGTCCTTTTCTTATCCAGTGTAATGTAGTTCTACAGTGCAGTCCTTTTCTTATCCAGTGTAATGTAGTTCTACAGTGCAGTCCTTTTCTTATCCAGTGTAATGTAGTTCTACAGTGCAGTTCAATGCTTATCCAGTGTAGTCCAGTCCTACAGTGCTGTCCTTTTCTTATCCTCACTCAAGAAACTCAAACTTATGAGGGATCTGTGAAAATGGGTACCACATGGATGCACGAAGGATGCAAAAAAATGTCCCTTGTTCTTGCATCTCTGGCTTCTGAATAGTGTCATGAACTATGTAAAAGATAAACTGTCTATTTTGCCCATTGCAACCAATCGCAGAACAGCTTTCATATTCCTGAGCATTACAAGGAATAAAAGCTGCACTGAGATTAGAACGTAAAAAAAGTTTTATAACTAGAAAGTTTTATAAATTTCCTGATTAGTTCTTGTCAACATCACCGGCGGGGGGGGGGGTTTTTTTTTTTTTTCCCTTTTTATTTTTTTTTTTTTTTGGGGGGAGGGGGGGAGGGGTGGGGTGTGTTGGGGGGGGGGTGCTGCGGGGGCGGGGCAAAAAAAAAAAAAACATTTTTTTTTTCACCCCTCCCTTAAGTGGGGTGGATTGGGTTTTTTCTTTCTGGGTGGGGGGGTTGATTAATAAATATTTTTTTTATTTTTATTTTTTTTTTTTAAAATTTATTATGCAAAAAGTGTTTAGGAGTGATAAGGTAAGAATTTTTTTGTTTGTCAGTTAAACTCATTGATGGTGATGTGTGTCAGGGCTCTTTATATCACTGAAAGCAATTGCAGACACCTGTGCTAATTAGTTTGGCAGGTGTGTCCAATTAAAGGCAAGACTACTTAAGAAGGCTGTCCCACATTATTAAGCAGCCTACATTTTCAGCCAAAATGGGAAAGAAAAAGGATGTGTCGGCTGCTGAGAAGCAACAAATTGTGGAGTGTTTAGGTCAAGGCATGACTACAATCAACATTGCCAAGACACTTCATCGTGATCATCGCACAATCAAGAAGTATGTAGCTGATTCACAGCACACACGTGTGCGTGCTGATAAGGGAAAATTGAGGACTCTTTCCAACAGGCAATTACGTCAGGTTAAAAGAGCAGCTTCAAAAATGCCTCGTCATAGCAGCAGACAAGTTTTTGAAGCTGCTGGTGCCTCCAATGTCCCCCAAACAACAAGATGCAGGGTCCTTCAGAGTTTGCAGCTGTGCGTAAGCCATCCTGTCGACCTCCTCTATCCACTGCACACAAGCAGAAACGGCTCCAGTGGGCCAAACAATACATGAAGACTGACTTCAAAACTGTTTTGTTCACCGATGAGTGCCGTGCAACGCTCGATGGTCCAGATGGATGGAGTGGAGGATGGCTTGTTGATGGACACCCCATGCAAACACGGCTACGGCGCCAACAAGGAGGAGGTGGAGTAATGTTTTGGGCTGGAATCATGGGGAGAGAGATTGTCGGCCCCTTTAGGATCCCTGAAGGGGTAAAGATGAACTCCATAATGTATGTGGAGTTTCTCAAACAGCACTTCCTGCCATGGTTCAAGAAGAAGAACCATGCATTCCGCAGAAAGATCATTTTCATGCATGATAATGCACCGTCTCATGCTGCAAATAACACATCTGCATCTCTGGCTGCTATGGGCATAAAAGGGGACAAACTTATGGTGTGGCCCCCATGCTCCCCTGACCTCAACCCCATTGAGAACCTCTGGAGCATCATCAAAAGGAGTGTCTATGATGGCGGGAGGCAGTTCACATCTAAGCAACAGCTCTGGGAGGGTATTCTGTCCTCATGCAAAACAATTGAAGCAGAAACCATCCAAAAACTGACAAATTCAATGGACGAGAGGGTTCAGAAGCTTCTTTCGAACAAGGGGTCCTATGTGCAAATGTAACATCACCTCGAATAAAGTTTTGGCTTGAAAACTGTTTGATTTCAGTTTGTAATAACCTGCTAATGCTTATAATTTCACAATGACCATTTTTTTGTTCTTAATAAAAATGAAAAGGTTGCAAATTCTGCTGTGCATAATAATTTAAAACATGCATTTTGAGTGTTTATTTATTTTTTATAAATATACTGTTATCATAGGCAGTTTGTTCAAAAACCTTTCAATTATACTCGAATAGTTGATGACTGGAAAATTACAATGACTGCAATTCATATAGGTAATTTTGGAAAATATGAGAAAATATTATTTGCATAATAATTTGGAACACAGTGTAAACAGTTCAAGCTGAGCTGCAATTGGAAAAAAAACAAAAAAAATACATCAAAAAAAAAAAATAACAAAAAAAATAACTACAAACAAAAAAAAAAATTTGTCCCCCCCCCCTATTAATCTTAATCATTTTTAGTTCTAAATATTTGGGCGTTTGCAACAGCCATTTTAATTTGATATATCTAATAACTGATGGACACAGTAATATTTCAGGATCGAAATGAGGTTTATTGTACTAACAGAAAATGTGCAATATGCATTAAACCAAAATTTGACCGGTGCAAAAGTATGGGCACCTCAACAGAAAAGTGACATTAATATTTAGTAGATCATCCTTTTGCAAAAATAACAGCCTCTAGTCGCTTCCTGTAGCTTTTAATCAGTTCCTGGATCCTGGATGAAGGTATTTTTGACCATTCCTCTTTACAAAACAATTCCAGTTCAGTTAAGTTTGATGGTCGCCGAGCATGGACAGCCCGCTTCAAATTATCCCACAGATGTTCAATGATATTCAGGTCTGGGGACTGGGATGGCCATTCCAGAACATTGTAATTGTTCCTCTGCATGAATGCTTGAGTAGATTTGGAGCTGTGTTTTGGATCATTGTCTTGCTGAAATATCCATCCCCGGCGTAACTTCAAATTCGTCACTGATTCTTGTACATTATTCTCAAGAATCTGCTGATACTGAGTTGAATCCATGCGACCCTCAACTTTAACAAGATTCCCGGTGCCGGCATTGGCCACACAGCCCCAAAGCATGATGGAATCTCCACCAAATTTTACAGTGGGTAGCAAGTGTTTTTCTTGGAATGCTGTGTTTTTTTGACGCCATGCATAACGCCTTTTTGTATGACCAAACAACTCAATCTTTGTTTTATCAGTCCACAGGACCTTCTTCCAAAATGAAGCTGGCTTGTCCAAATGTGCTTTTGCATACCTCAGGCGACTCTGTTTGTGGCGTGCTTTCAGAAACGGCTTCTTTCGCATCACTCTCCCATACAGCTTCTCCTTGTGCAAAGTGTGCTGTATTGTTGACCGATGCACAGTGACACCATCTGCAGCAAGATGATGCTGCAGCTCTTTGGAGGTGGTCTGTGGATTGTCCTTGACTGTTCTCACCATTCTTCTTCTCTGCCTTTCTGATATTTTTCTTGGCCTGCCACTTCTGGGCTTAACAAGAACTGTCCCTGTGGTCTTCCATTTCCTTACTATGTTCCTCACAGTGGAAACTGACAGGTTAAATCTCTGAGACAACTTTTTGTATCCTTCCCCTGAACAACTATGTTGAACAATGTTTGTTTTCAGATCATTTGAGAGTTGTTTTGAGGAGCCCATGATGCCACTCTTCAGAGGAGATTCAAATAGGAGAACAACTTGCAATTGGCCACCTTAAATACCTTTTCTCATGATTGGATACACCTGGCTATGAAGTTCAAAGCTCAGTGAGGTTACAAAACCAATTTTGTGCTTCAGTAAGTCAGTAAAAAGTAGTTAGGAGTATTCAAATCAATAAAATGATAAGGGTACCCACATTTTTGCACCGGTCAAATTTTGGTTTAATGAATATTGCACATTTTCTGTTAGTACAATAAACCTCATTTCAATCCTGAAATATTACTGTGTCCATCAGTTATTAGATATATCAAATTGAAATGGCTGTTGCAAACACCCAAATATTTAGAACTAAAAATGATTAAGATTAATAGGGGTGCCCAAACTTTTTCATATGACTGTATATACATAGCACACAAATGCTGTGTATGAGACCAGGAGATGCTCTATGGTACCATGCCTGCCATCTTAGTATGGGCACAACACAGTCCATCTTAAACTAGAGTGTAAACATAATATGAAAACAATAGATCAGATTTACTATTGTGGTTATGACTACCACTGGAACAACAAAACAAGAAAAGGAGTTCTGGTTACAAGTAGGGAGATATCAGGGTGCATACAAAAAGAAATAAAAACGTGGGATGTAATATTGGCATATTCTATAAATCCCTTGTATGACCACATCTCACATATGGGATTCAGTTTTAGGCTCCACACACTGGAAAGGATATAGAAGGGCTAGAGATGGTTCAGAAGAGGGCTATTAGATTATTAAATAGGACGGAAGGTTTCACTTCAGCTTGGAAAAATGTCTTAGAGGTGACATCATATACATGTATTAATATATGTGGTCAGTACAAAAATAGACATCTATATAGGAAAGGGTTCTTTACAGTTATTAGAGTACTCAGACTAAGGAATGCCGTAACCCAGGAACCAGTAATGGCAGATACCATGTCAGCATTAAAAAAGGCTACATACTTATTTCATTACAAATGACATTAGGATTATAATCAATCTAATTATTATGTTATTACTAGATTTTTGGAGATGAGAGGTTGATCCCAGGATTTCTTCTGATTGCCATGTTTGGAGTCTTGAAGGAGTTTTTCCCCTAACATGGGGTAATTGACATCCGCCTCATAGGGGTTTTTGTCTTCCTATGGATCAATGCAGTAGGATTATAGGCTGAGCTTGATGAACATATGTCTGTTTTAAAACTTACTAACTATGAATGTATTATGCAGGCCAGGGAGGAGTGAGGAGGAGATGGGAGTAGTAGTCCTTTTGTCAGAGTGTGGTCAATTGACTACTGTTGTCTCCATCAAGTGTTGATGGTGGTAGCAGTTTTTCCTAGACAGGCCCAGCAATGATATATCATCTGACTTTGGCAGAAAAGCAACTTTTTTTGTTGCAGATTTTACTGCATTTTTGAGCCAAACCCGAATGGCTACAAAAGGAATCAGAAATATAAAAGGAAGCACTTACATGTCTCCCTTCTGATCAATCTATTCCTGACTTTGGCTCAAAAAACTGCAACAAAAAAGCAGCTTCTCCACAACATGGGGCCTTAGCCTTGAGGAGGTCCTTGGTGGTGTGGTGCATGATTAAGTAATCAGGAGAAAGAAGTATCAGTTATTTATTGAGGACAACATTTCCACAAAAGCTAAAACTCTGGCAGGGATACTAGAGACTGGTAACCTTTGTCCAGCACTGATACTGAATATGCCTGTTATTAACTACTTCCAGACCGCCCATTGGGTATATACATCTGGAAGGTGGTTGTCTAGTTCTGCAAGGACGTACCGGTACATCCAAGCAGCACTCAGCAGCTGCACAAAATCATGCAGCTGCTGAAACAGGGAGCCGGCTGTAACTTCATCCAGAGCTCCCAGAGAGAAGGCTCAATGAGCGCTGTATACACCATTATGGGCGTCGCCATCTTACGGCCCCCCTCTGACCCGGCGGTCACGTGATCCGCCGGGTGCAGCGTCTGTAAGAGCTGCTGGGTCCTACCGGACCCAGATCAGCTCTATAAGTCCTATAGTTATGCACAGGAGGCTGTATTCCTCCTGCAACTGGGGCTAAATGTACCAGCCCCAGTTACAGGGGAAATCAGCCTTCCCCCCCCCCCAAAAAAAAAAAAAAAAGGAATCAGATGTCCCCAAAGGTCTATTATGACCTTATGGGGATACAAAGTTAAAAAAAAGGTAAATAAAATAATTAAAAAAATAAATAAAATAATACGCCAATAAAACACCCTTATTACAGGTTATAGCCCCACCCCCCAACGACACCATAAAAAATAAAAATTACCATAACGGAGAGGAAAAAACTATTTTATAAAGTTTTTTAGTAGCACTTTGTGTTATTAAATAAAAAAAAAAAATTAAACGTGAAAAACAGACACATTTTCCCTCCTCTTTTGTTTATATTTTCCCAGATATAAAAAAATGAAAACATATGCAAAAATAAAAACAACATAAAAATAAAGCCCAATGTGTCACTGAAAAAAGACGCAGAAATTAGTTGAATAACGCAAATGATAAAAATGTTACAGCCCTCTAAACCACACATACAAAAAAACCCGAAAATGAGTCTGGTCTGGAAGGGGGTTAAAGCATCTGGTATGGAAGTGGTTAAGCACAAAAAAACAATCATCATAGCCAGACAGCCAGATTCTGCTTTAAAATCAACTCCAAATTCCAACTGAAAGTTCCTTCCATTGATTTTAATGGGAGGCAGTGATGGACACTTTTGTAAAGCACATTGAAATGTAGAGCACATGACTATGGTGGAAAGCTAAAGCTGTGCTTTGGCTTTAAGCTGCAAGTTCTACACAGTAGTGTTTGGAGAGGAATTTGGGGTGGAAGACCACCTCAAATTCCTCTGCAAATTCCTTAGTGTTTTCTGTACATATCTCATGGTAACACCAGTTTTATATAAGACTGGCTTAGCTTTTCAATTTGCTACTTTCAGACTGTAAACTGTCTTATGTAACTAATTTTCACCCTCTTTTTCGCAAAGTCAGCACCTTCATAATGTGATATTTCCACTTAAAGCTGAACCTCTTTTACATTTAAACTTCAAAGAAACAAAACAAAATCATTGTAATATTAATATACATGCA
Source organism: Leptodactylus fallax (assembly GCA_947044405.1). Classification (NCBI taxonomy): domain Eukaryota; kingdom Metazoa; phylum Chordata; class Amphibia; order Anura; family Leptodactylidae; genus Leptodactylus; species Leptodactylus fallax. The sequence goes on from CAMRHE010000336.1 coordinate 1,147,926, forward strand.
TTAATGCAGACACAATGCGGCCACTTTTAAAGTGAATGCTCTTTTAACTCATTTTTGTTTATTTTAACCTAAATTAATAAAAAAAAATCTATTTTTATAATCTACCTCTAAAGGGGTTTTCTGATAAAAAAAAATCCAAATCTGCATCCCCCCCACATGGCCATTGGTTAAATGATCAAATTCTGTTAGCAGCCAACACTAGAGGGAGCTTAGGAGTCTCCTACATACTGCTTATATTATAGCAATAATTACACAGTATGCAGTAAATTCCCAATTTAAAAAGGGAACCCATCATGTAAATGTGGAACTCTAAACCAGTAACAGGTTGGTGCCAGTGGCCAGTATTAAAAAATAAAATATATATTGTTTGCCTTTATCTCCTAAAAGGGTTTATAAAGCCCTTTGCTTCTTCAGCGACTCGGCTAACGGCTCTTTGGGCCGACCGCCCTGCTTTCCCACCCCCCCACGATACGGCACTGTAGCTCAGTGCATTATATATAATCGTTTAAATTTGAATGCCTCATTATAGCGTTTGTTCTACATACTTATTAGTATCTCTCAGTTTACTGTTCATTGTTGTCTATGTCTAGTGTTAAGTTTACGTCATGGAACGTCAAGGGTCTCAACTCTCCCACCAAGCTCTCCCAGGTACTCCACGCTCTTAAACGATCACAATCCTCTATCCTACTCCTCCAAGAGACACATTTCATTTCAGGTAAGGTACCTAATCTACCCAAATCTCCTTACTCTGCCTGGTTTCACTCGTGCGATACTGCTGCGAAGAAGAATGGAGTTAGTATTGCCTTCAAATCAGACGTCCCCTTCTCTGTGGTGGCTCGCTTGAGTGATGAACAGGGCAGATACCTGTTTCTTAAAGGGTACATTGCCAGTACCCTAGTCATCATTGGCAATGTATACGCACCAAATGTTGGCCAAATTTCATGGCTACTCGATACCCTAGACAGATTTTCTATGTTTGCAGAGGGTCTTGTAGTGTTGGGGGGTGACATTAACATTGCCCTACAGCCCCTCCAGGACTCCTCCACTGGCTCATCTTCACATAGCTTTGCTGCCCTTAGTAAACTTGCCAAGCATCTCTCCTCTATGCATCTTGTAGATGTAAGGAGGGCCTTTAATCCCGACGGTAAAGATTATACATTTTATTCTAACCCACACAAATCGTACCAGCGTCTGGACTACATCTTCCTGCCCCAGAACCAGCTAATTTTATCCTCCTCTCCCACCATTGGCTCAATCACTATCTCTGACCACGCCCCCATCACTGTTCAACTACAAATTTCATCTCTCCCACCCCGTAGCTATGACTGGAGACTTAATGAGACCCTGCTCTGTTCCCACGATTCTCGTCAGGCTGTTTCTAAAGCACTCACTGACTATTTCAATGAAAATACTACACCTGACGTACAGCCTTGTGTCATTTGGGAGGCCCACAAATCCGTGATCAGAGGGGTATTCACTAGTCTCAGTTCTCACCTTAAGAAAAAACGTACCAAAGAAATTGATGACTTACTTGCCCGAATTGCAATCTTGGAAAGTCAACATAAGCGAGCTGCGGCTCAGGGGGCTCTCTCAGAACTGATCTTGTGAAGAAAACGACTTAAAGACTGCCTGAACCTAAAAACTGCAAAAGCCTATCTGTCATCCTCCCATAAGTACTATATGCATGGCAACAAGGGTGGGAAACTGATGGCATATTTAGTTAAAAAAAGACGCAACCAAAGCCTTGTAGCGGAGATCACTTCCCGGTCAGGCTCTAGCCTAAAAGACACTCCAGACATAGCTTCTGAATTTTGTGCTTTCTATCAGAAACTGTATAACCTTAGACCTGTTGAGACCCCTCTCGAGCTGCAATACCGCTCTACTAAAATCAGGTCCTTCTTGCAATCTCTCTCCCTCCCAGCGCTCACTACCCAACAACAAGATGCCCTTACGACTCCCTTTACGCTGTCAGAACTACAGTCCGCACTTGTTGACACCCCTCTGGGGAAAGCTCCTGGCCCCGACGGCCTCCCAGCCTTTTATTACAAGCACTTTAGCTCTATCCTTCTCCCCCATTTTCTTCAGGTATGTAACTCTGTAGATGAAGTCCACTACCTCCCCCCCCAAGCCTTGGAAGCCCATATTTCTATAATTCCTAAGGAAGGCAAGGACCCGACACAATGTGGTAGCTACCGCTACATCTCCTTGCTAAACGTGGATGTTAAACTATACGCCAAATTAGTAGCTAATAGATTAAAATCATTCCTACCCTCCCTGGTCCACCCAGAGCAAGTGGGGTTTATAACGGGCAGAGAAGGTAAACATAACACCCAACGAGTGCTTCATTTGATATAACACGTCCAGCGCAAGAAGACCCCCTTGGTACTTCTTTCAACGGATGCGGAAAAAGCCTTTGATAGGGCAGACTGGACCTTTATGACAGAGACACTACGATATTTTGGTTTCCCACACATATTTATCAAGAAGGTCATGGGTTTGTACTCCAGACCTAGCGCTAAAATTAGAGTCAATGGATGCCTCTCCTCCTCGTTTGATATTAAAACGGCACCAGGCAGGGATGCCCATTATCCCCTTTACTCTTTGTTCTGACCATTGAAACTTTAATTCAGAGCATCCGACAGGACCCACTGCTGAAAGGTCTGTCTACTGGAGAGATATGTCATAGTACGGCCGCATTTGCAGACGACCTCTTAATAATCCTTACCAACCCTACTGTGGCATTACCTCACATAGATACGATCTTTACGGCCTTTGGTACCCTCTCGAATTTTAAAATTAATACCACAAAATCTGAAGCTTTATGTGTTTATTGCCCTCCTTCGATTAAATCTGATTTACAGGCTACCTCTCCGTTCCCACTGCAACATGACTATATCAAATATTTAGGATTAAATTTAACGCCCTCACCCAGGCGCTGGTACGATTCTAACTACGGCCCTTTGCTCTCCAACATCAAATCTCTATTAGAATCTTGGCGGGTCCCACATATCTCATGGATGGGTAGAACTAGCCTATTGAAAATGATGATTCTGCCTAAGATACTATACCTTTTTCAAACCCTCCCTATCCCTCTTCCACTAACATTCTTCTCCTCCCTCCGCAGAATGTTTTCCAAATATGTCTGGCATAACTCTCGCCCTAGAGTGGCGTTCCGCACTCTTACCAGACCTAGGAAGTTGGGTGGTATGGGTCTACCAGATATAAGAACATATTATCATGCAGCACAACTGACAAGGAACATTGATTGGTTTCAAAGTGATAATGCGAGACTACGTGTGTCAGTGGAGGAAGCCACTATAGACTTCCCTCTTACTGCGATACTATGGCTCCCCCGCCAAACGGCTAAGCAGGCCCTCGCCTTCAATGTACTGACGTCAGCGGTATAAGACTTCTGGCTATGGGTACGGAGACTGCTCCCTATGTCAACAGGTCCCTCTCCCCTCATATCTGTACAGGATTTAATCTTATCGGAATCCAAGTTTATAGAATCGGCCCCAAGAGTGCCAAAGCATGTCCGGCGATTACCCTACGACTCAATACTGATTGATGGGGCCTTCCCCTCTTATTCTGAGTTCACTCAACACCCCCTCTCCATACATACCAATTTCCTAACATACCAATCGATTAAAGCACTGTACCTGAGAGCTCTGAAGCAGGAGCCTGACCATCACACAACTACATGGCTAGAAAAGCTCCTACTCCGGAAGCAAAATATACCAAAACCTCTATCTACTCTCTACTCCAACCTTTTGAGCGAATTAGGCACAGAGCTCCCCTCATATGTGCGAAAATGGGAGGCAGACCTCCAAATGTCCCTAACTCCTGGAGAAATTGTGTCTATGCTCAAGCGATCCACAGGGCCTTCCAGATGTGTGCGCTTGCAGGAGTCAAGCTATAAATTGATTACCAGATGGTATAGAACGCCCACTGTAGTGCATAAGTTCTCTCCAGATGTGTCCCCATTGTGTTGGCGCTGCCATAAGTCAGCGGGTTCATACCTGCATATATGGTGGGAATGCGAAAAAATATCCCCTTACTGGTCACTCGTTCAGCAGATACTGAGCCAGGTTTGTGGATTTACTGAGCCTCTGACCCCTGTGGGACTTTTCTTGAATCTGTGGCCCACTTCCCCGCCCAGGTCCCACAGACGTCTGTGGCTTCAGCTGGTAGCTATTGCCAAATCTATGATACCTCTATACTGGGCATCCGACTCCCCCCCCTCCAGTATCCCACTTTCTGCGGAAAGTATCTCAAGTTGCACGGATGGAGGAACTTTCCCATTTAGAGCTGCGTACCCACCAGAAGTTTTGCGCTATCTGGGCGCCTTGGTTTGAGTTCTTTAAAGATACTGCCAAGACGCATTTGTGGGAAACCCCTGTTTAACAGAATAATTTACTGAGACCCTTGGCCTTTCACCCTTAGGATTCTTTGTATCCTTTCCACCCCTAACGTTCCATTCAACATTGTGTTATTAGTCAATTTTTGTATGTAATACGCCAGCTTATCCGATTGTTTAATCTATGATTGTTGTGTTATGCACATTGTCTGTTACTATGTATGTTCATTGGTGAGATTTGAAAATCTAATAAAAAGTTAATTATAAAAAAAAAATATATATATATATAAGTAAATGGAACTGCCCCAACAAGGTACAGATATACAGATTAAACTTAAAGGTGATGTTATTAGTTGGTAAGGATCCAAGCTAATGATGCTATCTCCTGACATACCTCAACACATGTCAGAAGAAAAACTAGTAGGTAGAGGTTAACAAGACTGATCAAATATCATGCGCTGATACCAATGATCACATCAGTATAGACTACAATACCACTGGTCCTGGAAGGATTTATCAGCTTCCTGGAGGCAAAATTTACACCTAAATAGCAAATAAATAGAAAGTCAGTGCACTTGATAACTTTACACTGTATGACATTCATGTCTATGCAATCAGAGTATCCAATCTAATGTTTAAGGGGTAACATTTTTGTTTCATACAAGATGTAATGGTCAATAACGGAGATCTGCTGTGCCAAGCAGAGCATTAATATTATCTGAAATTCTTCTAGGAAATATAAAATTAGAGTTCTTGCAAACACACCGTTCTAACTGTGAAACTCATACTGAATCAACTCCTGTTGAGCACAACGGCCCTACTGGGACTCCTGAAGCAGTCACTCTTTATAGTGCAGCAGGAGGGGGAAATAAATACTATCTGCCTCCAACCACCAGCACATATATCTAGGGACGTAAAATCCATCTCAAATATAGGAAAGATCAGTTACACAGGAGGATGACAACAAGAAAAAATAGAGAAGGAAGCCATAGGTAATCTCAATAAAATAAAAAGCTCTTCAACTTCTCTGTGCCAAGGGATATTTGGAAATCAAGTCTTGAACCAATTTTAGTAAAGATCTGGGAGGGTTTTCTTCTTTCCATCGTGTTTTGAATTGTACATTCAGATTGCACATACCCACATATGGACTTAGTCTAGGGTCGATTCCAACAAATACAGTATGCTGTTTTAGCACTAAAAGATACAGTGCTATTTAGTTACGGTATATTGTATTAGTATGGTACCACAAACAGAACTAAAACACTCTTCACTGTAGGTGTTGCTCCCTAACGCTGCCAAAAGGACCCCCACTGATCCTGAGAACAGGGGTGTCTACCCATGTTAATTCAGCCTGAATGTACCCAGGCTAAATGTAGAGGTGCCCCTGATGGAAGAGATGCATCCATGATCCCGTTCACATCATTGGGAGCACAGGAGATAGCAGAGTGCTGTACTTTGGCTACTTCCAGCACTCCTATTGAAGTAATTAGGAGCGTGGATGCGTCCTGTCCTACAGGAGCACGCCTACATTCACACCTGCATTCAGGTGGATTTCACAACAGGTGTAAAATACCACCATCCTCAAGATTGGTGTGGGTCTCAGCAGGCAGACGTCCACCAATATGCTATTTATCCTCTATCCCAGCCATTACCAATCAGGGTGCCACGACACTCTGTTGGGAACATGGCTGCAAGTAATCATTCAACTGTATATATAGCTGAATACAATGGTGAGCAATATATCTTTAGGTCTCAAGGTATATTGGTGGAGATTTATCAAGCACAATGCACTAGAAATCTGGTGTAATTTGCGCCAAAAAACTGCCTAACATGGTTGATAGCACATCAATTGTTTTAGATGCTGGTTAGTCACTTATGTGGTTGTGACCTAAAGTGTCATACCATGTGCCAAAAATGCCAAAATTTTGGTGCACTTTTTTGGTGTAAACCAAGCCAACCAATAGGTATAAAGTTAGATTAGACAGTCTAAGGACATGGCAGATTTATCAGAATTAGACACTTTGATAAATCTGGCACAGTTTAAGACTATTTGGAGAGTATTAGTAAATCAACACCATTGTTATAATCACACAAGAAAACTTAAAGTGTACCTCCAGTTATAAACAACATTTATTTTTAGAAATGAATAGTACAGGTAAATATATGAAAGTTTGTAATATATCTTATTAAAGAAATCTATTTCATTTACCACTTAGTAAGCTATCCTCCTCCCCCTTCTTTAACTTCATTCTGAATATTTGTTACATAGATATCTGTCTCCATATCTGCCTTTCACACAGATCTCTATGGAGGGAGAGGGGAAGAGGCTGCTGCCAGATGGTTAATTGATTTATTGCCTGATTCTGTCAAGTAGTAAAGTCTAATCTGGAAGATATAGCAGGATCAAAAGTGTTTTCCCCCACTCACAGAGTAGTAGAGTGTAGCAGCAACAACTATTTGTGTGTTTTCCAGCAGCTCCCTCCTCCTTCTCTCCCTCCCCTCCTTATAGACTTGTATGTAGAAAGTCACTCAGCCTGAAAAGTGGATAAGGAAACAGATTTCTTTAATAAGATATATTAGAAAGTTTCTTATATTCACCTGTACTATTCATTTATGCAAAGTTATATATAACTGGAGGGAGTATAAGTACTTGCATTGATAAATCCTTCCCTCTTTATATTATTGGTATGGCCATGAGTGGCACTACACTTAATTTACTAGATCTTAATTTCTTCAAATTTCTGAGCCGAAATATAAGAAATAACTCTTGTATCACCAATAAAAAAAATATCATATTATCACTTAACCACCAATTTGAATATCCATTTATTAGTGTCGTTTTTACATAGCGGGCTTCTGTGCATAGTGCGGCAGGGATGCCTAGCTGTTGATAGGTGCCTATAATGCATAACATGGAGAGATAAACACTACAATAACATTCACGCTCAACTAAGATTTTCCATCTTTTTAAATTGTCACTTTATTTTGCAACACAAGCCCTAAGGGAAGATTATTGGAGATGTCATATCAACATTTATGCCTTGTATGAGAATGATAACAACAAATGAGTTACAAAGTAATGTACTGTAAATGAAACAACAGTTTGCATTGTTAGAAAACACAAGGACATGTTATGGCCTGTAAGTTCAATTACAACATTCATTCTGTCATGTTCAAAGAGTCAACTTGTGAATAAAGGAAATGGCCGTATCTAGCACACATCTAGTACAAATAGCTGAGTACAGAGCTGTAAATGATAAAATTTTTGCATATATCAGACATTATGAATTTTCTTTTATTCAAGAAGACTGGGTTCACAGTTGTAGTGTAGATTACAGAGTTCTGTTCTGCCATGGAAACCAGTCCATGGATCCATTACACTAGGTTCATACTAAAGCCAGGCAGTTCATTGTACTAATCCGCTGGAGGACCAGAACAGACGTACAGACGTACTGCTATAATAGTGGACACATATGGAGCCTAACGGACCCCATTGACTATAATGGGTTCTGTTGGGTGTCCATTGTTTTTAAACTCAAAACGCAGAATGAAAAAGTCATGCATGCAGGACTTTTTTGTCCACCAACTTCAGGCAGACACTGTGACAGAGTTTTCCTAATGGAGATTCCAAGGGTAGATGTGAATGTATCCTTAGATAAAGGACACCAGCAGAACTTGATAGATCCCATCAACTATATATGAGTGTCTAATATTTTGCCAGATGAAAAAAGTCCACCATGCAAAACTTTTTTGCCTGGCTCCGGTAGAATGCTCTGCTGCATATGTGTACCTAGCCTTAGATTAAATGGGTTTCCTGTCTAATAAAAAAAATATATATATGTAAGATTTTCCTTTCCTTCCTCATGATTTTCAAGAGATTTGCTACCTTCAAGGGAGCCTGTCATCAGAACCCAGTATATCAACCCACAGATAGATAGGTTAGGGTCACCAGAACCCAGTATATCAACCTACAGATAGATAGGTTAGAACCCAGTATAGCAATCCACAGATAGGTTAAGGTTACTTGAATCAAAGGGTGTTTTCACCTTGTGAATAGGTACCTCTGTTGCTGCGACACTGTTGTTTTTGTTAATATGCAAGTGAGCTCTTTAGAGGGAGTGCACTGCTGCTGCTCCAAAGAGCTCATTTGCATACTAAAAAAAACATTGGAAGAGTATATTTGATAGTAAGCTTTTGAGAGTGCTAGCTCTCTTCTTCAGACATTTACACCATGTCTGAAGAAGAGAGCTAACACTCTTGAAAGCTTACTATCAAATATACTCAGGTAGCCTCTAAAAGGTATCGCCTGATTTCTTCACTCTTCCACTAATTTCTATGGCTAACACGGTACAACATTATACTACTAACAAAAACATTGATATTTTGGCAATGGAGGTACCAATTCACAAGGGGAAAACCTTTGATTCAAGTGAACCTAAGCTATCTATCCATGTGGCTGGGAACAGATTCCCTTTAGGAGTTTATTACTATGTATAAGGTAATCTTTCTTCACTTTCACTGATATATTCTTCCTTTGAATATACACAATCCTATGGCAGAAAGCAGAAATCTTAAAAAATGCAGCGTAGTTTATTGTATTGTAAACAACCAAGCTTTATTTAGATACACTCTCCTTTCACAACTATAATGTATTAGGGACCGCTGTCATTTGTCTGATAGAGCCTTTGTGCTAGTGATCTTGATAGGAATGGCAGGACACTTTTATGGTCCTGGCATCTCTATTATCTAGAGTAGTTGAATGCTGTTGACTGGATGGTTCCATTGTGTTCATTGACATGTTCAATTGTTCTCATTTCAAGATCCGTTGGTCACAATAGAGATGTTGTAGTTATGGAAGATGATGTGGTAATTCCTCAATGATTCAGGGTCTTCAGGATTCAACTGCTGCCTAAAACAAGCATGATGGCTAGCATATGTGCATCAACAAAAGTCTTCCAGGTATCTTGTGAATCTTACAGACCACCCTTGGTTCAAGGCTATTCCTAGTATTCTGCTTTAGATAATTCTCACTCTTTATATTACAGATATGGTGAACAGTATGATCATTACTTTGTTCTGAGCTATTACAATTATTTCTAATATACCCAGTATTCACAGAATCCAACCAGAAAGTCAATTAGACTCTCGGCATTCTTCACAATGATCTCCCTAGCTAATGTTGCTACTCTAAGAGGAGATAAGCCATATAATTTTACAGGAAGCAGCCCATTGATTCCTTTAACAAACACAGCTTGGCAATCTATCTTCTATACAAAATAATGAGGTGGCAGGAGTGCAGTGGAAGAACCCATCTTTAAGACATCACGTAAGGGAATCCAGCTGTGCTTGGATAGTCTCAAGCTATTAAAAAAAAAAAAAAAGAAGAGATTTCATGTATAAAGATTATTTACACACACACACACAAAACAGAGCAGTGTTGAGACTATGCATATTAAATGTATTTGCAGAGAGTTATTAAAAATGTAGCCGAATCTTACAATATCTATTTCATAAAAAGCCACTTCGTTTGAAAGCTTAAATGAATATGCGGGAATTCAGAGAATTGAACACCTGTTTTTTATAATGGCAAATTACGATTTCTCATTTGGCACTATAGTGGAGGCTGAGCCGCGGAGGAGAAAAAAAAATCATCTTTGATTGTGCTTAAACTTCTGTGCACAGCAAGGTAAATGAAGGTGCTTTCTGAAGTTGGATATTAAGCTCACAATCTCTGAACAAATGCCCATACATTCATGAGTTGTATACCTTTTACATGATCAATAATTGTATAATCTACAGTAATAGATAATAGTTAAATACACTAAAATTCTCTATTTTTCACTGGGGGCAAACTACTGACCTTAGAAGAACTGCATGCTGGAGGCTGTACTCTGGCACACGTAGTCTCTGTGCCTCCGATGTACATGAACTTCCATAAAGTGTACCATAGGATGCCATATTATGGGTTTTTGTTCCTTAGAAGCAAGCTGAATTTTTTTCTAATTTTATAAAGAGAACACCATATGCCTCAGTATGAAACTGAAGGCACAGCGAGGTATAGTAGGTCCCCATTAAAGGCAAATGTTTTTGTGTGTAAACCTACAGACGTAGCAGTTGTTAAACTAACATTCATTTTGTGTTAACAAACTGTTTGTCAACTAGGCATGACATTAACTATTTCGCAACATGCCATAACATGAAGCTGGTGCAATAAAGATTTAACAGCTGCTATATCTGCATCCTGATGCACCATGTCTAACTCCATCAGTTAAAAACAATTAAGTTTACTTAATGGATGACAAATGGGTTTTGCTATTAAAATATACCCTTAGGTCAAGAGGTTTCAAGAGTTAGTATTTAAAATTCACCTTTTTTTTCATTTATTTAATCTGGGCAGCAGCCAATGTAGCCACGATTGTAATTACAAAGGAAAAAAAAAATCACTAACTGCAATATCCAGAGCACTCTGCGTGCAAGCCTAAGATCTAGACAAAAAGATCACAATGTAAAAATAAAAAGCAGGCCAGCACTTCAAGTTAAAGTGAAAAAATGGTGCACTTTATTCACCCATTCATCTGCAACATTTCAGCTCCAAGCTTGAGAAAGGCTCTGGTATTGGAGTTGAAACGTTTCAGACAGGTGGATGAATAAAGTACATAATTTTTTTCACTTTAACTTAGCGCTGCCCTGCTTTTTATTTTCACAATTGTAATCAGTTATGGGAAATATTTGGATAGAATATTCAGCTTGATAGAGAAAGACAACTCTTACATCTAGATGTTCTGTCTTCTTCAGTATAACTTCACATTGAGTCTATGAACTATGATATACTACATCTGTACTTAATAGTTTCCAAGCCTCTACCTAAAACCTAATTCTGTCTATCTAGAAAAAAAAGACACTGCCACAAGCAGGAGTGGATAGTCCTTTTGGGGTTGTATTTTATAGAGCACAATTGCGTCTAAAAACTAAAGACGACTGCCAGAATGGACAGCATCTATTATTATTATTATCATCATCATTATTATTATTCATTTTATTGATTGGAAATGTGGGCACAAATATTTATAAAATCCATAGCAAGAGGCAGAGTAGCGCTTATATAATTAGACATATTAGACATAAGGGCTTAGAGGAATGAGGCTGGTCATACACATCCTAAAACCAAAATTTTTTAAAACATTTTTAAACAACCCAGAAAAATCTGTGAATGTCAGATGTCTATGCCAGTGAAACAGTGATCCATCTACAGTCACCTTCAAGGGGTACACTCATCTTATAAAGTGATGGTATAGCCCAGCTATATTCCATATCCTTACCCGTTGGAAATATCCCTCTAAGTATATAGTGAAGTTTCAAAAATAACCAGAACAATAACTATCATTCAGTTTTGCTTTTTCAAGGACAGAGATGTTGCTTTTATATATTAAATGTAAAAAAAATTCCTAACACTAACATTCAAAGCTCATCTCTCTAGGTCTTATAACATACATAATTACAATACTAGAAATGGATTTGCACATTATTCACAGTATGAGACACTTTCAATAATGTTTGTAATTCATTATCCATTTTAGTACTTTTCTCTCATTTTATATAACCCTATATCTCCTCTTGATTCTGCATTATACATACATATATATTAAATCATTTACATTTACATATTTTTCACAGCTCTCTCCACGTATCCATATTTCTTATGTAATTATCGGTATGTTATTTTAGAAACCCTTTCATTGCTAATAGCTCTGTTATATATATATTTTTTCAGCTCCCTTTTCTCTTCTCTTAGTTCATTAAACTTTAATACAGAAGATGTTTTTACTAGTTTCTCTTTCAAAGGTTTATGCTTCTTGTTAAAGGTTATATAAATCATATGTCTTGGGTTCCAAAATTCTTTCTTATACATTTTCTTATTATTTTACCTAATTTTAGATACACTTCATATTTTACTACCTTCATTATCAGTTGTACGTGCCTTATTTTCCTTTATTTTATTTCTAGTTCCCTAATTATAGTTTGTTTCCTCTATACCTTTTACTGTCAATTATCCATTAGATTGTGATATTTTGGCAGAATTTTCCTGGTAACATTTAAATTCTACATGTGACCGTTATTCTTCTGATATAAGATCATACTGTCATTTTCCTATTATTTAATTTCTGATATATCCGAGCCCTAATTTCTGTGTCCATCCTTTTTGTCGGGAGGTTGTTTTTTTTTCTTTTTCTTTTTTTTTACTTTATTCTTAATTGCGAGTTGGCTGGGTGGCAATGGCTAAATCTGTCCAAAAGTGAAATGCATAATAGAATAACCTTTTGTCTCAATTTGAAGTGTGAAAAGGTTACCTCTCTCATAGGGGTTTTCTGCCTATTGCTCTTATACTGCATTTGATGTCTGAAGATCCACACTAGAGAAATATCTGCATTTAAGATATTATTTTTACTTAAAGATTTCATAAAAAACTTCCAGATATTAGGCAGTCAGAGTTAGCTTATTAGGCAAAGTTTCTTCGTTATATTTTACATTATACTGAATTTTTTGTTACTTTTTTTTTATTATTCCTAACTGAGACAAAATAGAAATGCAGCCATTTTTTTTTTTTTTTTAATAAGAATGGCCCCTGCTACAAATAATGGCATGGTGGCTCAGTGGTTAGCACTTGCAGCGCTGGAGTCCTGGGTTCGAATCCTGCCAATGACAACATCTGCAAGGAGTTTGTATGTTCTCCCGGTCTCTCCGGTTTCCTCCCACAGTCAAAAGACATACTGATAGGAAATATATAGATTGTGAGCCCTATATGGGACAGTGACTGACAATATCTGTAAAGCGCTGTGGAATATGATGGCGCTATACAAGTAAGTATAATTAATAAATAAATAAATAAATGGCAGTCTTTCTCTCTAAAAGAAAAGACAAGCTAACATATATGTATCAAATACCTTAGACTTTTATTTATTTCATATGGTATTTTTTTTTTTATGGTTCTTTAAGGTAAAGAAATTTTTGAAGTGTAAAATTGGGTACACATGGATAGCTTTGGTAATTGAAAAAGTTTGTATGGTATTTTTAGAACTCATCATTGTCCAAAATATCAAACGGTGAATGCCAGTGTGAGAAAATTGCATAAGCCTCGACTACCTCACTGTTAGCATCTCTAAAGTTTAGCAGGATGCTTGTTATTCTCTTGAAATTTTTTGGCTGCCTGCACATGTGTATATCAAGCAGAGACAATGACAATAAAAGAAGCATATTATTTTCTACATTACCGGTAAGGTATAAAGCAACAAGCAGTGGGTATTCTATCAGCCCATATGCTAGTAATGGAATCACTAGCAAAGCACTGTGAATGAACAGATGTGCTGTACACTTGCAGGTTTCACAGCTGTAGCAATGAATAGCGCAGGGGTTCAGATGAAAAGACAAGTTTGGGAACAATGCATACCTTGTTATAAAACTCCAAAAGCTCCTGGTGGTTAAACTCCACAAATATCTTCTCCAGATTCTAGAAGAAAAGAAAGACTAATCAGCTTTACGCCAAGAAAATTAAATTGGTATGAAAAAATGAAACTTCTGCATATCAAATCAATATCATGAATCTGAATTGCTATTTACAGGCACATCCCATATTGCATTGTACAGTAGGCAAAGAAAAATACCATAACAACACTAAATACATGAAAACTAAGCAGCTTGTATATATGAATCAGGCTGCATTTATATAGGACACTAGTGATATTACCAATTCATCTATACTATGACTGGCATTGTTGTGCACAGATGATAGCATACAATAAGCTGTTATCCCCAAGAACATTCAACTTAAAGGGGCATTCCGGTCTTAGATTTATGGCAATTCCACAGGTTATGCCATAAAGGTATGATGAGAGGATACCTCTTTAAAGGCAACCTTTCAGCAAGATCACGCTGTCTTAAAGAGGACCTGTTAACTCCCCTGACGTGTATATTAGTGAATACTTGTATTCTCCATAATATTAGATCTTATTTGCATTGTATAGTTCCTCTGTTATTCCTATTAGAATTTTAGGAATAAACCGACAACTGGGTGTTACCAGTTGGAGGTGTGTCCCTACAGACTCTGACATTGTCCAATCAATGCTTCCAATGTTAGACTGTGTAGAGGCACACCCCTTTCCCCAGGAGAATGGTAGGACCCAGTCATCAACCACTTTGTAAATCTCTTGGAGGAAGAACAGAACAGCACCACACAGAGTTGTAAGAAAAAAACACTCCTGAATTATTTATCATAAGGAATACAAGCACTTGAACTAAAACAGACAAGTCATGAGATTGGCCGAGAATCAAAACTTATCCCCTAAACACAGGATAGGTGACAAGTATCTGATTTCTGGGTGTTCTATTGCTTGAACCCCTCTTTTAAAGTCTTCAAGACTGCCAAGGAAACAAGCAGTAATATGCATGTTTGACTGTCTCTCTATTCAAATGGGGTTTACAGGGACCCCCATTTCTTGTGATTGGTGGAGGTCCAAATGGTGGGACCCCCAAGGGTTTTACAGTAGATTCTAAGGATATTGAGAACAAAAATGCCGCACAACTAACTTTTCAATACAGCTGGCAAGCAGATAGGGGAACATGTGATAAGATATGATTCTGGGACGACCATTTTAATCAGTAGCACTGCCATGTTTTACAAAAAACATAGCTTTAAAACATGGATGGCCTATGTTATGTGCTGGGCTTGGAGAGAAGGAGAAGGGACTAGAGAAAGATGATTCAATCATAAGCTATGTTCACACTAGGACTGCAGTATATGTCAAACATACAGTGGGTATGGAAAGTATTCAGACCCCTTTAAATTTTTCACTCTGTTTCATTGCAGCCATTTGCTAAAAGCAAAAAAGTTCATTTTATTTCTCATTGATGTACACTCAGCACCCCATCTTGACAGAAAAAAAAAACAGAAATGTAGATATTTTTGCAAATTTATTAAAAAAGAAAAACTGAAATATCACATGGTCATAAGTATTCAGACCCTTTGCTGTGACACTCATATTTAACTCACATGCTGTCCTTTTCCTTCTGATCCTCCTTGAGATGGTTCTACTCCTTCATTAGAGTCCAGCTGTGTTTAATTCAACTGATTGGACTTGATTAGGAAAGGCACACACCTGTCTATATAAGACCTCACAGCTCACAGTGCATGTCAGAGCAAATGAGAATAATGAGGTCGAAGGAACTGCCCAAGGAGCTCAGAGACAGAATTGTGGCAAGGCACAGATCTGGCCAAGGTTACAAAAGAATTTCTGCAGCACTCAAGGTTCCTAAGAGTACAGTGGCCTCCATAATACTTAAATGGAAGAAATTTGGGATGACCAGAACTCTTCCTAGACCTGGCTGTCTAGCCAAACTGAGCAATCGTGGGAGAAGAGCCTTGGCGAGAGAGGTAAAGAACCACTCAAAGATCACTGTGGCAGAGCTCCAGAGATGCAGTAGGGAGAAGGGAGAAAGTTCCACAAAGTCAACTATCACTGCAGCCCTCCAGCAGTCGGGGCTTTATGGCAGAGTGGCCCAAAGGAAGTCTCTCCTCAGTGCAAGACATATGAAAGCCCACATAGAGTTTGCCAAAAAACACATGAAGGACTCCCAGACTAAGAGAAATAAGATTCTCTGGTCTGATGAGATGAAGATTGAACTTTTTGGCGTTAATTCTAAGCGGTATGTGTGGAGAAAACCAGGCACTGCTCATCACCTGCCCAATACAATCCCAACAGTGAAACATTATGGTGGCAGCATCATGCTATGGAGGTGTTTTTTAGCTGCAGGGACAGGACAACTGGTTGAAATTGAAAAAAAGATGAATGCGGCCAAGTACAGAGATATCCTGGAAGAAAACCTCATCCAGAGTGCTCTGGACCTCAGACTGGACCGAAGGTTCACCTTCCAACAAGACAATGACCCTAAGCACACAGCTAAAATAACAAAGGAGTGGCTTTGGAACAACTCTGTGACCATTCTTGACTGGCCCAGCCAGAGCCCTGACCTTAACCCAATTGAGCATCTCTGGAGAGACCTGAAAATGGCTGTCCACCAACGTTCACCATCCAACCTGACGGAACTGGAGAGGATCTGCAAGGAAGAATGGCAGAGGATCCCGAAATCCAGATGTGAAAAACTTGTTGCATCATTCCCAAGAAGACTCATGGCTGTACTAGCTCAAAAGGAAGGGTGCTTCTACTCAATACTGAGCAAAGGGTCTGAATATTTATGATTATGTGATATTTCAGTTTTTCTTTTTTTAAATAAATTTTCAAAAATATCTACATTTCTGTTTTTTTTCTGTCAAGATGGGGTGCTGAGTGTATATTAATGAGAAATAAAATGATTTTTTTTGCTTTTAGCAAATGGCTGCAATGAAACAAAGAGTGAAAAATTTAAAGGGGTCTGAATATTTTCCATACCCACTGTATACACTAGCAAATGCTTCCAAGGTATATCTGGCAAATGTGTTTCGAGCCCTTAAAGAGGTATTCCAGTTTTCATTACTTAATTTATATGTGTATAGAATAGAATATCATACACTTCTAATATACATGTATTTTGCTCACACATCTTTATTTTATCAGTGCAGTAGTCTACCTCTAAAGAAAAAAAATGGTGTGGTCCATTTTTAGTCCTGTAAAATAAATTCATAGAACTGAAACAGACTAAACATAGAGTCAGGTGACCCCAGCCATATAGCTCTGGAGACAGGTTAATAGTAATATATTAAGGAGCAGGATACACACAGTATTACTACAGCATCATCTTATTTCTGTGGAGAAGAAAATATATATATATATATATATATATATATATATATATATATTTTTTTTAATTAGCTTTATTAACAACATCACATAGTAACAGTCAGTCATGCTACAAATCACCTACAGACAGAGGAGCCATGGAAATACACACACAGTTTAGTATATATAATAAAATTCTGTTTTCACCATTAGTCCTATTTAGCTATTGAATGGATGCAACCTGTGTACCAAACACATGTATGAAACCCAGTTGCTTACTAAACGCCAGAGATTACATGACCAACCCCATATTTTGTTAGCCAAAGGATGTATTACACTGGACTCATCCATGGTCTATACCATTCTAGTGTGCAGATCGGGGTCAGCACTGATATAATAATAATAAATAACAACTTTATTTATATAGCTACAACATATTAGAAATCAGCAGTATTGTACAAATCAGAAGACACCTGAACAGACAGTATTTGACACTACAGTATTACAAAAAATTAACGTATCAATCAATAGGAGTGAAGGAACTGCTCATGAGAGTTTACAATCTAATACATTTATGCGAGAAGAATTTTAATTTCTTGTATATTAGAAAATTGTATAATATCCCAATCTATAGACAAATAAATAAAAAAGTTAAAACCTGGAATACAAATGAAAACAGTATCCAAAAATCCATATGAAAAACACAGCAAATAGAACCCGAAAACTTAATTTTTAATAAATAACATGAATGAATAGCACATACCCAATAAAAACAGCAAGGTTTACAAAAGACAAATCCCAGGTAAGTACCTTTAACATACCCCAATATAATTTCCCAAGGGAAACTACTCCCATAATAGATAATATGCAGAGAAAGTAGGAACAGTCTTACCACTGTAACCATCTAATTATCTAGGAGCAGACTTGGTATCAGGCTAAAACACCACCATCAAATGACACCTTCTGAGACAAGAAAACTAACCTTGGTTTACCCTGAATCTCGTCCTATTAGTCCCAGATCAATAACTCCTGCACTTACAAGGACAGTACCACAAACTATGCCCTAAATGCACCCTAATATTCCCTACACCATCACAACACCTTTCATCATACAAGGTAGGACTCATCAGGGGATTTTACAACAGTAATGGTACTTGATAAAGCGATGTCGCTATGCAGTGGCCAGTAGACAATCAAACATACACCCACAGCGGTGGGGAATATGGACACACCGGCATAAGGTCAAACTGGTCCTTTTTTCAAAAAGTGGAATAGCCCTTTAATAGGGGCCAAAAATGTCTTAAAAGGGTTGGCTTTAAATATTGATGACCTACCCTTAGGATAGGCTATCAATATCAGATCAGCTATTTGAAGCAGTCCTTCCCCTTTATGGTCCAATAACATTGTGGTTAATGGACACATGGCGTGTTTGCAACTCTGTCCCTTTCAAGTGAATAGGGTTGAGCTGCAATGCTGGTATACAATGATAGGGCGCTGTGTTTAATAAGCAGTGAAGCGGGTGCAACAGTTATTTGAACATGCAGCCTCTTCAAGTAGCTGATCGGTGGGGTGGCGGTGGTGAGAGTCGAAACTCACCACTTTGATATTGATGACCTATCTTAAGAATAGATCATCAATACCATAATACTGTAAAACCCCTATAACTAAGCTTTCCCAAACAATAGGATCCTGCAAAAGAAAATATATCGCTCTGTATTTTTTTTTTAACAATCCATAAAGAGCAATATATGCAACTGTACAGCAGACAGCTACATGCGTCAGGGCTATACAACTGGAGTACAGGTTAGGTGAATTTCCTGGCATATATGCTGAATGTGTGAACAAATCCAAAACCCATGCATGTTAGTTTATGAGGATATGAGAAGTAGCGCAGCTATGATTTTCTCCGAAATGAAATAGATTGTAAAAGGTACAATAGATTATGCGAGTATTGTTGTCATCGAGCTTGATTAAAAGCGTTGCCTATTTTTTACTGATTGGAAAACGCTCCATGTATTCCATCAAACACAGCAGCATCTCCTCTGTACAGTAGACCCAGCACTAGATTCATTACTATTCTGTAAAGAGTTATGCAAAGTCAATAATGCATTAACTCTCCTTAAAGTGAATACATGTTAATGCTTCACTACCAGTCCGCTCCTCAATAAATTTAATAGCAAGATGAGAAAGTTAGAGGATCCGACATAAATACCAATACGCCTAATACACATTATTAGAATTCATTCTGCATAGAAACGTGGTTTAAGGCTGCAGCAGTCGGCAAATGCTACAGTAGTAAATTATAAGTAAAATCTGAAATGAGTTTCAAGAGAATGCGTACAAAAAACACAAATCGGTAGATATTGCCCTCCTTCATTTTCATCATAAGTATCTTTCTGCAGCATTCCATTCTGGATTTTAAGAAAGCTGGGTTAAAGCCACTATCGGAATAAAAAATGTCTCAAGCTATTTTTTAAGCAACCAATGGCAATACAATGGCTTATTTAAATAGCTTACATTTATATTTTTTTACTGGAGAAAATTAAAAAAAAAAAATCAAGCTGGGTTCACACTGTGTTTTTTCATGCCAACTGCAATACAGAAAATGAACCAGAGTCCAAGTATAAAAACCCCTAAAATCTGCATCTTATTGTATTCACTACTTATTTCACCATGCAGTATGATTATATGATCAGCCAAATCATTTAACACTGTAAAATATTGTTCAGACCCCTCCCAAAAACAACCAAAAAAACACCTCTGACCCTTCAAAGCATTGAGCTATTTATCATGTGCTTCGGACCACATGGGAACAATATTTGCAGTGTTGTAAGGGGGCATTTTCCTACTGAAAGAGGACATTTGGAAATACTGGTTCCATAAAAGGGAACCCGCAACAATGTTTAGGTAGGTGGTACAAGTCAATGTCAACTCAGCCTTGCAGATCAACAGCTTAGGGTCACGTGAATCAAACAGCATTTTCTCCTTGTGAATTGTTGCCTCTGCTGCAGAGATATTGAAACTTTTGTCAGTTATATGTAAAAAAAATAATCTGAGAACAAGTTACCTTCATCTACTGTAGGTGTTTCTGGCAGAGGACAGGGGTGAGCACGAGACCCCTGGTCATTCTGTAACTACGCAGCAAGCTATGATTTACTGTGTGACACCTTCCTATTTTTGCCACCTTAAACTTTTTTTTTTTTTTTTGTGTGACCAGATGGGCCAGCCTATTCTCCTATGGCCTGGTCATCGGCTCACTGGTTGACCTTCTTTGGAATACTTTTACTAGGTACTAATGCATTTTGAAAATGCCCCACAAGACCTACCCTGACCCAGATATCACACATGGTGGACAGCTCATTGGCAGAATGATTCACATTGCTGTCCTGGACTCATGAATTTACTTTAAGTTATATACACAACAAGTAAAATAATGAAACATTAAACTGGTTAACACTGGAACAGGGTCTGTAACATGGTCTGTACCCTGCAAGGTGTTACTATATAATGTTTGCACAAACGTAGTAGTGTTTAATATTTGCAGGGTGGGGACATTTTTCCTGGTTCAGGACCAAAAACTTTTTTATTTATTTTAGTACATGCAGTTTTGAGGGAAATAAAATTTTTTTCTTTTGAGAATTCCTCTTCATTTTCTGCCGCCGGCATTTTTGCCACAGTCTAGCCGCGACGGGATGCCGAAGCACTGCATCAGCATTGTGTCGCGGAATCCCGCTCCTGATTAGGCCTAAATGAATGGACCTAATCAGGAGGGAGTCTCTAGACGCGGACACTGTGCCACGGAATCCACGGCAAGATCGAGCCGGACGCTCCTTTTTTCCGCGTCCTGCTCTCTGCCTCCCATTGAAATCCATCCCCAAATCTGCAGCAAATTTCTCCGCATGAACACAGCCTTAGATATACACCTTAATACTGTACATAATATTCTAATAATGTATATCCACATTATTATAAATCCATTATAACAATACACAACAATGTGATATTCCATAACACTCTTTAGAAAATGCATTCACATCAGTCCATGCCACAAGAGACATTTATGGTTTTTGGCTGTGGAAGGAAATTAGAGAACTTGGAAGAAAGCTAACTTCTTTCTGCCTGGGCGAGCTTCATTGACAGGCCTTTTCACAAATAGGGAGAGGTCCTGTCCGTCATTCAAGTTTAGCCAGGTGGGGAGACGTCATCTGAGGGCCACCCTGAGGTCACTTTTCCTGGTTCCCAGGTCACTTTAAACTATGTTTTCTGTAAAACACTGCAGCATCTCAGAGAAAACAAACAGCTATTTGTAACATGGAAGCCTTTTGTGATTTCCTGCTGCACATTGTTGCAGTAGTATGGATCTCTGGACAGATTCCCTTTAATACAGCTATTATTGTAAAGAGAGAGGATGAAGCATGAAGGCATATGTCAGAATCATGTAAAAATCACCTGTAGAAGATGTTTCCTTTCACCGGAAATAATACAGTCAAGACCTGTTCTTCAAATACACACAATCGCAATGTAGACATACATTTTTACAGAATGGAGTCATGGTCATCAACCAGTAACAGCCCCCGGAAAGTGAAAAAGCTGGCAAATCTGTATCCCAGCTGCAACAGTTTAAGAATAATCATCTCTGGCATGTGTGATCACATATAAACCACTTAACAGGTTACACATGAAATCTACCATGAAAGAAAAACACGTCTCTACTGTAAAGATAAAGGAATCGTACAAGGAAACAAATTGCATGTTAAAAGCATTGGGCTGGCTGGACAATGTAATGGCAGCTGCATACAATATTGGAGCATACATACAACAGCTGGGATCGGTTTCAGAAGCACATCACTATTCATGTACATGAATGTTGCACTGGTAATCATGTACCTACAACAGATGGACATCGACAGAAGGGGAAAAAAAAAAACATTCCCAAGTCATGAATCAAAATGATGTCTCCTACTGCTGAATAAACAAGTCTTGGACAAGCAGATAATGAACTACTAAGCGAGGTAGCTTAACTCAACCTAGTGATGGATGAGCAGGTGATGTCATAATCAATGGCCAACTATGCGAACCCCAGGGTTTAATAAGGGCCATGCACATTATATGCACATCGGATAACAAATCCACACTGCTCCCAATAAGGGGAACATCTATGCACCTTCATAAGTGCCCCCCGCTCAGTAAGTCTGAACACCTGTGCAAGGGCCATGGACACATTTTTTACTTTAACTATAGCAGGCAGTCTTGGCAATTTAGAAGTGCAAGAGCAATTCTATAAGTACTGATGGCAGTGAATCCAGCTCACCACTCGCTCCTGGACATTATACTGCATGTAAGGGCAGATGACTGAGGAGTGAAGGGTTGGGTATGTTGGATTTCAACATGCCCATTACCTCTGTCTGCTCCAGGACCTCAATCTGTGTCAGTATCCGAGGCTTCCTGACCCCAGCCTCTTGGCTGTTGAGAAAGGAGAGATTGAGATAAATGTGGTGTCCCTGCATTCATGCGTATGGAAGTTCTGAAAATAGTCTAGATGTAACCCAAATCTATTGCACATTTATGGCATAAATTTAAGACATCCTAACTTCATTTGTGCTATTTTGTGAAACCAAAGTAGTCCTTTTTGGAGTTCAGTAGCCCATTTGAGATCTAGCAAAACTCTATGACACATTGGGTAGTATATATGATCAGACTTACAGACCTGCTCAGAACTGCAGCAGGATAGTCATCTATTCACTACCATTCAAACACTCAGACTGCCACAGTCTTTTGAGAGCAGTCTAAGTCAATAACAGTAATATATAAAGTGGTTTCAAAGCCAGAGCATCCTTAAACTCAAGAATGATACATTCAGCTGTAGATATACCTGACAAAGTAGTCAGTAAATAATACAGCCGTATTGCTGTGTGAGGAAAGCGTTTTATTGCACAGCACTAGCAACCAGAGGAACATTACCGGTGATAATAAAGCGCGGCTGCTTATAAAAGAAAGGGTTAACTCACTGCATAGACTGGCATAAAATTATTCATACTTCATTTATTATTTCAAAAGGAGAAGCATGATATATACTACAAGCTTTATCAATGGACACCATGAGTGTAATGGGTTTTATTGAATGGGATGCCTGCTGTAATGATCTTTGTGGATTTATACGACAGTAAAACATTTCATGCTAACTTGTACAAAGACACAATAGTAATGCTGGGAAAAGAGGAGAGAAAAATACAATAGGCTGTAGAAGCTGAGCAAGGTAGAACAAAATGCAATCCTCACCTAGTACATCTGTGTATGAATCAGTAAGAGATTACATTAGGATTATAATTTCATGATGTTATACATGTCAGTGACACTGTATATGAATTATATATTAGTAGAATACAAGTAACTGTAAACAGGACCACTGAAAATATGTAAATAATAAATGCCATAATATATTCCATGAACAAGTCAATTATATAGAAATGCAATGCGGTGCATACAGAGGTGCTAGATGCTACATTGGCGCCATGTATCTACTCAGGCTGAAGTGATCTCAGATATATGGCTACGGTTTGGACTGAAATAATAAGAAAATACAACTACAGATGTGTCCCCTCTTACCTGTCCTCTATGTGTAATACAAGTTAAGCTATCCCAAAAACATAAGCAGAAAGAGAAAATATTCATAATACCATACATCCAGGGCCGGCGTTGGGGGGGGGGGGACTGGGCAATTGCCCAGGGCCCCAACACCAAAGGGGCCCCCGGGATCCGGAGCATGATGACTCCGGATCCCAGAGTCAGGACCAGCCATATCGATAACAGAAAGGGACCCAGCGTCCTGTGCCGCAGGGCCCCTTTCCGAGGTAAGTAAAAATATCACCTGTCCTGGCGTCCGACGTCATCTTCTGGTGTTGCAGACATCACCTATGAGGCCTGGCCTCAGCGGTCATGTGGGGCGTGCCTCACGTAACCGCTGAGGCCCAATCTCAGGCCTCAGCGGTGGCGTCCACAACGCGTGACGTCAGCCGCATAGAAGAGGAAGCCAGCGCCAGCGGGGATAGCAGAGCAGCGCGAGGAGAACCAGGAGAGGTAAAGCAAGGTGAGTATAATTGTTTGTTATTTTCCCTTACCTCCCCCGGGCCTTCGATAATTATACTCTGGTGTCTGAAGAGACCCCAGAGTATAATATAACACTAGCACTAAGAGAGTCTCTAGGGCCACTGTGGAGCATTATACTGGGGAGGGGGCCCTCTGGATAGCCTATTATACTGTGTGGGGCCCCTGTGGAGCATTATACTGGGGAGGGAGCCCTCTGGATAGCCTATTATACTGTGTGGGGCCTCTGTGGAGCATTTAACTGGGGGGGCCCCTCTGGATAGCATATTATACTGTATGGGGCCTCTGTGGAGCATTATAATGTGGGAGGGGGCTCTGGAGAGCATGTTATATTCTCTGGGGCCACTTTGGAGAATTATACTGGGGGGTCCCTCTGTAGAGCATATTATACTGTGCGGGGGCACTGTGGAGCATTATACCGTGGGGGGGGGCCCTCTGGAAAGCATATTATACTGTTTTGGGCCACTGTGGAGCATTATACTGGGGGAACCTCTGTGGGCAGTATATTATACTGTGTGGAGGCCATTCTGGGGCATGTTATACTGTGTGGGGTCACTGTGGAGAATTATTCTGGGGGGGCCATCTGCAGATCATATTCTATTGCGTGGCGCCACTGTGGGGCATTATTCAGGGGGGAACTAAAGAGCATTATACTAGGGGGCTCTCCGGGTAGTATATTATACTGCATGGGGCCTACTGTGGAGCATTATACTGGGGGGACACTCTGGGGAGCATTATATATTGCGTGGGGCCACTGTGGAGCAAAATCCTGGGGGGAGCACTGTGGAGCATTATACTAGCAGGGGCCCTCTGGGGAGCATATTATACTATGAGCCACTGTGGAGCTTTATACTGGGGGGGAAGGGACAGTGTGGGGAGCCTGTTATACTGTGTGGGGACACTGTGGAGTTTATTATATTGTGTGGGGCTTCTCGGGAACATATTATACTCTGTGGGGCCATTGTAGAGCATTATACTGGGGGGGGGACTGTGGGGAGCATATTATACTGTGGGGGACCACTGTGGAGCATTATAACGGGGGAACCCCTCTGGGCAGTATATTATAATGTGTGGAGGCCATTGTGGAGCATGTTATACTGTGTTAGGCCACTGTGGAACATTATACTGGGGGGGGCACTGTGGGATGCATATTATACTGTATGGAGCATATTATATTGTGTGGGGCTGCTGGGGAGCATATTGTACTGTCTGGGGCCACTAAGGGGGCGTTCACACTACCGTTGGTGACCATCAGTAGTGTCCGTTGCTATTGTCCGGTTACAAGATTTTAACATCGGACACTAGCTGAACCGTCAGAAATCCATTAAAATTTCCATTCATTTCAATGGGTTTTTATATTGTGTCCGTTTGTGTCCGTTTACACCTAATCCGTCAGAAGTCCGTTTTTTTTCCTCGGACAAAAAATCCTACATGCAGAACTTTTTTGTCAGTTTGGAAAAAACGGATTGTTGACGAACAGCAAGTGTCCGTTATTTTTTTAACATTGAAGTCTATGGGTAACGGACTTATAACGGACAGTAACTGATAGCCATCAATTACTGTCTGTTATTTTATGTCCGTTTTTTTTCTGCGCATGCTCAGAAAACAGAAACAAAAAAAAAATGGAAAGTGTTAAAAAACGGACACTAACTGATGCTGATGTGTCCATTTTTTAACTGATCCATTAATTGGATCAGTTAAAAAAAACGGACACATTAACATCAGTTAGTGTCCGTTAATATCTGTTATGATAGGTGTCCGTTTTTTTTTTGTTAACGGACACCTTCATAACGGAATCCAACAGTAGTGTGAACCCTGCCTAAGAGGTAGTATACTGTGTGGAGCTTTATATACCATGTGGGACCACTATGGGGGGCTCAGGGGAGCATTTTATACTGTGTGGGTCCACTGTGGAGCATTATATACCATGTGGGGAAACTGTGGAGAGCTCAGGGGAGCATTTTATACTGGGGAGCATTATATACTATGTGGAGCATTATACTGTGGGGGGGGGGCTCAAAATTCCTGCTGGCAGCCCTGTGTGCTATGTCTGTATCACAGCTCCCTCACTATAATCTTGCACATACGTGTAGTGCTCCATGGCCATGTCATTCCCCATACAGTACTGTGCATGAACTGGCCATGGAGTTATTGGGGCCTGCACAGTACTATAGGGGTTGACTATACTGGGAACATACTCAGTAACACCAGATAGTCAGCACATATGTAAGACTTCAGTGAAGGAGGCGTGGTGTAGGCTATTAGCAGGAAGCTGTTGGGTTGGGCCCCAGAACAAGTTCCTCTGGTGGGCCTAAGGCCCTTCCATTCGACACTGTATAACGGAGAACTATTATATATAAGGGTGGGTTACTATATATAATTGGGAAACCTAAATATGAGGGGGCTATTATAAGGTGGAACTATTATTTATATGACAGGCTATTATTTATAAGGGGGATCTATTATATATAAGGCATCCATTATAAGGGGGAGCTATTATTTATAAGAGGGGAACTACTGTATTTATAAGGGGGGGTATAATTGTTAAGTGGGCTTATTTATAAAGGGGGCTATTAGTGATAATGAGGACTATTATCTATAAGGGTAACTATTATTTATGAGGGGGCTATTATTAATAAGGGAGCAGTATTATTTTTACGGGGTGACTGTTACTGATAAGGGGGAATATTACTGATACAGGGCACTATTTATTATTTATAAGGGAACTATTACTGATAAAGGTGTAATATTATTTATAAGCAGGAATTATTATTTATTTAAGGAGGCGCTATAATAACTGATGACTGGGTGCAAAAATCTATTAGGCGGTACAAAGGTGCTCATTTGAATTGTGTGTGGTAAAATGGGGCTTGTTATTACTTTTTTGTTGGCAGAAAGGATAAGTTATTATATGGGTTGCCACTGCAAGACGATGGTGTTGTTTGTATATCAGCATTTGGGGCCCCGCTTTTAATTTTGCCCAGGGCCCCACTTTGTCTAAAACCGGCCCTGCATACATCTTTATTCATGAATACACAGATTAGTGTAAATTCACAAGGAGGACAAAGATAAAACCACACAAAAATGTACAATGGTGAAATGGGATGGGAATTAATAAGGCCCATCAATCAATTGCTATAACCCTCCAAACATAGTATTCCATAATATCAAACCAATACACCGAGTGCTAGTATCAACCCAAATAAGAGTAGAATGCATATCAATCAAGAAATAGTATAACCAAAGTTCAGGGAAAGCAATGACCCAATACAGACCATGTGGAAAGAATGCACCCCAACGCGGGTTTTGCTAACTGCTTTGTCTACTATTTAGGCTAAGGAGGGCGGTGTCAGGCAAGAGCAGGCAAGCAGTGTGATTCTGAGCTCTGACACTGGCAACCTATTTTTTAGAGCTCTGAATCCTAGCTCCTTTCCTGACACTCCCTATCTGACAGTACAGAGGCTAAGTTACATATCAGGCACGAAAACTAACTACATTAAATCATCAGGAATGGTGCAGCACTGCCTATTAACAGATGCCAAGACCTGAAGTTGGTGGAGGTGCTGAAAGGTCCTCTTTAATCAAATTAGAGCTTGGTTAAGTGTGAATACATCTGTACACCAGGGTCACTGATTGAGGGCAATGAAGGAACATACAGGAGATATACAGGAGGGTAAACTGCCCGGCTGCTCCTGCTTTACAACACTGCCGCCAGATGAAAGTTCCCTTGAAATGTGGTTTTGAGGTTTATCAAGATTTAAGAGAAATGTAAAAAAAAAAAACATATCCCAAATACTGTATATTTGGCATATTATAAATATAACCATTCACCACTGTGAGCTGCTGCTCCCAATGCACTTGATTCCGCACTATGATCTACTCCTACAGATGTGAAAAAGCAGGCTATATTGGAAGGCATTTTTAGAATTTAGAATACACTTGTAATCCTAGTGCGAGTATTTTTAAAATGTAGAGCAAAGTGTAAAAGTGTTGCACCCTATTGGTTCATTTCGCATAACCTTGTAGGCGCCCTCTCAAGCCACCAATCCTACTCCAAAAACTATGCCAATAATGAACTTTTGTTAAATAAATGCAATACCCTAAACATATCAAAGCCCTAGAACACAGCACAGACAACACCCCTCCTGCCCCACCGACACACTAAGGTGATGAGGTGTAAGCACAGGTACAGTATTGTTAAGGATTCTGGAAATATCACTCATAACAAATAAGGATATATAGCTGTAGGTGAAAGCGTATTTTTGCGACTTATTGTCACATAGATCAGATGTGTTAAATGTAGTGTGAAAGAGTTTAGAGAAAGCAATCAGAAACAGCAGGCTGTGCAAAGAACATGTAAAGATCATTCCACATCACAATGTGCCACAAAATAATCCCAGAAGTCAATGGAGATGTAAAGAAAAGATGTTAAGTATAATGCAGGACGTGCAAAATCATTAACAATGGCATTTATCAATGTCAGAAGCATCAAGTAATAGTCAATGGAGGTAGGAGACAGGTCATCTAAAATGACAAGGATTCTGGTTACTGTGCAAGAGTCTGATCCGGGATATATAAAACTTCTCAACTGCAACAATGTTTTTTTCCCCACTGGCATAAACAAGTTATAACATATCACTGGACATACTTACTGTTATAGGGGCTGGTTAAACACCACTGCCCAGCAAGAGATGAACAGCCACTCATAAACCTACCATTCATGAGGGGCATGGATGTTTGCACACACACAAGGACCCTTTTGGGCCCTTAAATCAAAAGGGTCCTTATGCTGCTGGGGTTAAGGGTCCCAAACCTGGTAACTTCAGCCCTATGTGTGCCTCCACTAATGATTTTAATACTGGTTTTGGTTGACATCAATGGGAAATGAGCTCCAGTAATGCCGCCTGGCCCCTATACAGCACCATCTGCTTCTGGTGCCATGTACTGTATAGTACTGGGATAGAATGAAGCCTTGAACAGTTGATCCTTGTTGGGGCTGGCTGTCAGCTCTCCACCAATCAGATAGTTAGGGACTTTCCTAGGGATAGGCCATAAAAAAAAAAAATCTCAGACAACTCCATTAAGTCTAGGTGTTATGCAGTTAGAATATGCAGTTAGATAAAGCAATAATACACCTGTAGGAATGAAGTCTTAGTCATAGGTGTAGCTTCACTGTTACCGTTACTGTTATAGTCTATTATCATATGAAATTCCATTCCATACAAAAATCCCATGTCAGTACTGGAAAGCCATGTGTGCTTCCTCTGTACTGTATAATAATGACATTAACAGAATGCGTAATTATTATCTTAATGTCGAATTATGTAAAGAGGTTCAGGAATAACATTTAAAGTTTAATGTGACATTTCCAGCCCGGGAAACATACTCCTCCATTAACCCAAGCATGTGCAGAGCAAAATAATACAGTCATGTTCATGAAAAAAAAAAACCTGATTTACTGCAGCACATACTGTGTCCGAGCCAAATGTAGACTTTAAATGTAAGCAATAACGTCTTTCCCACATAACTCTTCTGACACAAATGGAGCGAATTGTGGTTTCGTGAAGTAGGATTTATCTCTCACTCAGAACTTTCTCTACAGTATTGGTCTTAAGGGGAAAAATACATATTTTAAGTAAAATATTCAGCATTGCAGCTGTGAAAACATTAAATATAATACCCATCTTGGATTTCAAGATACTGCTGTACAGAATTATTTTAATGTCAAAATTTTTAACTTTTACTTTTAAGAGAACTGTTACTTAAAGGTTAATTACTTGTATCGTATCATAAGTATTTGGTAAAAAGGTGATCACATAGACTGCAATGACTTTGCTTTTTTAAAGGTCTTGTTTTTATCGCAATAATGGCCACCATTTGAAGAACCGTATACATCTGGAAAGCTTTTACTGAAGCAAGCCAACAATGTATCCCACTGTATAGACACTGGGAAAAAAGTATACCACCTGGAATATTATTCTTACTACATCCCATTGTATGTAATAGAGTAGACTAAAACACTATTCCACTATATCTGTTGTGGTACAGTGTCCTTCCATATCTGCCCTCTTGGATGGACATGAACAGATATGCATTAAACAAGTTAAGGAGACTTTCTAATACGATACGATTTCATGATATATTCACGTAAACTAAACCAGCTAATAGAAGCTGTAAAGTAAGACTAGAAATTCTTAGAATATGACAAATTTATCAAATAGCAGTGATATGCTAAGTTTATTAGCATGGCATGATATTTTGCATAATTGATTTTATAAGGAATCAGAGTCCTTAAAGGTGATGGCCACTTTCAGTCCAATATTGAGAGACAAATGATATTGTTTGTATAATAAAAAGTTGTACAATTCTTTCTGTATCAATTCCTCGCTGTTTTCTAGATCTCTGCTTGCTGTCATTCCTTCTGTTACTTCTAGTGGATAAAATTCTGACCATGGTCATGTGATTTACGGTCCATGGTCATGTGATGAGCACACAGGTGTACAGCTCGTTACCAGATAGATGTCTGATTACTGTACTGCGACCATAACGAGCTGTGCACCTGTGTTCATCATATGGCCAAGGACTGTCCATCACATGACTAGGACTGTCCACCACATGACCATGGACTGATTTTTATCCATTGGGAGTAAGGAGAATGAATAAAAGCAAGGAGAGATCTAGAAAACTGTGAGGAATTGTTACAGAAAGTATATTGGAAGATTGTACAGCGTTTTATTATACAAACAATAACATTGGTCTCTCACTACTGGTCTAAAAATGGACAACCCCTTTAAGTAAACTGAAGATAGTTGTTCATCTGTATACCAGAACAATGGTGACCCTTTTGGCACCTGTTTGGTAAATGGAACCCTATGAACATGCTTAGTGAATATGTAAGGAGCCTTTTCCAGCGATGTACGTGCTGAGTGGAGGCCATTAATGTCCACCTTCATATAACAATTCACTCAGAATAATGTTTGCTTCTTCCCATGCCTTACTAAATGAAGAATAGCCCATTTGGGTACAAGTGTATTGAATCTTTTGCTCAGAAGCAAAGCCATACCGTAGAAGATTACCAGGCCTTACAGGTCTCCAATATTGAGAGGAACTACTATGTGAGAAAGAGGTGGTTATTGACCCGTGGACATTTTTATACAGTATTGAACGCCAAGGGATGATTTTGAAGGTTTCTTTCATCTTTTGATCTCTTGCTTTAGAATTTTTTTTTTTTAATCATTTAGGCCTTTTCCACTGCACTGTAAATGTGCTCAATACAACGTACATGGTACATTTAAGGTTGTCTAGTTGAGGCCACCGAGGCATTGAACATCTTTGTGATATTTGGTGGAAAATTCTAAACTGTGGTGTAAGTCAGTCAAGCAGCAGGTGCTCATAACAATATTAAATATGGATACATTTAGATTGGGTTGTTTTCAATGATCCAGCCCAGATACATGGCCACGAGACTTTTAGACATAAATGCTCAGACTTCAAAGGTATGAAGGAATTTGTATTGACTTGAAATCACATAATCTGCTCAATTTATATTCAAAGGAGCCATCGCTCCACACACCATGAAATATAAATGAAAAGCGAGAAGTGGATGATTGCAACATGAACTATCGCTTTATGCTATAATTTGGCTTAACTCTCTGTGAGTTTAACGAACATATTCCA
This sequence comes from Leptodactylus fallax, assembly GCA_947044405.1. Classification (NCBI taxonomy): domain Eukaryota; kingdom Metazoa; phylum Chordata; class Amphibia; order Anura; family Leptodactylidae; genus Leptodactylus; species Leptodactylus fallax. The sequence goes on from CAMRHE010000336.1 coordinate 1,179,831, forward strand.
GACCTTGCCAAGGGGGAACTTCAGCTCACGAAACAGAATGTCATGTCTTCTGAAGTAGTATGGTGCAGTTTCTCTGTCTTTGCAGATTCTTGTAAGATTATATAAAGAATTAAATTAAGGCAATATGCACACAGACATCAATTTTCCATTTTCTATAATTCCCGTTTCGACATCTACAAAGAGGGAATGGAATCTCACACAAAGATCAGTATCTCTATAAGGAAATGCAGGTGCTCTGGGCACAGCCAATTTTACTGTGCACATTTTATAAGGCAAAATAGAAAATGTTCTACTTTAACAGGTCACTGATCAGCCAGACCCATTGGAAAGATGGCACTATCATAATAGAGATCAGGGATCACCTTTGATGCTAAAATATGGGTCAGAGTGCAAATGAAATGATTAAAAGATTATAAGCAAAGGCCAGAGGCAAAGATACTGTCCAAGGGGGATAACAAGTTGGAGATGACAATCTATGGGTAGGTCATAATGGCTTTATGGAAGCTTTCATTGGAAACTGGAGTGTAAAAATATGTTTTCCACTGTAATTGCGCACTGGGGAAAGGACTTGTTTGTTTAGGCTCAGTGGTCTGAGCTGCTGCTGGGGATCTGGCGCGGTCATTGTCACCGACTAAAAGGATTGGTTTACTGTTACTATAATCAAGAATATAATGCATAATTTATCAGATCTGTTACATGATTAATAATGATAAAAAGTAATAATAAAAGTTCAAAATATTTTAAGCATTATTTCATACATCAGTTATTTCATGGATAACTAAGCAAAGATTGAGAAAAACTTGTGGCGTTGGTCACCTTAAGGAGGTGTAAGATTATGCACTACAGGGGTTTTGCCACCATAAATACCACCTATCCACAGAGTCACTTGGGAATCCATATTGGGTACCACTACTGACCACAGTAGTGAGTTTGAATGGAGCAGCATGTAAACTGCTTGAATAAAGGGTCAGTGGGCATCTATGAAAGAGAAGCAGCTGGAGATACCCACTGACCCTTTATTCAAACAGCTCGCCAGTGATCAGTGGGGAGAAAATACAGTGTTAGTTATACTGTAATTTATTTTGGATTATATATATTTTATGTTTAAGGGTATTTTTAATAAGAATCTGATTTTAGGATGTCTAGCTACTGGGGCATACATTCAGCTGTAATCTGTGTAGAAACTCCTGCAGCGCCACCACAGAGAAAATAAAGCATTACACAGTTCCCATTAAAGTCAATTGGCTGTCTGTGTAACATGTAGCTGTGCTCTCTGGCTAATAGGTGAAGGTCCTGACTTACTCATCTACTGAAGGGGTGTTCCACCAACTGTATAAGTTATATATGGTAGATCGGTGGAGATATAACCGCTTGCCAGAAAAAGTACACTAGTTCCTTGTTCACACATTAGAAAGACCACGTATAGGAGGTGTTCAGATGGATGAATGACCAAACATGTTCCTGACTGTATAGCTAGAGGTTCCACACCATTCTTACATTTATTAACTATCCAAACATCCATTCTAATGTGTAGAAATTCATAACGTATTTGTTTGCATTTTGGAGCCAGTACTGTATTTTATACTGGATATATTATATACAGTATTGCATGTACTTCAGAAGGATGCTTATAAAATGCCAGTTATTTCGGGATACTGTATACCAGGATTACCATGTCAATTCTTATAAGCCGTATAATAAATTAACTAAATGTCTTTACTTCTTTACAACTGAACATTTATAATTTCTGCATAAGGAATCACAGATTAGATTACAGAATATCGAAGACTGGAAACATTTAAGGTTACATTCAGTTCTGCCTATAGCTGATCTAATTTTGGTAGCTAATATAAGGAGATTAATAGCATGGCATAATGGCTCTAATGATTCCCAATTGAAAACAATTCCATATTTGGGATGCTTTCTTTTTCACAAACATGCGTTCTAGTGGATTTCTGTAGATCTTAATTAAATTAAAAAAATAATAAGATAATAGTAAAGTTGGCGAGACTGGCAGACTATCTAATGTCTATAGTGGCCTCCAGACCTCCTCTAATGAAGATGTAGGAGAGAAGGATGGAATAGCTGAATTTCATGCCCAATTAGTTTGTTCTCAAGGTAGATAAACCAAGCAGTGTCTAGCAGTAGCTTACTCCATTTTCCCCATTCAAAACAGGTGCAAATTCAACTGAGCCGAGTATGCATGATTATGGGGACGTTGGGAGAGGTAGTTGTTGGGCAATCCTCAACAGCTGAGACTAAAGAGATTCTTTGGATTTTCTTCTGGAATACAGTGTGGCTCCCAGAATGAGTTACTTCTGCACCTTTTCAATAATTCTGGTCATGTCTGGGAGGATTCATCATTGCAAAAAGGCTTTGACATCTCAAGATTCACAAAGGATCCCAGAAACTTCAAAAGGACTTTCCAGGCTTATATATATTGCACCAATGTTTTAGTTTTTAATCCCTTTTGGAACCGGATGTTTTTGTAAAAAAAATTGTTAAGACTAATAAAGGTACTGTACATACAGTATGTAAATTTCACAAGACATGGGTTTCAGATACATTTTTTTCCTTACATAAAAGCAGTAATGATTAAAAAAAAAAAAATCACAACGTTCACTCATCTTATATTTACTTACAAAGACGGGCCATTAAGTATAACAAATTCCCAATAATAAGGGAAATCAGGGGTAAATACTATTTTAACCATACTGTAGGACTGTTTCTTATAGACGTTGTCAATTAGATGCTAGTACTGAAATTCTAATGGTTTTCTTAAGCTTCTCTTACATTTATTATGCTCTTTCCAGGTTAAATATTAAGTTCCATTTTTGAACTAGATGTTGTTGGTCCTGAATTCCTCCATGTCATTGATGTAAAATTGATGTCACACATGTAATATTTATAAAGTGACGTTTACAGTGTGAACAGTATATAGATGACCCAGTTTCCTAAGAAGCTCTTAGTGGCTACATTCCTTTGTAGATTTTCCTAGCTGAAATAGTTAATACTGGAGCATCTTCCCTACCTTTTGCTTTTATGCTCAACACTGCATACAAATCTATTGTCTGATTTCTCACCATCTTTTCCTACATTTGCATACTTCCGCCCTGTCGTGCTGTGATAACAGAAATTATTTATGTAAATCCGTAAGTGTACAACTCGATCTGTGCAGTTAAAGAAGTAGGTTGCTCTAAGAGTTGTGTATTCTTATTTTACCCACTTCATCGAGGATCTGGAGAATTATATTAATCGCATTACACAACTGCTGAATTATTCTTTTTCTTTATGCTCCACTTCTATGAGGTAAATACATTTTCTCTGACTATTCAGGACTGTTTTACATTATGTTCACGGATATAGGTTATGACAAAATAAATGGAAAAACTCAAAGTTACGATGCATACAAATACACTGAAGTCTCTCTAAATGACCATCTTTTTAAAGGAGTTGGAGCAAACTCAGGGATAACTGGGGAGGGTGTGAAACAAAAAAAAATGAATGTTTTGGGTTTGTGATTTTTTTTTTAAATTCCCACCCCGGCCACCTCTGGAGTTTACTCCAAATCCTGAACATCCTCTTTAAGAAGAGACTACCCCTTTATTCAGAGAAGATTTTCTGTGAATTATTTTCATTATCACAGTATACTATGCATATTGGTCAGCCCATTTTTCAACATAATTGTACGTGGTCATCTCAAAGAGGTTTCATTGTATGTAAGAATGTTTTATTATTCATACCAGTCAAATCATTAAATCCCACCAAACATATTTATCAGCTATCCATAGAATAGGTGATAAATGTATGATCACTGTCAATTCCACTGACTACTAGAATGGCATTCCCTAAACCCCCCGGTTCCAGAGGACACGGAGTGGAGCAGTGGTCAAGTATGCGCCATGCTACTCTATGCAATGTCTATGTGACTAAAAGAAATTGCCAAGAGCTGTACATCTCCATCAGTCCCATAGACTTTAAAAGACACAGCAGGCGCTTGCGTGATCACCACTCTATTCAAACTGCTAAGCAATGAGGGGCTTGGGACCCCCATTCTACTGATCATTGGGGTTCCCAGTGGATAACCTCATAGAATTACAAGGAATAACCTCTTTTAATGAGTATCTACTAAAGTCCATATCCTCATATTAATCCATCTGGTTTATGTTGGTTATGTCCTATGCAGGTTTATCTACACCTACATAAGAAATAACCAAAAAGAGATGGATGGCAGAAGGCAGATGAGCAAACAATCAATGTAATAATAAAACAATTACTCATTCTGGTTCAATGTAAATCCATCCAATTGAACAGCCTAAAATACATCTACATTTTGGAGTTAAGACTGCATTACATGAGTAAGGGTCCATTCAGATCACGTTTACTACATCAGTTTAATGGATGCAAAAAATGGATTAAAAAAACGGACGCAAAAGGATGGCCATCCGTTTCCATAGACATCAATGTTTAAAAAAAATGGATCCGTTGCTGTCTGTTTTTTTTTTTTTAAGGACACAAAACGTAGTATACCATACTTTTGTGTCCATCCAAAAAAATAGAGAGCAACGGATGTGTTTTGTTTTGTTTTTTTTTACACGGATGTTAAAAACGTGATCTGATTGGACCCTAACACTGTTTCTAAAGAAAAAGAAAAAACCTGATCATTCTTTCTAACTCTGGACAACAACTTGAGGGTTCCAGATAGCATCCATTTATAAACTGCAGTATAGCAACACTGCTCTGCTGGATCTGCTGTATAACAGATTGCAACGATGCTCAACAGACCACCATTGACTTATCGCAGAATTTGTTGGGGCCTTGTTGTTTTCATGAGAATAAATTATTCACATTCACTCCTATTTCTTCACAGATTTCAGGAACTCTGAACAAAGTTGCTGAAGCAAATGTGAACAGCGTCTTATAGAGTCAAAATAATATAGCTAGAGAACATGATAGAAAACAACATTAAAGTTTCATATCTGAGCACACATAGATCTCATACCATATACAGACATCATGCATTTCATATTATATATGTAAGGTGGGTGGAGGAGAGTAAACATATACATTTGGTTAAACTTGCACCATCTTTATGAAAGATAATAATGTATAGCTAATGTTGTACATGACAAAACTCATCACTTCACAAACATTTTCCATATTGTTTCATGCTGTTTTCTATCCAATGTCATTACTATCCTGCTTCATCAAAATGTGTGCTATTTCTGTACTGCCGTATATCTTATATGAATGTTTAATACAGTGTTTAATATAAAAAGGGAAATATATAACAAAATTGTTTGGATATGAAAAACTGCACCACTCCCCACTAAAAAATATTTATTACAAGCAGAATTCCTATGTATACAAGCATTGTAGAGTGTTTTTACAATTAATCATAAAAAAGTGAAAGTTTTTACTTTATCAATATTGTATACATCTCCGCTTTACAGGTTCCCGCCCACTGGGAAAATCAGAGCTAGTTCACATATAAATTCAAGGGGCTATATCTTTTGAATAGATGGACAGATTTTGAAAAGAAAAACACCAACTTGTTCAGGAGCACAGCGAGACTCAAAGTATGACATTTGGTATTTTGTACTTTGTGACAGGTTCTCTTGAATGCAACCAATGAGAGATCTGCTTCCATTTCCTATATTCTACTGGAAAGCAAACACTCATTGGATGTAAAGGACATTAATTTACATACATGAGGTACTTTGTGCACACCAATGTTAGAAACTTCAACTATAGTTTAGATCTCATATACATAATGAATAATTTTACTATGCTCATCCAGTTATTTTAATTTTTGTTGCCAATTAAATTGTCAATTAAAAATCTCCATAAAAATGCACTTTAGTATTTCACTCCCTACTATTTTAGATGTCAATATTTTATATCTGGATTATTTTTGCTTCACTTCTGCAGCATAAGTGCTTACACATCTTACTTAATGCATAGCTAAAGTTAATTGATTACACTTTCCTAATACTCAATGATATTGATATTGCTATAACTAAAATAAATTATGAGCTGACTTGGGGGAAGAAGGAGGCTTGTTAGCTTTCCAGATCCTAGGTACTGAGTCCCGCTAGTGAACTTGAGAATACAGCATCATACAAGTGTTACAATCCTGCATTAGATTACATGCACAGTTGTGTTGAACATTCAGTTGCTTTCCCACTGAGTCCTACTGCGCTCTCAGCATGGTACCTGAGCTAGAAATGGTTGCAAACACAGATGTTATTGATCTTGGTGTTAAACACACTGTTGATATACATAGTTTTTAATACATAGGGTATTCCTGATGTATAAAGGAGCTCTGTATTCTGTAAGTCAAGCTGTGCCCTATGAAATAACGTAACTTGTAATGTAAAGTTTGCCCATCAGTTTACTGATTGCAGTTATTGTCTTAGGCAGTGTTCACACTGGCGTTCACCGCCTCTGTTGAGGTTCTTTCTGTCACTGTTAACAGCAAGAACAGTGCAGCATAAAGCACTGATATTGTCATAAATTTAAGTAAAACTAAACAGAACCTTGACAGAGTTCAAGTCAATGGGATCTGTTGGATACACTGTTCATTAGGTCCTTCACAGCATCATGGCTTTCATTGTGAACAGTAGCCAAATGTCAACATAGCCTTAATGGAAAAAAAAAAATGTATGTTTTCATACTTGTTGCCATGGCTATGACCAAGGCATGTATAATTCTGTATTGTATATAGGCTTGACACAAGTAAACATACACAAGGCAGAAAAGAAATAGAATGTCTTTTTATGTCATTTGAATGTCTACATTTTATATTTAATTATTGCAGCTTTCATTCTTTTTAGGACATTTCCTCTCAGTTTTTCGAGGAGACTCTGAATGTATTTCCTTCTGTGCATCTTGCAAACACTTCTACACTTTAGGGTACAATATCAGATTCCCACGGTCCACGTAATCAGCAATGTCAAAGTTGGGACATGGCTTTTTAACCCCATCAGATTCCATCATCAGTAATGATGTTTGCCCTCCCCATCGGAACCAATGCAATGCAATGTTATGGTGATAGAGGTCCTACTGAAGGCCCCCACGTCACCTTCAATAGTATCTCTGTAACATTCTGCCAGAGGCAAAGTCTTAAAGATATACTTACTTTTCATACATGCTGAAAACAATAGCTTCACTAAAGAACTGTGTCGGCCCCAGGAGTATAAAACTGGGTGAGTAAAAATGTTTTCTATGTTTAACGCAGGCACAAATGACATTACATTGGGGCTATTTTGGACAAAAAAAAAAACCTAGTCCATAAGGACCTGTGGGTGGTTTAGTGTCCCATATCGTTTATGGCAAGATCCCTTTAACCTCTTCCTGCCGTAGCCATTTTTCATTTTTGATCCCCCGCCTTCACAAACGCCACAACTTTTTTTATTTTTCCGTTTACAAAACCATATGAGGTCTAAATTTTTGTTGGGCAAATTGTACTTCGTAATGCATAAGGCATTTTTTTCCAGGGCCATATGTACTTTTTATTCATACCTTATTTGACTAATGTCTTTTGCTTTAATCGCTTTTTATCCAAGTTTTTGTGGGAGGCAAAACTGAAAAATAAATGGCGGTTCGGCTCTTTTGAATTTTTTTTCCTGCTACGGTGTTCACTGTATAGGAAAAATATTTTTAGAAGTTTGTAGATCAGGCATTTTGGGACACAGGGATACCTAACGTGTATGTGTTTAATTTTGTGTACAGTACTTGACAGGGCAATGGATAGCTGGCCACAGATCTCGTTCATGTGCCACCAGGAAAATGGTGCCTTGGTTAATTTTGACTGCGATACCGCGGAGGGATGTAATGCCCACAATCAGTGCAGGCTCAGTTGTCAGGTCACCACTGTATAATAAATACTCAACATCTGCCATACTTTTAAGGCAGATGTCGGAAAAAAGTTTAAAGAGGACCTTTCACCAACTCCACCAAGTCCAGCTCTTTGCATTATTTAATACGTGCTACTCTACTGCTATAAAATTATGAAAATGCCTGTACACGTTCAAACCCCTAGCAACTTTACATGCACATCAGTTATGTGTAGGTACCATAGTTATTTGTATGAATGTTACTGTCTTTTAAAGGCTTACCGTGTTAGTGACACCTATCAAACCACTTACTTTTGTAACCAAAGATTGTTATCCAGCCATTTAGAATTGATTGCCTATTGGTCATTGTGATTATTTATGTGGCTAGCTATGGTTTTTCTGTTCACTTTTGTAGTTAGGAGCTTGGTTAAATGTTTTAGTACATCTGGCTAAGTCTGTGTGTTTCCTGTGTATATGGCAATTTCAATTCACATCCACAGGTCAGAATGCAGGTCATTAATTAAGCCAGGTTGTTAACTGAATTGTGATAGCCCAGCTAATGCACAGGGGAGATATCCCAATTGGGTAGAGAGAATCGGAAAAAGTATGGCATCAAAAGCATGGGTGTCATAATTCAAGTTTCATAACCATCCAACTAAAAGATGACCACAGAACCCTCAACATTCAGTGAAATCACGAGTCTGGATTTTCACCATTAATAGGCACCCCAGGTTTAAAAATAAGTCTGTTCTTATTTTATTCCCTTTTCATTTTGTATATTTGCAGTTATATCTTTTTATTACATCTTCTTCCTGTAAAAGCTGTAGTTTTTGTACTTTTTTTAAAAATAAATCTTAAAATTTAATAAGATTGTCCTTGGCTTTAAACATCCCCACAATTCCAAAGATAGAAAATACCACATGTCAGTGTGTTCTAGAGGTTCACCATGTGACCCAGAGGAAGCAGACATAAGTGGTCTGGGTATACTAGTGTCTCATTTACCATATGTGGTGGATGGTGGCAGTTATTTGTGTAGATGGGTTGGCGCTGCTTCACTCCTTTGTAGCCTAGTGTGATAGGTGAAAGTGGAAGTGAATGTAGAAGCGGAGCCCCCCTTTATGGTGGTATCCAGGTTCACATGTGCTTGTATAAGGAGTGGGTGTTCGGAATCCTGAAAGTCATCATTATTATGTAAATTATAGGTGGGGGTCTGACGGTTGGTGCAATCAGCTGCTTGAATGGGCTATAGCATTTGTGTGAGCTTTGCAGTCTTTTCAGTGTTTACATCATGTTGCAGGCTTGTTCATAGTCGAAATGCCATACATTTCACAGTAGCTGTTCAGTGTATAGCAGCTTTGCCACATTCACTGGGCATTAGTTGGGACCCATATACTGTAGATTATGGTATTCCATAACATCCATGGCATTAATGGCATATATAATAAATGCTTATAAGGAATAACGAAATAGATTGCAATATGCCAGCAGCACAGAATGCGACTTTCTGATATTTTACCAGTAACGCAAAAGAATGATATTGTTTCTATTAATGTGAAACCTAAAACAAATAATTAGACGTGGAGCAGCAGAACTAGCTTATGGTCACTTAGAGATTTCCTAACACATTTGCCTTAGAGAATTATGCGGAAAGAGATCTCAGTCCACTTGGCACTGCTACACTTACAGCCTGGGCTGAGAGGTGATAATTAAGTGGGCAGGGAGAAATGACTACTTTCAGCCACCAAGCGGGATTTGATTTATACCACTGTGCAGTGCTGCTTCACATAGCCGCCTATAAGTAATTCTCATGAGAGCAAAGAGGAAAACATTCAATGTAATTTCATTAGCTTACTTTTATCTACGCAAATGGCCTCTCTGGTTTTTCATTTTTTTTAACCCCGTGGTTTGGGAAAATGAGCCTCTTGTAGCAAGGTTATCACTCTAGTGCTACCAGCTTATGACTTTTTATTCTGCCCGCTGTTTGCATTACTGAAAAGCAGAAGGGATTATAGCGTCTGAGCACTGGAACATTTCATTTGCTGCTCCCTCTTTAAATCAGCACAAGATGGAAGGAGCCCGACACAAGTTAAGTTATCTTTTATTAAATCAACAGTACATTTATTTTCAGATAGGACAACACATAGAGGACTCAAGATCATAGACATATTTGATTTGAGTGTATCGCTACTAGTAAAAAATGAATTTCCTAGTCCTGAATGGGTAGAAAACCATGGTATGCCAGGTCAATAACCAAATTTCATATAGAGTACAGTATATCTACATGACTAAATGTTAACACTTCTGCTATATTCTTGTAGGATGACAAGATAAAAGCATGGCTAGAAAGACAGGCAGAGGAAAAAGATTGCAGTGTACAATACCTCTTTATATTGAGAAAGTCAAGGTTGTAAGGAAGGCAATTTTCCATTCCCACTGTATATAACATTTGGAGGTCTAATAGTCTTTAAAAGGGCAGTGTTAAAAGTCATCCTATATATCCATCTGGGGAGAAGCCGTGGGTCACAGCACAACAATGGCAGACAGCCACATAAAAGACAACTGCACTAAACGGTTATTTTCCTTTAGTATATATTAAGTAGTCAGTAACAGTAATATGGTAACAAGAAAGGCTAAAGCATTACATACAGAAAAATATAATAACCTACCCAATACATCTTGTATGAAATAAGTTGCACCTGTAGTGTCCTGTTCCGGAAAGGTCTTTTGGTAACAGTTTGCACACGGAGTGTACCAACATATTGGAGCAACAAAGGGATTTAGGTGTTAGGTAAAACTTTAGTATTTCCTTGAAGTATTGCTATAAAAGAAATCTATTAACCAGCAGATATTCACATGACTGGACCACACACATAGTTACACTAACTCATCCCAAGCAAGAGTCTTTCTATGCAGCGGCTCTCCACTTTGGCTCTTAGAGGACTTGATGATGCCCAAATGCCCCATGTCCTGGTCTACCTGAAAACTCACTGGTGATATGACGAATACATGTAACTTAATATATTGTTTTAAATTGCAGCTTTAACACAATGATGTACAGGTGTAACCAATAAAATGGCAACTGAGTGATACACACAGACAATTTTTGAAGTTGATGTGTTGAAAGCAGGAAAAGTAAGCGAGCATAATGATCTTAGTTATTTTGACAAGGACCAAATAGTGATGGATAAAAAACTGGGTTACAGGATCTACAAAAGGGCAACTCTTGTTGCATGCCCCTCATATGCAGTAGTTAGTATCTGCAAAATGTAGTCCAAGGAAGGACAACCAAGGAACCACAAGGGTCATGGGAGCCCAAGGCTCATCAAAGCATGTGGGGAGGGAAGCAGGACTGTGTAGTCGATAGGCCAAGCCACTGAGTTTGACTCCTCTATTTTTTCACAGCCCGACTGTGATTCCTACTCTGTCTCCAACTCCTTCAAAAATGGCTGACTGGCAGGGTCAGTCAGAAGCAGTAATGATCTTCTAATTTATTAAAAAGCTTATGATTGGCTTCCCATGAAAGTAAATAAAACTATATACATCTAATGAATTATACAATATTATTATTTGTATAATATAATTAAAAATAATTAACCAACAATGAGGACATTAGCATCAGTACTAGACCATGAAGCAATGAAAGATGTCCTGATTGCCAGAAAGTCCCAATTTCTTTTCAATTGGACAGACTGCTGCATGGGCATGAAATATCTGGGGAAGAAACAACACCACAGAAGAGTTCTGCTGGAAGAATATGGGTCCTGGAAATATTGTTACTTGGCTCTTACCACCCACCAAAACATTGCTGCAGACCAATTATACCCCCCACCTTCATGGAACCAGTATTCCTTCCTGGCAGTAGACTTTTTCAGAATGATCATGACCCTGTCTGCCATACTTAAAAATTGCTTAGGTTTTGTGGTTCAAGATACACTTTCAGATGTCTTGAGGAGTCCATGCGGCTGATAGGACTGTGTGTTTGAAGATAGCTATAGATAGATATGTTTGTGTGTGTATATATATATATCCACAAATTAAATATTTTAACAGCTATTGTTCTTACAACTGGTTTTAACTTGATGCAACTTCATGTAAATGAGCGTCTTAAGTCTTTTATGTGGGTAATTAGGTAACGATCAGCAATTCTGTTAAAAACAAGTTAGCTCTTAAGGCAAAATACACATGGTTCTCAGTTTTACAGTCAAATTAAGAGAAGCCAATTAATTCTGGGGGCTGGATCCCTCAGGATGTCCTTTCCAACTGAGAAAATACGACTATACCTTGAACCAAACAACAAGTCTGTAACATATGAAGCTGAACTAATTCCAATTCTGTGAGGGATTTGGAAATTGCTCCTGAATTTTGCAGCCTCCCACTCTCAAAGGAGAGCTTTCCATTTGTCATATCTCAGGTTTTTCCACCTCAGTATGAAAAATGTAGCGTTCTGAGCCAAGCCATTTATTGGCCTGCGCTTGTCTGCGTATGGAAGAGACACTTTACTTCATGAGTGTTCTAACACCAAGATCACATGACCTCATAATTTCTGCTAAAACAGTACAATCGCAAGTATCTATGACACATTTTCCGCTGGGAACTTTTGTATTATCATACACATCCATCAGTTCCAGCAAATGCTCAAGTCTATTTGTATTGCTGCACTCCAGTCTTCATTCACTAATTTACTTGGTATATCTGACAGGAGATAAAAAGCTGGATACATTGAGAGTGGTATAACCCGTACGGCTCATAACTGGATATACTATAAGTCGCTGCCTTAGTGACTCCATTACTTGAGGATTATATATTTGTTATACGCATGGTTCATTTAATGTCATTACTTCATCTTCCTAAGAACTGTGCAAACAATACAGTATTCAGCAACCCCTTCACATGGCAGTATAACAAATCAATAAAATAACGTGTAATTGGTGATGAATAATTGAGGCCAAACGTTAGAGGGTTCGTATGTTAACTTTATTTCCTCGCTCCATTTTATAACTCAATTGCATTACAACAGACATCACACAGTCTCATGGGCTGTATAATAAAACGCTAACATTTGACTGTAGATAAAGTTACGGCGGAAAAGCAAATAACAATGTCAATGGTAATAGGGTTTAGATTGGAAGCTCATTAGGTTAGTGAACATAAATGTATGAAACGCTGTTCAGAACTACACTGTATGGATGGACACACTTTTCATTGCTACCTTTAAAATTTAGCTCTGTTCCCATCATGTTAGAGCCCTACATTTGTCCTAGATGGTGTCAAATGAAATGTATCCACAAAGCTCCATTCATGTGATGATGCCAAATCAACATCCGAATACCTATCTTATATATTTTATAGTGGACTACACTAGTCTTTGCACAGGCATCCAATAAATAAAATCAAGAAAAATAAAGGTACTGGATGACTACACTGCAGCATACAGTGTATGAGAGCCTCTTGTCAGACATATACCTCCAAATGAAGGCTCAAATATTATGCGAAAAGAGCGTTTGGTGGTATTGAAGGTAGTTGATAGTAAATATATAAGAATAGTGTCACTGGGAGAAAGGTGCCTACTTTAACCTAGGACAATTGGTGGAGGTGCATTCTGAAACCTCTGCTTTGGGCACTAAGACAACATGACCTGCCCGATTAGCCACAGTATATAGATGTAGTATTCGCTAAAATAACACTGACACTGCGGTCTTACAATATGTTAAAGGGGTATTTCCATCTTAACAAGTTAAATAGCTTGCAGATTGGTGGGTGTCAGCCACTTAGACTCCCCACCGTTCAGGAGAACGAGGAAGATTTGTCCCTTGTTCTGAATGGAGCGGTGGTCAAACTGGCACATGCACCACTCCATTCATTTCAATTGGAGTGCCAGAGATAGCCAAGAACTATACTTCGAATACCTCTGGCACTCTGATTGAAATGAATGGGGCTGTGAGTGTGCCAGCCCTATGCTGGCGCACTCACAGCAGAACTGAGGAAAAAACTCCCCTACTACTACTGATGGGTAAAAGTTGGACCCCCACCAATCTGCATGTTATCCCCTACCTTATGTATAGGAGCTAACTTAAGGTGGGAATACCCCTTTAATTACCTCTGGCAGTCTGTATACCTCTGGAGGGGGGGGGGGGTAATTTCAAATTGCTATATGTCCAGTTTTCATACCAACTAGAGCACCAGTTCTGGTGTCATATAAAATCCCCTCATCCAGCCTACAGTGTAAGAAAATAGCAAAATGGACACTAATGCGACAAATGTTCCTTTAGCATTCATAGACAACTTTTTATTATAGAAAAATGTAACTCCACAGCAATAACTATACACACTTCCAATTGGTGTTATAAGACTATACCTACAGTAGTGCATGTTTATTTGATACTTGAAGCTCTCGCAGAACACTAAATATGTAAAATATACATACAGAATTGCCAATGTATTCTGATCACTACATTTATGTAAAACTATGGGTGGCAATTTTATGGGGATAGGAGGCTGGCTGGCATAGCTTATGATGAAACTAGGGCTGGCACAGCTTGTGATGAAACTGACACAGGCACAGCTTATGACAGAACTAGGGCTGGCACAGTTTATGATTGAACTAAGGCCGGCTGGCACAGATTATGGAGGAACTAGGCTTGGCTGGAACATCATATGGCGGAACTGGTTGGCAATAAGTATTTTTTTCCCCTTCTTTTACAATAGAAAACATATGCTATAGAGTATAATATTTATTTCAATTATAGAATTTGAAACCACTATTTGCATCTGTGTGATGGAAACGTCGTATGACGGCTTCTAATTCATCAATGTTGCATCCCTTCAGCCATTAGATTTTAGAAGTAGGAAGGTCGCTACTGATGGCTGACACAAATTTACAAAATATCTGGTTTTCTGAAAACATTCAGGTTATCAGACCACAATTTATTTCCGTAACCTAAAAACCATAGTTATTAAAGACATTTTCCTAAAAATACTTACAAAAGTTTAACCCCAAATGCTCAAAGAAAGAAAGTTGTAGAAAACATTGTAGAATTTTCCTAGAAAATAATTATAATACATGGCCACCGAAGCAAACTCAATTTCCGTAAGCCTTTATCTTGGACATGTCCACTGAGCTGCAGATTTGTAGAAATTACTGTGCACATAATATAACATTCTACATATTTGCATATAAATATGGATGTGTATCAGCATGCTTTTTTTTCCTCACAAAAGATAAGCATGAATGATATCAGTAAAATGTTCCCAGAATATATTAGATTGTATACCTATAGAGTCCCCAACCACCACCGCCATACAACATGATAATAAATTCTGAATGATGCAACCATTATCAGGGATTTTGAGAATCTAATCGTCTTATTCTAACAAACATTTTATATTATAGTCATTGTTTTGCTAATAATATGGAAAGTGTATAATACAGGAAGAAATAATCTGTACATGCAGATGTGAATTGGCTTATTAATACATTTCTGTTACTAGTCCACGTGGAATTTAAAGGGTTTTTACAGCCCCAAATGAGGTTTTCATACTGATAACCTATCCCCAGGATAGATCATCAGTATATAATCTGTGGGGGTCCCACATCCGGACCTCGCATAGGTCAGCTATCCCGGGCAGGTTCCAGGCATCGAAAGTTGCTGTAGTAGATGGGGAGTGTGTGCACTCTGCTCCTATTCAAGTAATAAGTGTGGAGATGCAGTTCCCAGGAACCCCTGCTATACAGTGGAAGGGGCTTTAGTTCTGCTCCTATTACTGGAATAGGAGCAGACTCTGCACACACTCCCTGTCCACTGCAGCAGCTTTTGGAGTCTGCCATAACAGCTGTGCAGGGTCCGGGTATCAGATCCCTATAGAGCAGATACTGATGCCCTATCCGGTAAATAGGTCATTAGTATAAAATATCCACTTGGGGCTGGAAAACCCCTTTAAAATGGAGGAGTAATTTATAAATCAGAATTGCATACGTGACATCTAGGTACATGCAAACAGAGGGCTATTTGTGTAAAGCATACCCCGACACAGTCCACACACCCCAGATACACGCTGCCACCACCTATTGATTTTAATGGGGATAGTAGGAACCCTACTCACATATGCAAACATCTCTAACAGTCAGCTGGCAAACACTTTAAAAAGTAATGGATTCATAGAGCATACCCGGACTAGCATTAAATTTAATGTTTTACTACCCAATGGTTCAGCACTTATATAAAGAATACAAACAAAGGTGACACAGACAAGCAAAACAGTTTGTAAAATAAAAAGGAGAAAAACAGAAAGTCCTTTTGATTCCATGGAGCTTGGAGGATCTCAAATGGGATGGCCAGCACCCAGCTTATTGCTGATCCAAATAGGTGTGACAAAGTTTTCTTGGCATCAACAGTTTTTTAAATGATAGGGCTCTGGCTCATACTCAAACATGTCCCCTCTATGCATGAGTCCCATCTAAGTTCAGATGTTTATTTGTCAGGGAACCCCCCCCCCCCTTTTCAGTGCCAGAGAAAGCTGAGTCCCCCAGAACCCCCCAAGAAGCAGCTCCTGTGTTTGGCAACTTGACACCCTCTTTATCTGTTTTGTACTACTTCAAATTTTATTCTGAGCACAGACCACGGGTGACAGAACCACAGAGGGTTGTCCTGTGATCACAAAACGATAATACTTACTCCTGAATACAAATAATAGTCCTAATAGTCCCACAATAGTCCCATCATAATCACCACATATAAACACACATCAACAATATAATTTACTGATAGTATATACAAGTCAGGGTTTCCATCACAGTGCTACGGTAGGAACAACCTACTTTATTTACGGTATATAAATACACTATTAGGACAGTGAACTGAATCTTTGATCTGAGTGAAGGGAAACCTTGCAAAACTTGTAATCTGAAAGCACAGTAGAGCAGGATTAATGTGTAATATGCTGTATGAGATAATCCAGGACTATTAGAAGCTATGCTTCACATCAGTCAATCCGATATTTAACTCCATTAACCCAACTTGAAGCACATTGATTAAAGCCAATATGTTACAGCATATCCTGTTGTATAGAGATTACACAATATGATGGTAGCATTTAGAGAGAGGATAGTCAGTTTCTATAAATCCTAAAAATATAATCCACTGAGACCAATTAACATTCACAAGTGCAACAGACAGAACAAAGGGTACAACCTGGGTCTGACACTACCCTTCAAATTACAGAGGGTCTCTGAGGACCAAGCAGCTGTCAGTGTGTTTGAAGCCTAGGGCACAAGGTATGACTTCTCCCCTGTACACAGCATCTTTATTACTTCGTAATAAGAACCTGGCGTCTTTTCATGAATCACTTAATTTTTAGATGTTATGTCTGCAGTTTCTTCATGTACATTTACATACAGTATATGCTAAAGCCAGTGTTCAGGTACCACCATTTGAACTGATAGTAAAGAAATACGTGGTTCTAACCATTTTGAAGAGAATTCAGCGGAAATCGCTATCACTTTTCCACATTCTTTTCTCCTCTCACTCTCAATTCTTGACTAAAAAATATAATATAATCTCACAATTTAATGTCTGACTGTCAGAGAGTACTGTTTGCATTTGTGGAGATATTCATTAGTGTATGGAGTCTTACAGGCTCTGCTTGAGAAAATATATGTAAATTATTTCTTCTTCATACAGAAAAAAATGGTCTAATACCCAATAGCAGAAAATACTTTGTAAGTCCATGTCCGACCCATTTAAGGCCTTGAAACATGACTTGGGATATCAGCTAAACCAGAGTCCCCCTCACAAGGCAGAGACACCTATGTGCAGAAAGCAGTTTCAGAGTTCTTCCTCTTCAGTACAAATCAGGGTACTAGTTGGCTGAGAAGTAGCATTACCAGTAAGATCCCTCAGGACAGCTGGCATTTCTGCAAGGAGAAATAAATCCCTCTGACAACTAGTTCAAATATTTCTCATCCAGCCAACTATAGTACCGATGAGGAGCAAAAACAGCATTTGGTTGTCCAGTAATAGAAAAACACGGCTTCTTCTTGCAAAAACAGCACCATACCTGTCCATAGGTTATGTGTGGTATTACAACTCTATTCACTGCAATACCAGACCCTGCCATGAGAAAGGTGTGGCGCTGGTTCTAGAAGAAAGTTGCTCTATTGTTTTATTATTGGACAATCCTTTTAAAGTCATTAAGAAAAAAACTGCTATACCGCTTACCCAAGGCAGCTAGGCAAAAAATCCCTGACCAAAAAATGTTTATGGATAAATTGGAAAGACAAAATTAAAGATTATCAGTAACAGATGTCTATAGCTCAGATACTAGCAGCAGCACTAACTATGAACTGTACCAAGACAATGACCAGCACAACCTGCTCCAACCCCAGCAGATCATTGACCCTGGCCAAACATCCTCTCATTGTAAAAACTGTCAATGAATTTAGGGATATTTGGCAACCCTGAGTAACGTAGTCAAGCAGTGCTCTGGATCACATTGGACAGATTAAATATATATCCCTATTGAAGGACTACAGAGGATACTTATACCACATAACAAAAGTCTTGGCACACATTTACACAGAAGAAATGCTCATTTCTATACCAGCCAAAGGCTTTATTTAACCTTTTCAATGTCAATAATGAATTATACAGTTCCTCTAGCTAAAGTACAGCAGCGCAAGCAGCAAGTACTGTAAAAGGCAATACATAATGTGAAGTGTTTTCTTATTCACATCTGAAGTGAACTAAAATGGAAATCCTATTACAGATCAAGTTGTTCCTAAAATCTCACTGCCGTTTCATTTTTTATTCCACTGTACCAGTAGGGGTACACTGTTGGTTTAGAGAGCCTTTACCTCTGAAGCAGTAGGAGCAATATCAATTTCCATACCAAGCTACCAAGCGTACAGATGCCCATGGCCCAAAAAAGACAGGTAAGGCCTCCTTTATGAATTGTACATGTCTTTCCTTCTGCCATAGAACAAAAATCGCTGGATGTAAACCGATTGCAGCGCTGATCCCATAGTTTCCTATGGGAACAGTTGTGTGTCTGGTAGCATGAGCTCTCATGCTGGACATCTTACTAAACGCAACAGAGAAGCAATGCATGAAATACTCCTCTGCTAGACTCTTGATGCCGGACGGAGGCAAAAATCGCACAAATTTGTCATCAGTTGCATCCAGGTCACGAATAAGACAACTGGCTTGACACAACGGATATAAACAAACCCAGTCTAAAGGCCCCCATATACATACAGTTTGGTCCATATATATGTGGACACTGGCACAAATTTTGTTTTTTTACCTGTTTACTGAAACATATTCAAGATATAGTTATATAATGGACATGGACATAAAGTCCAGACTTTCAGTTTTCATTTGAGGGTATCCATATTAAAATTGGATGAAGGGTTTAGGAGGTTCAGCTCCTTAACATGCGCCACCCTGTTTTAAAAGGGACCAAAAGTAATTGGACAATTGCATCTTGGGCTGTTTCATGAGCAGGTGTGGGCAATTCCTTTGTTATGTCATTCTCAATTAAGCAGATAAAAGGTCTGGAGTTGATTTGAGGTGTGATGCTTGCATTTGGAAGATTTTTCTGTGAAGGAGCTCTCCATGCAGGTGAAACAAGCCACCCTTAAGCTGCGAAAACAGAAAAAAACCCATCCAAGAAATTGCTACAATATTAGAAGTGGCAAAATCTACAGTTTGGTAAATCCTGAGAAAGAAATAAAGCACTGGTGAACTCATCAATGCAAAAAGACCTGGACGCCCACATTAGACAACAGTGGTGGATGACCGCAGAATAATTTCCATGGTGAAGAGAAACCCCTTCACAACAGCCAACCAAGTGAACAACACTCTCCAGGATGTAGGCGTATCAATATCCAAATCTACCATAAAGAGAAGACTACATTAAAGTAAATACAGAGGGTTCACTGCACGGTGCAAGCCACTCATAAGCCTCAAGAATAAGGCGGCTAGATTGGGCTTTGCTAAAAAAACATCTAAAAAAGCCAGCACAGTTCTGGAAGAACATTCTTTGGACAGATGAAACCAAGATCAACCTCTACCAGAATGATGGAAAGAAAAAAGTATGACGAAGGCGTGGGTACAGCTCATGATCCAACGCATTCCACATCATCTGTAAAACACGGCGGAGGCAGTGTGATGGCTTGGGCATGCATGGCTGCCAGTGGCACTGGGTCACTAGTGTTTATTGATGATGTGACACAGGACAGAAGTAGCCGGATGAATTCTGAGGTATTCAGAGACATACTGTGTGCTCGAATCCAGCCAAACTGATTGGTCAGTGTTTCATAATACAGATGGACAATGACCAAAAACATAAAGCCAAAGCAACCCAGGAGTTTATTAAAGTAAAGAAGTGGAATATTCTTGAATGGCCAAGTCAGTCACCTGATCTCAACCCAATTGAGCAGCATTTCACTTGTTAAAGACTAAACTTCAGACAGAAAGGCCACAAACAACCAGCAACTGAAAACGGCTGCAGTAAAGGCCTGGCAGAGCATTAAAAAGGAGGAAACTCAGCGGCGTCTGGTGATGTCCATGAGTTCAAGACTTCAAGCAGTCGTTGCCAACAAAGGCAATTATCTTACAGCACTGAAACTGCCTTCCACTATATTCAATGGGAGGCAGAGATCAAAGCAGGACCCTGATAAAATAAGTGTCCTGCTCACTATTGCCCTGGACTCCGAACAGCGATGAACCTATCCTTTCTGCTGCCTGAGGCGAAATACAGAATGCCCCTACCTTTCACACAATAGGGAAAGAGAATAAGCTATAAAAAGCATGACAACGACTTCCAGTCACAAAGCAGTGTTTGCTTCCTAGCCATAGTCACAGCACACCAGTGGTGGTAAGGTGAATCCTTTCACTAACATTAGTGAAGGAATTGCAGGACGATCCGCCAATCTATGGTTCCATGATAGGGTGCCCCCTAATTAAAATTTTTGGCCACGCTCCTCTTTACCGTCTCAACACCCATCTGCTGATCAAGCCACACATTATATTGATCCTTTTTAGCCCCGCCCAATAATAGTGCCCTCATCTTTTTGGCAAACACACAGTATATTATCCCTTTTTAGGCCCCCATACACAATATTGCACACTTCTTTCTGGCCCCACACAGTATCCTGCCCCTTTTTTCGACCCCACCCACAGTGATATGTTAGCCTAACATAGGGATGAGTGAACCGATACAGATTGAGTCAGATTCACACAGAATCTTTTGCGGTTTGTCATCCACAAAACACTATTATACACTGGGGTCTTCTCTAACCCGAAAGTATAAAAAGTGTAGGCCCAGGGTAGGTGAGCAAGCAGTTATAATCACCTTCTCTCTCACCTCTCCTTGGCATTCTCGTGGCATCCAATGTTCCCCAGCATCCTCTTCTGGCCTCTGACAGACATCACAAGCCTCACTGAGACCCAATCACAGGCCTCAGTTGTTACGTCAACCAGAGGCTGGAGGAGGACTCCGGGGATCCTCTGGACAGCGTGAGGATAGCCAGGAGATGAGTGTATAACTGCAATGAATAAGTTCGGCCCAACAGGTTGAACAGGTAGTGGGCTATATTTTACTCACTGGTCCATGCTCTTGTCCAGTCTGGCCTCTGCTTCTGCCTCTAGAACAGGCTACACAGTAAGTACTTACACTGATGAATGCTGCAGCACCCTCTGGAGGAAGAAGCAGAGGCTGGACTTGACAGAAGTGGTGATCGGTGAGCAAAATTTCAGCTGCTACCTCTTGGAATAAACCAATTGGTAGCGGCCGATTTAATAATAAAAAAAAAAAAAAAAAAATGCTGCCCCTCAGTATATACCAGGAGGCGCCATCTGAGGCTGTCACCACTGGTTGTCTCAAGGCAGGTGCGCCCCAAGGTAAGACACTCAGATAATTAGCCCTACTCTCCTGGGAATAAGCAGCAAGTGAAAGCCGTGGTGAAAAAACAATTCTCTGCTGCGTCTTTACGCCTCAGGGAACTGGAAGTCCGCCTAAATTCCTTCTCATTTTTGGTTGCATGAACAGCCCCTAATATTTCCTTCAACTTTCAAAAATTCACATTGTTCATAAAAACTGACTTTTGATCAAATCGAGCTTAGAGCATGTGACATCAGGAAAGTGGGGACTGCTTTGCTTTCAAAGTCACAAGCACTGCTCTCCTCTTCTGTGCATCCTCTTCAGAATGCGCAGAATTGCCTCTAATATTAAGTCTGTGTATATTTTTTTGTTTAGATTTGAGTCATCTGAGTAAAGTTAAAGGGATCCTATCATTCAGAAAGCCCAATTTTACTAAGACCATGTCGTAATAGCCTTTATAAAAGCTATTCTTTGTTGTTTCGCTCCTCGTCGCCATTTAGAAGAAATGTTGATTTTTAGCTTTATGCTAATGCGTCTTCAAAATGCACAGGGGGCGTTCTCCCAGTGTTGAAACACAGACGCATTTTTGAACTTACTGCACCGCCTCTCTTCTTTAGCAGACGCCTCTTCTTGATTCGCTTGGGAGACATTTTCCTCTGGCCTATTACATACAGCGCATGCAGTACGCTGTGTAATAGGCCACAGGAAAATGGCCAAATGGACATGCGCAGTCGGCATGTCTCCCGAGCGAAGACTCGTACAAGGATGACGTCAAGAAGAGGCGTCTGCTAAAGAAGAAGAGAGGCGGCGCGGTAAGTTCAAAAATGCGTCTGAGGAGAGCACAGGGGACGCCCCCTGTGCAGTTTCAGGACTGGGGGAACGCCCTCTGTGCATTCTGAAGATGCATTAGCATAAAGATAAAAATCAACATTTCTTCTAAACGGCGACGAGAAGCGAAACAACAAAGGTAGGAGAAGAATAGCCTTTATAAAGGCTATTACAACGTGGTCTAACTAAAATTGGCCTTTCTAAATGATAGGATCCCTTTAAGATTCATCAGTCATCTTAAAAAAGTTTCTAACAATATTGTCCTCCAAATGTTCACAATACGTTATATAGTAGTTCTAAATATTAAAGCTAAATATCTGTGGTATTGTTCCCAAATGTCCATTTAATGGAGAAGAAAAAAAAATCACTTCTTACACATAGACATCATTTTCCCTTTCCCCTTTTTATTGCTTTACTGCACTTTATGTTCGCACCCTTAACAAGTTCCCAAGTGTCCATTACGATCCTAAATTCACTGGACTTTCACCTATTCTATCCTGGAGAGTAGCAAAATAAGACAAGATTTACTAGAATACTATTTTTTGTGTTACACAGAAAGAAAGGATTTGGAGAGATCTTTGCCTTGAAAGTCATACAAATAAGCAAGTATACAGGTACCATATCAGACCACAAAAATCACACAATATTGCCCAAAGTGTACAATAATACTGTGCAAACCTTTTAGGCAGGTGTGAAAAAAAATGCTGCAAAGTAAGAAAGTGAGGCCGGACCGAGGACGAAGGATGGAAGGGGAGGCCTGCATGACAGGAGTTTAGCCAGGAGCATAAGCTGAGGGTACAGGAAAGGGTTAAGTTGGCCATTTAGAGGAAGCGTAGGGGAGGGAACTGGGAAAGGGGGGGGTTGGGGGGAGGGAGTATTTAAAGTGAAGGCGGGAAGATTCCCGCCACTTTAGAGAAAGCAGGGAGTGAGTGAAGCCAACACACCTCTGCGGTTTTCTTGCTTGCCCAGGATGTCTGAGGTTGAAGATATGCTGGCCCAGCTCAGGGCTGAAGCGGATCGTAGGGGGCCGCAATGGCTGCAATCCCAGCTGCAGGGATTGATACAGGGGTCTGGAGAGTCGGCTAGCCGCCCCTCTCCTTCTGGAAAACGGCCGCGGAGGACCAGGCCTCCGGCGCGCCTCAGCCCCGAGGAGACCCCTCGGGTCCGGCGCCGAATTAGGAGCCCCTCACGGGACCCTCCGGTCCAGGGCACCACTCGGCACGCTGCTGAGCGGCAGTCCCGGGCCGGGAGGAATCCGCGGCGACGGCGGGACCCGCAGCGGGGGAGGGGAGTCGCCCCTCCTGCATCACTGACCTCGTTGGAGTCGGGATTGGAAGCGGTGGGCCTTCCGGCGGCGGCGGTGACTCCGGCTCGGCCTGTGGTGTGCAGGAGGATCTCCGGTGCAGCCCCTGTGCGCGGGGGAGAAGCGGGGCTGGCACCTTCAGCGGCAGAGCAGCAGGCTGGGCCTAGCGCAACATCAGCCCAAGATGGCGCCCACAGCGCGGGCGCTGGGGGGCGGAGCGTCGCAGAGGCCTTGTCCAGGAGGCCCGACGTGGATAGCGGCGAGGAGGGCCCCAGTGAGACGGCTACAGGACGACAGGACCAGGATTCAGCGGCCGCTGGGTTCACAGCACCCAGGCGCCCAGGTGAGCGTTCATCTACTGTAACAGGGCCCTTGTTAGTGGTTTCAGGGGGGAGGGGTTTAGAGGGGAACCGCGAGGAGCTAAGCAGGGGTATGTTAGCCTTTATGGGGGTGTTGGCGGAAATGGTGCGGGGAGCGGGTAGCGGCGGGGGGACGTCGTCGTCCCCAGCGATGGCGTGGGGGGCGGGGAAGTTCGCCGGCGGTATCGCTAGGGGGGGGCTTCCTCTGCGTCGGGGGTGTCTGTGTCGGTGCAAACGCAGAGTGAGGACAAAGGGGACGCGCTGCGGTTAGACAATGCGGCGAAGGGGGAAGTATATGTCTGCTTTGAGGGGCCTTTAGGGGCTCACTTGAAGCAGGAGGTGAGGGAGCGCATTTGGAAAGGCGAATATGTTGATATATTTTCGCTTTTGCCTTTGGAGTGCTTTAATTTGGACAAGCCTAGGAAGGAAGAAAAGAAGTAGGAGGAGGAGAAGAGGCGGTACCGTCTTATTCCTCGGACGTTTGCTAATTGGCTGCAAGCGTTCGCCATAATGGCAAGTGTCATAGGGGAGAAGGCGCCGGAAAATTGTTCGCCGCTTTTCTGTTATTTGGACGCAATAGGGGAGGCGCATAGGACGTATGGGGGGCAGGCATGGCTCCGGTATGACGAACAATTTCGTCAGCGGAAAGCGGTTCGGTCCAGCATTCGCTGGGACCATAAAGACATTGGGTTATGGCTGAGGATTATGGCGCAAGCGAGGGCGGGGCCGTCCTTTCCAGGGGGGACCGGGGGCCCCGAGTCTTCGGGGCGCTCGGTCGCCGCACAGAAGGGACTCTGTTTCTCATTTAATGAAGGGGGGTGTAAGTTCGGCTCCAAGTGTAAGTTTAAGCATGAGTGCTCCTCTTGTGGGGGCACCCATGGAGCCAACCGGTGCTTCCGCTCCAAGCAGAAGGGTTCAGATGGGGCTGGGAAGGGGGGGACTCCGGTGCGGCTGGAAAGGATGGCGCCATTTCTAAATAGGTACCCAGATAGGGAGGCGGCGGCCTTGTTGTCGGAGGGGTTCGAGTCGGGTTTTCGGATACCGTTTGTTGAGGCGGCGGTTTCAGGGGTGGTTAGGAATTTGAGGTCGGCACGGGAGCATCTGGAGGTGGTCTCAGAAAAGCTGAGGAAGGAGGTGGACCTGGGGCGCATGGCGGGACCGTTTCCGGAGCCTCCCTGGCCGAACTTGCGGGTATCTCCTTTAGGGGTGGTCCCAAAGAAGGAGCCGAATAAGTTTCGGCTTATTCACCATCTGTCATTCCCAAAGGGGGCGTCTGTTAATGACGGGATCGACCCCGAGTTGTGTTCGGTGGAGTATACTTCATTTGATGCGGCGATTTTCTGGGTCCGGCGTTTTGGCCGGGGGGGCGTTGTTGGCGAAGACTGACATCGAGGCGGCATTTAGGCTGCTGCCGGTGCATCCAGATAGTCAGCACTTGTTGGGTTGTTTTTGGGGGGGCGGGTTTTTTGTCGACTGTTGCTTGCCAATGGGCTGTTCATTGTCGTGTTCCTATTTCGAAAAGTTTAGTTTGTTTTTGGAATGGGTCATCCGGGACGTTTCTGGGTGGGCCTCGGTCATTCACTACTTGGATGACTTTCTTTGCATTGGTCCGGGGGATTCCTCCGTTTGCTCGGTCTTGCTGCATTCGGTGGAACGGGTGGCGGCAGATTTTGGGGTGCCACTAGCGCGTGAAAAAACTGAGGGTCCGGCGACGGTTCTCAGTTTTTTGGGTATTACCATTGACACGGTCCTTATGGAGTGTCGTCTTCCAGAGGATAAGTTATGTGGGTTGCGGACGGAGGTTCAGAGGGCATGTCGGCTAAAAAAGCTGCGATTAAGGGAATTGCAGTCTCTTTTAGGCAAATTGAACTTCGCGTGCCGGATTATACCAATGGGGAGGGTGTTTTCTCGACGGTTGGCAGCGGCAACGGCTGGTGTGTCCGTTCCCGCGCATTTTATCCAGTTGGGGTGGGAGTTGAGAGAAGATTTGCGGGTTTGGGATTCGTTTTTAGAACAATATAATGGGCGATCACTGTGGATGGAGGAGGGAGTGGTAGCAGGGGAATGGGATCTTTTTACGGACGCGGCCGGGAGCGTAGGGTTTGGGGCATATTTTAAGGGTAGTTGGTGCATAGGTTCTTGGCCGGACGAGAACCGGGGGGGCTGGTCAGGAACCTGGCTTTGTTAGAATTATTTCCTATTCTGGTGTCGGTGGTAGTGTGGGGGGAAATTTTCCGTAATAAGAAGATTCGCTTTCATTGCGACAACTTGGGGGTGGTGCAGGAGATAAATCGGTTGTCCGCCGCGTCGCCGCCGGTGGTTCGGGTTTTGCAGCGATTGGTGTTGTAATGTTTGAGGTTGAATGTTTGGATTGTAGCGGTCCATGTCCCAGGGGTGCAGAATGATGTGGCTGACGCCCTCTCTCGTTTGCAGTGGGATCGTTTCAGGAGGTTGGTGCCGGAGGCAGACGAGAACGGCACGCGGTGGCCGACGGAGTTGTGGACCGTGCCGGTCGGGCGGCGGAGTGTTTGATTCGGGCATCTTTGGTGGACGGTACATGGGCGGCCTATACGAAAGCCTGGGAACAGTGGGAGCAGTGGTTGGGTTCTTTGGGAGTGGAGACAGAGGATTTCGAGATGCCGTTATTATTATTCGTGGGGCATTGTAAGGAGTCGGGGTGGACAGTTTCTAGGTTGAATACGTGTTTAGCGGGTTTAACCTTCGGGTTTAAGAGTAGGGGGATGCCGGACTTTACGAAGTCATTTCTGGTGCGGCAGGCGGTAAAAGGTTGGCGCCGTTTCAAGGCGGCGAAGGACACGCGCAGACCGGTGTCCTTTTTCCATACTGCTGGGCTTGGGCTCCGCTTTGGGGACGGTGGGGGCGAGCCCGTGGGAGGTCTTGCTGTTCAGGGTGGCGTTTTCGCTCGCCTTTTTTGGAGCCTTGCGGTTGGGGGAATTGGTGAGTGGATCTCGGACTCGTCCGGGGGGTGTGTTTTGGGAGGATGTGAGCCTGTACGAGGACAGGGTGGAGTTTAGGTTAAGGCGTTCGAAGACGGACCAGGAAGGCCGGGGGGTGTGCGGTGCGGCTGTTTGCGGTGCCAGGGTGTTTGATGTGTCCTGTTAGTTGCTTGAGGTCTTATTGTTCGGACAGGGGTCGGGCGACAGGCCCCCTCCTGGTCCATGAGGATGGGTCGTTTTTGTCCAGGTTTCAATTCTTGGGAGTTTTTCGGCGATGTTTGTGTTATCTGGGTTTGGGGGAGGAGTATTTTAGTGGTCACTCCTTCCGTATTGGGGCAGCTACGGAGGCGGCCCGGAGGGGTTTGGGGGAGGACGTAATTCAGCGCATCGGCCGATGGGAATCAGTGCGTTTTAGGTCATATGTCCGTTTGGGGGGGCTGGTCTGAACAAAAACACATTTTGTATCGGGGGAGGTCCGCAGGTAGGTGTGTTAGGAAGAGGGGGTTTTTGTTCGAGCGGGTGTGTTAGTGCCTGGGGCCTGTTATTGTTATGTTGCTTTTGATGTTTTACAGGTGCTGAGCCGTGCTTGGTTTGGTTGATGGGCCATTCCTTTGTGTTCTGGGGCGCAGTGCGGGCGGCGGTGCGACCAGACGGTAGGCAGTTGGGTTTTGCGCGAGGGGAAGTGCGGTTGCGCTGGTTAGGCTTAAGGGGGATGGTGTGGGGCAGGGTGCTCGCGGAGTTTCATCGCTTCGTGAGGCTGGATAGACCTCCAGACATACTGGTACTGCATGTTGGAGGTAACGATTTGGGGGTCCGCCCCTTTTCGGGAGCTGATTAACGATATCAAATTCGACTTATTGCGGCTCTGGGCGATGTTTCCGGGATTGGTAACAGTACGGTCGGATATCGTGCCAAGGAAAGTGTGGAGGGCGGCCCGGTCGGTGGAACGTGTGAACAAAGCCCGTATTAAGGTGAATAGGGCAATTGGGAGGTTTATGGCACGGAATGGAGCGGTCTCAGTGCGCCATAGTGAATTGGAATCGGGGGGAGGGTGCATTTTGGAGAAGGGACGGGGTTCATTTGAACGCCGTGGGTATTGACATGTGGTGCCTGGGATTGCAGCAGGGCATTGAGACGGCTCTAGGGGTGTGGTGGGACGCCCGCCGATAAGGAGGTCATCGGTGGGCGTTGTGGCGGTGGGGGTCCTCGAGGCTGGGATATTGGAAATGGTCGTGGTGGGGAGGGCCCCGCGGTAGGGGCTGGACTCCCCAGACCATTTGGACTGTGGCTGGATGGCTCCGGTAGGGTTAAAGGGTATTAAGGGCTTTATGGCCTTAGGAAATAGAGCACCGAGCAGATTTATTTAAATAGGTGCCCCTGAGCTGGTGTGGAACGGCTAGGGGTAACAGCTGGTGCTCAGGAAGTATGGGGTTAACATTTTGGGTTTTGGGGCCTCGAGGGCCTCCGTCGTCGGGTCGGGTTATTTACTGTGTTTTGGGGAATATTTGTTGTGGCATTTAAATGGTTAAATTATTTTATTTAATAAACTGGCTGCTGTGGCCAATTTAATCCAACATCGGTGTCGAGTATTTATTTCAGGTAAAGAAAACAGAGAAGAGCGGGCGACTTGGCAATACCCTGGTCAAGTGAGGCCGGACCGAGGACGAAGGATGGAAGGGGAGGCCTGCATGACAGGAGTTTAGCCAGGAGCATAAGCTGAGGGTACAGGAAAGGGTTAAGTTGGCCATTTAGAGGAAGCGTAGGGGAGGGAACTGGGAAAGGGGGGGGTTGGGGGAGGGAGTATTTAAAGTGAAGGCGGGAAGATTCCCGCCACTTTAGAGAAAGCAGGGAGTGAGTGAAGCCCCCGCCCACCCACCCCTTTTTTGTTTGGTTCAGTGAACGGGTCGTTTTAGTCGGGATGTTCTGTCACAGTGGCCTTGGCGGTGGGGGTCCTCGAGGCTGGGATATCGGAAATGGTCGTGGTGGGGAGGGCCCCGCGGTAGGGGCTGGACTCCCCAGACCATTTGGACTGTGGTTGGATGGCTCCGGTAGGGTTAAAGGGTATTAAGGGCTTTATGGCCTTAGGAAATAGAGCACCGAGCAGATTTATTTAAATAGGTGCCCCTGAGCTGGTGTGGAACGGCTAGGGGTAACAGCTGGTGCTCAGGAAGTATGGGGTTAACATTTTGGGTTTTGGGGCCTCGAGGTCCTCCGTCGTCGGGTCGGGTTACTTACTGTGTTTTGGGGAATATTTGTTGTGGCATTTAAATGGTTAAATTATTTTATTTAATAAACTGGCTGCTGTGGCCAATTTAATCCAACATCGGTGTCGAGTATTTATTTCAGGTAAAGAAAACAGAGAAGAGCGGGCGACTTGGCAATACCCTGGTCATGCACTCAAAAATAGAAGCGATCTGTGGGGGCCTTATCATCACTTCTAGGACTCCTCCTCTTAAGGGTGGTCACACCAAATATTGCTCAGTGACTGTCAGCTATCTCTGTATGTGCCCCTAAACAGAATGGGCAATCAATCACCAAGTAAGAGAGCCTACTGGACGTCTAAACCCAGAATAAACAGGGATTTCTACTACTAGAAAATGAATCCTACAAACTATGTGCCAATTTCTCTGTAATATGCTGCTGCAGACTGGAGTGTGTGTTCAATGTGACAGAGCTGCCTTAAAGGGGATGTTGCAACAGGATAACACCTTCCATATTTTGCAAAGGCATAAAGACATCATAAGAGGTTTCCCCTTTTTATGAGCCAGATTAGAGAGCTGTAATTCTTGCTCGGTTGGTCTGTTTGTGTGATATATGGATGGCTGTCCCCCACCCTCACAAGCTTCAAGAAGGCCCTGTAGACTCACCTATTCAGGAAGGCCTACAACCCCCAATAACGCTACTGTCACCACATCACCATCTGTACAGCCTCTACCCCCACCTTCTGTCTCTATCCCTATTCCCTCATAGATTGTAAGGCCTTATGGGCAGGGCCCTCTATCCCACTATGCCAGTTGGTCAATGTTTGTATTATCTGTCTTGTATATCTGGTGTACCGTATGTAAATCCTCAAATGTAAAGCACCATGGAATTAATGGTGCTATATAAATAAACAATAATAATAATAATAATGGCCATTCATCTAAATTATTGCCATGTAGTAACTTCCCCTGGCAAATCCAGCTGTTTGCTAATGGTCTCTCAGGCAGCATTGCTGTGCCAGCTCCCATATTAAAAAGGATGTCCAGGATTACCAAAAGGCAGCTACTACATAAATATCCATAAATTGTATCTGGAATTGCCTCTTTATTCATTTCACGTGAATGCTGCTGAGCTGCATCTTAAGAATGCCCATGACGCAGCCCATGTAACTGCTAGCAGAAGACCACACGTCGAATGTGATGTGAGGTTCAGTTTTGGACTTCACATTATAAAAAGTATATTTAAATGTGTCCACCCTTACCCTTAGCTTGGATTTTGTTAAAGGCTCCAATTTCTCATGAAATTAATTCAATACAATATTGTGAAATGCTAACAAAAATGTTGCCTTTCATATAACAATCACAGAGTAGCTAAATATAGACACATATAGGATAAACATTTCATGACAGAGCATCCCAATCTTTTTTTTTTTTTTCAGGATTCCATTATATGTTGAGTCAATAGGACAGATATGGAAGAACGCATCTGTAGGAGAGCTGGAGGTGTAGATAGCTAGTTTATTAAATTAAATTAGAGGTCTCAGGGCTTGTTTAGCTTTAAAAATATCCCTTAGAGGTCAACCCATTTATTATACAAGTAGAAATATATGTGTGGTCAGTACAAAAAAATTTGAAAAGTACTTTACAAAGGACCAAGGAACCCTCCTTATGCAAAAAAGAAAGGCAATTTATACATTATACAAGAATAGGAAAGGGATCTTTACAGTTAAAGTAGTCAAACTATGGAATGTCCTACTCGAGGAGGTAGTAATGGCAGAAATTAAGTTAGCATTTTAAAAAGTCTTATCTAGTAAAATATAGCACTGAGTGTTATAATTAATCTAGCAAATAATGATGTATGATTGATAGAAAAGAGTTACACTTGATGCATGTGTGTCTTTTTCAGCCTATGTAACTATGAAATATTTTTACAAGCTTTTGATAAAAAGAACAATGGAATTGGCATAGTGTAGAATAAGGTTATTCTTGTATATGCTCATGAGATGGGTGGGAGGTTTAGTCTTCAAACACAGCTAAAACCGCATTTGATTGTAGCTTAGATGAATGCACTCTGGGCTTTAATACTGTGCTCTGTTCTGAAGTATTCTGAAATTCTAGTAATTGAAGAACATAGATACTTCACAAAGGAATGAACAAAAACAATGACAGAGCTCCTGACATGAACTGGAGAAAGACGGGAACACGGCAATAATATTGTAATAATGTTGCACTCTTGCTACTCTTCAGTTTCATACATCTTTGATTTTGGACAATTTTAAAAATAATTTAAGCAGAAAAACTACATAAACTATAATCGACTAGACTAGAGTTTCAAAATGAATAGAAATTCTTAATTCAGGATGCTAAGCAGTCTGCCTCCTATAGTTCATTATAAGAACATGGAGTAGGCAGCTACTATTAGCAGTTTATTACAAAGGGAAAACCAAAACTGAAGTCAGAATCAAATGTTAAAACGTAAGTAAATGTTCAAATAACATAGATTTTTTTGGCAGTATTTGTGACATTAATAAATATTGAATTTTACTTTATTAACAAATTCTGGCTCCTTTCTGTGAAATCCTGCACTGAAATCCATTTCAGTGTGAATTTCTAGCTCAAATCTGTACACTGCTTATAACTGGAGTGGATGGACTCATGTAAAGTGCAGGAAAGCTGAGGCTGGGGTGTAATTTCAAACAGTTGTATCTCACAGTGATTCCCTATTTATATGTAACTGCAACTGCTCCCAATCCTGCCTGTTTTTTCAACTGGTGATATCCCTGGAAATATTGGTAGATTTGCAATCTTGGTGTCATATGAAAGCTGTGAATCTCATCTTTCATATTACACCAGATCTATGTTATAAAATAGTTGCTATACTGTATATCCTTCTGAAGTCACACCCCCAGCCTCAGTTTGCCTGCATGATCTATACATGAGCTTGCTCACCTGTAATCCAGTTACAAGCAGTGTACAGATTTCTGCTAGTAATGAACAGGAAAACAAAGTGGATTTCAGACAGGATTTCAAAGAAAGGAGCCAAAATCTATTAATAAAGTATATTACAAGGCTTATTAATGTCACAAATGCTGCCAGAAAATCAAAAGTTGTTAAAAAGTTTAGGTGTGCTTTGAGGGTTGTACAACAAAATGGTGAAGGTTACAGAGGTGAAGAAAAAGGTGGTGACCTGGAGCTTCTATGGTTCATTGACTGCATACAGAAAAAAAAAAATGCATATGTAAAGGGTACAAGTTTGATAGTGGCAAACCCCCTTCAAAACAATATTGACTTGTGCATTCCAATGCCATTACTGGTGCTCTGCTGCCATCTAGGGGCAAGACCTTGCATCTATTTTTGACCTGAATTGTAGGAGGATTCTGGATGTAACTTCCTGGGAGGAACAGGAAAGTGCTGGGTGAGAAGCAAAGAAGGCGAGAGGAGAGAGGGCAATGAGAATATGTGTGCATAAAGTCCTGCAAGGCTACAAATCAGGATACTATAGTTGGTCATCTGCTTTGAGAAGAGAAACCTCCTCCAACAAGTGCAGACTACACACAGCAACTTTATTCCAGAGCAGGCCGCATGTGGGCCTAATGTGATGCTATAAACCTGAAACATCATCACTGCAGGAGATACCTTCTCTGTCTAGGAAGAACCAGAGGGAAACCATAAAGTTAATTGTTGTATTACTTGGCATGTAAGGGGACTATACAGTAAATACATATACATTTTGCACTGGCTGATAACTGGGAGTGCCTTGGTGGTGGATAAAGGACATTGGAATAATCTAGAAAAAGACTGTCACTGTTAATAACTGTTGAGCTACCAGTTTGCCTCTGTTCCTGTTAATAAAGAGGCTGTATCAGATATCTGTACTGAACCACTTGCTGAAAAAGTTCTTGAGTAAAATATCCAGTTCTATCATACTCCATTGTGGTCTCTGTCTCTCTCTCAAGCTGGTGCGAAATGAAAGGGATTATTACTATACTCCTAACACATACATGGTAGGCAAAGTTATCAAAATGAGTATTAAATGACAGGATGATTCTCCTGGTAAAGGTGTTTTTTATGCAATTTGTAAAGTTAAAATCCAAAGTGGATCAATCATAAAGGAAGAAAAAGTTTAAAAGACAGGTGCTACTTCTGTTTCAGGTTTCAGAAACTGCATAAAAAAATGATGGAAGCAGACAGTCTGTATAAAGGGGTTGCCCAATTAATTTCTATTGATGGCCTATCCTCAGCATAGGTCATCAATAAGGGTTAAGTGGCGTGCAACACCTTGGGCCTCTGCTGATCAGCTATATAAAGAGGCCGCGGTGTTCGTAGAGGTGCCATGACCTCTTCACTGTTTATATTGCACGCTGTCTGTTTCATAGCAACCATGCCATGTAATTACAGTCTCATCCCATACTAGTGAATGAAGAAAACCAGTTATCAGGTACGGGACACTGCCATTGGAATCGTGAACGCATTTGGAAATAGAAGACAATAAAGCTGGTCATAGATATATAGGTATTTGTCTTTTGAAATGTAAGATTTTAATTGTTTCGCCCAATTGTCAGCCATTTCTCTGCATATTTTCAAGTATATTTTTTTGCATGGTCAATCTGTAGCCGCTCAGCCTTTAAAGGGGTTAGCCACCTTAAGATAGGCCATCAATTTTAGATCAGCAGAGATCCAATTGTGTAGACCTGGGCAGATCAGAAGTTTCCTGGATTGAGCAGCTCACAGAATTGCTTACATGCTGAGCGCTGCACTGCTCATACACTGTATTTTTAAATAGCAGCAGTTATGGATACTGCAGTGGTGTCCCATTCAAGTCTATGGCACACTAGTGGAATACTTGTAACTACCACCTTTAAAAGTATGGTGAGTGAACAGCACCTTCATATAAACCATGTCGGGATCTGTGTGCGTCAGGAAACAGCTGATCTGTGGAGGTCCTCAACAGTCAGACCCCAATCGGTGTAAAATTGATGACCTCTCTTAAGAATAGGCCAACCATTTTTAAAAGGTGGATAACCCCTTTACCAATGAACATGTAAAGGGAAGTTTTATTATTGCATCTTACAATTTGTGTCTTCATGTGGTTGTACATATTTATCACGCTAGCAACCCAAAGTACAGATGATCTTGTGGTTAGTTCCCATTCCACATCTATGACCAGCTTAACTCACTATGACGCATCAATTAAATAAAACTAATTAGTAGTTTAGAGGACAAACAATGCCACATTCATTATGGTTTCTGAAGCCGCACCCACACACCATGCTTGGCCAAGCAATGTGGTTAAAGCTGAGGCTTTGCTCACAACATTATGCTGTTTTTGCCACCATGGGTGGGGATTTGCTGACCACATTGTGTGTTCTCTCACTTAGAGAAATTCAGGAAAGTTTATGTGTGGGGGAGATTCTAAAATGGGTAATTTAGGAAGGTATCTAGGAATTGAGAAGGTTTCTGTTTTGTGTGTCTACTGAATTTTAGGATACTATTCTTTTGTAGCGTTTGTCTTTCCAAAAAGAAGAAAATGGATACTGCCAGGCCAACCAGCAAGTTAAAAAACATGGGAAAAATGTGAAAAACTCTTTGCCCTGTTTAAAGTGGAGGAAAAATGCACATATGTACATGTATGATACAGAAAGCACACAGCTGGTCAGTCCTACATCATAATGCTCAAACGTCAGTCATCACAAAAAAACAAAAACATGCCTAATGGCATTGGCTAAACAGTTGTACAAATGTCATAAATGTACGATACCATCAGACAATTATCAGATGAAAAAAAGATCACAAGTGAAGTAGCCATAGTTCTTACATGTTTGATCAACAACACTACTACAGATCGGTAACTTGCCCATAAGGGTCTAATTTCGCTGCAGCACCACCACAGGAGAAATTAGGCATTACTTAGTGACCATAATCATCAATGATATGTATGTGTAGTGTAGGACAGGTCCTTCAGTGCGAGAGACAATGTTTGATACCGATGTCCATTACTGACAAGAGATAAGGGTCCTGAACAGGGTACCAGAATGAGTACATGAAATGTCTAAACTTGACAATCCTTTTAATGTAATGACTAATTTTAGGAATTTGCTTCTAGTATAATGTATACTATAGCACATACAGTCTACATGTATCAAAATATGTCACAAGTAATAACTAAGATACAAAAGTACTGGGTTAAAAATGTTACTACTCAGGAAACCATTGAATTCCTTTAATTGCCAGTAGAAATAAATCTGTCGGCTTTGTGTTATTTTCCCTGGATATAAAAACAAAGTCTTGGGAATTGGATTACAAAGCCAGCAGACTTCCACAGAGTGCAGACAAAAAGCAAAACCACACTGGATTACTGCCACAAAGCAACACATGGATCGCATCTGTGCACATAATTGGTGGCCATGTACTGTACCTGTAAATCTCCTAGGGTGCAATTCACACAATGACTGGCCTTAATCATGAAAGAGAACTGCATATAAAATAGTGAAAAGTAACATGTGGGAATGGGAAGAATGACACACAGAAACTAAGCACTGCCAATGCATACTCACAAAATATTACAAATAAGCATAACCCACAAAATATAATTTTTATTGTCTAGTCTACTTGTATTCATAAATGAGTTTAATACACAGGAGGGTATAAAGCTGTTCATCCTGAGCTTCAAGTTTCATGACTAGAATATGACATGCAGGAAAGCAGTAGGAGTGAGGAAATATGGGACAACCATCCACATATATACCATATAGTGTCTCTAGAGTGCTTGATGATAGTGGATCCAGACACTTTAATGACTACTGTTAGTGGTTATCACCTTAAAAGCCCCCATATACTTTAGAGAATAGATGGCCAAACCTATTGATTATCTTATGTGTATGGGGACCTCATAGAATTCTTGTTTCCCAAAGGATGATGTCTTAAGAAAGACTGAGCATGTCATATTTACACCTGATCCTTGAGTTCTCCGAGGAGATATGCTGTCACCAGAGGTGTCTGGCAATGGCTTGTTTCCCTCTGCACATTGAGAACACATGTACATGTGGCTGAATTAAACGTCATGTGTATGAGGGGATTGGGAGTAATAGCTTTCAGAAAACAGCTATTGAAGGTGTATGGACAGCTCTGTAAGTCTAATATCAGTAGACCAAAATAAAACAAAGCTCAATAGATCAACAACAGACCTTAGGCTGTGTTCAGATGGCTGTAATATGCCAGGATTATATGGTCTGTATTATGGCTGCAGATCCTGTCCCAACCATGGATCTAGAATCTATGGCACTGTAAGTTCAGGTAACTGGTCCCAAGGTCTGGAAGGGATTTTTCAGCCATAACAAGGATCATACAATATCGATGATTTATAGATGCTTGTGTCTAAATTCAGCCTTAGATAACATGACAAATCTAAGACTTTGAGTATGTGTTCACATAAAAGACAGTTGACCAGACTTGTTGACTTATGTGGATGGGGATGTTTCAACTCTCCCACAACAGGAGATGGCAGGGGACAGAAAGATTTTGGATGTTGGATTTCAACACATCCAATCCTTTGTTCCAGAAGGAGATACGGTATCTGCAGTGCCCTATTTTCTTTCTGATATAACTACCTATCTAATATACTAATCCATCTGATCTATCTGACATAGAGATACAGGTGACTGATGGATACCTATCTATTCATTCATATCTAACAGACATATTGGAAAATCAATATGTGCACCAGATACCGAGGTACACCTTCCTCTGTATCAGAAACAAGACCATGCTGTTTATCTTCTTACATTGTCCTTTAGCACATTTAAACAACTACTGATATACAAAAATACCCTGCAATGCACATTGATATATCAAGGCACTAAGTGGGAAAACTAAATAGTTAAAAAAATAAAACATCAAATAAAAATTGTGCAGAAGTGAAGCGTACACATTCCAAAGGATTGTAAAGAGCGGAGCCGACAGTAAGAGCTTTAGAAGGCAGCCAATAACTTCAACTTCTTTTAAGCTGCCTAAGCCAAATGCGGCTTGGTAACGTTTCAGATAAATAACGAAAACCTCCCCAGTAAAACATGCATCATTTACTTGTTGATATGGGAAAATTGCAGCATAATAAATTGAACCAGGCTCCGTGACTACAATGGCAGCTGATTTCAATCCCCAACCTATGGATAGGACTAACCAAAACAAATTTACTGCCGGCAGTCAATGGGCCATGGAAGAGAGAAACAGTTTAGCTGGATACTTAGTAATCAGCAGCTAAATGAACTGATATGAAGAAAAATACTATTCTATTCATTAGGTCATAATGAAATTAATTATCGCACAATTTTTAAAGGATCCATCTGTCCTCCGCATCAGTCCATTAATTTTTATATTGAGAATAGCAGCTTTTAGTCTTGCCCATAACCGAATGTTCGGTCAATTGAGCACTCAATGCAGTTCTGCAGCAGGCAGTGGATAAAGAAGCCATGCATATTAATCTGATTAGATGTGTCAGGATCTCGATCCTCGCTCGCCTTCATTTTAAAGTCATCTGACACTTCAGTCTTTGGTATCAGCTAATAGGAAATGTCAGCTTTTCCCTTCCGCAGGAATAATTACATTAATTCAGCCAAGCTCTGGATGTGAGCAGTGTTTACTATAAGCTGGCACAAATGCCAATTCAATCAGGCTTCCAGGGGCAGTGCTGCTGGAGAAGGTGGGCTATAGATCTAGCATTAACCCCTTTTAGGGTATCTACTATAATCCTGTCCAGTATGCAAATTCATTAGTGACCACAGGCTTAAATTTTGGTTACTGTAATACATTTATAGAATCTACGACTTGGCTCTAGAGCAATGCAGTAGTGTGAACAGCTTCACTGTTAGACATATGTGTTTACTCTTAGCTTTCAACCAATTCTGTTAAAGACTTCAATTGCTCAGACTATAAATTAAATAGACTTTCACAACATACTAGCAAAACCCTTTACAGACAGCAATGCACATCACAGCCACTGGGTGGCCACACATGGACACATATATATCGTCCATCAAAGCTGGTCATCTACGGCTACGCCACTCATCTCTGGACACATCCAGTCAAGAGGGAAGGTAAGAAACGACATGTCTGTGCAAACTGTGATTTGTAAAAGAGCATAATAACAGGCTCTGTATATAAAGGCCAACCAAGTGGAATGGTAAATAATGGATTATTGGAATGTTCATATTGAATAAACAACATAAGGGAGTCCATAGATACATTTTTTAAAGTACAGATATAGCTTTGTGCATAGACATTTAAAAAAAAAAAAAAATCTATTACAGCATACCGACAACAAAAAACAAAAGTGTTACCAAAACCTGTGCAGTTCTCCTTTTAAGCAGGATCATATATGTTGTACCTATGTACAAATGCTAATAGTTACTTCATATGTATCTCTTTATATTACCTTGTTGACATTCAGGTAAGTAACTTTAATTTTTTTGCCATCTCTTTTGCCAATTTTTATTACTTTGAAGTGAAGGAGTTGGAACAAGAGGCTTGGGACTAAATGGAGTATATAGGCTGGCACTGCAGTGAGGCTCTGACCAGTCCGAATCAGCAGACCTTATCACACCACCTGCTAAACCCTGTATACTAAGGGGTAAAACATTCCATTTTTGTTAATATATATAGATACAACTCTGGATTATCTACACTGAAAGATCTGCAGGGTATTGCAGGGCAAACTGCATCGCTGACTAAAGGTAAGCTCACATGGAGTTTTTTACAGGCAGATTTTGAGGCAAAATCCATCTCAAAAACTTCCTCAGAATACGTCGCATGAAAAACTTTGCAAAAACATTTTTATTTCTGTCTCCCATTCCTTTCAATGGGGTTTGCAAGGGAGAATCTGCCTGAAGATAGGTCACAACTACTTTTTTATTACCCTGTAGATGAGAGATCAGCTAGAAGAAAAAATCTGCCTGACTCCCATTGAAATGAATGAGAGTCTTGGGAGATGTTTTTTGAGGCAGATTTTGCCTCAAAAATCAGCCTACAAAAAAACTCTGTGTGACCTTACCTTTAGCCTTTATCAGTGGTTTTGTATGTGTTTTTCTGCTCTTATATTTCCTTTATTATTGCAGCACTTTGCATTTCTGTCTAAGGCAGTGTCAGCCAGTACAATGTCTGCCAGTAGTTTACTGCTCCACACTTCCTGTCCTTCACTTCTCATGACCCTTTGCAGCTCCATCTATACAGTGAAATCACTCCTTATACATAGAGACCTGTAGATTCTATGCCCTGCCAGAAGTAACTGTAACGTAGCAGACAACAAATAGCTAGGAAAAGCCCAAATGAACATACTATAGGAGATCCAGGGACAGTGTACTCCAAACCCAGGTTATGATGCAACTAGAAATCATCCCTGCCAGAAAAAAAGAGAGATCTGAGCACAAGAAAGAAAACTGCTTGCTGTCAGCGTTACCACCAACCTTAACAATGAACTATTCAGATAGTGGATACTGTCAGATACAGAGAGACCCCTTACACTCACTTCTGTAGAGCTGCTGGAGCTGGGGCAAGCCGCAGACTCCTCTCTGAGCAGTGCACAGGCAAGGAGCATAGAGTAACAGCCTATAAAGAGAGATCTGCCCCTTCTCCTTACTTCTTGTGCTCCATCTTCAGCCTTTTAGTAACAGGAAGTGAAGGGTAAATTAGCAAAAAGGGAGACACCTAGTGGCAGGAAGTTTAATGTTTTTCAGGCAGAAAACTTCAACATTCTTAATGAAAGAGCACTACATTTTGGTTCAGAATCACATGCTGTGTTAAGTGAAACTAAGTTGTCTGAAAAGTTAGTGACCATTTAACTGCACATGGCATGAGGAAAGAATTTGTATGGAGTGGTGGTCAGCCATGTACACTGCTGCGGCATACAAATTCTATGGGAATTACAGAAACTGCGAAGTGGAAAACTGCATGGAGAAGTAGATAAAGCCTGACAGAGAGGTCACAAATACATTTGATATTCCCTGTGGTTTTTCTGCTCCCCTTAGATCTCGCTTTGCTTTTTTCAAGCAAATAAGCATTGGTAAGGAACCATAAGCACAGAATGAGAACCTCGGGCCAGCTAACTAATTGGCTGCCCTACATTGTCGGCCTGTAATTGTGTTTACATTGGTTCTACGCTGCGATCTCATGTCCATTGTTTTGTGTTGAAGTGATCTTTAAGTAACAGAGGTGATTTTTACCACTTACATGGAAAAGCAGCATCAGGTAAATGAGCTGATCATACTATATCCAATTTGGAAGACTATTCAGACATGACCTAGAAACTCAGCAGAACAAACTGTGACGCATCACCGTGCAAAGTAACAATAAAAGAAGTGTCCTATCCTCTCACACAAAACACGGAGCAGCTGGAAAAATGCAAAGAATAAGTGGAAGCAAACAATGACTGAATCGCCTCTTAAAAATAGGCTTGTCTAAGCTTCCTCATTATAAGACCCGAGCTGTAACGGTTAAAGAAGGAACAAATGCAATTTGCACTCCAATTTCCCAATAATTCCGTCCCTTTTCTGATTTAAGAAAAGGAAGAAAAGGTCAATTATAGTCTCGTCATTTTTTTTATTATTATTAAACCTGGGTAAAAGTGGGTCCGTGAGGTCCTCACCATGTACCTCTATTTCCAGTGCTATTTTACAAAATGTACTTGTTCCTTTTTCTATGCATTAAATAAAGTGCACTATTCTTTTACAGCAAGAAGGAGAAAACTGAAAGATATATTCAGATTTCACAAAGAGGCTTTTCAAAGATAAACTCTCTTCCTTGGGTCAGGCTATATAGAGAGACAAAGGATTTTACAAATAGAGGTGCACAAAATGAGATAAAGAGTGCAAGAGACATTGCCAATAAAAGAAAATAAAGCAGTAAATTGTGTAAAGAGGTTGGAATTTGGGTAGCAGTTAAGATTGCGGGCGCTAGTCTCAGGAGGAAGATATAATGGTTTCTAAAGGCTTTCAAGTGTTAAGCTTTATTTGTGACGCCCCTTGTTAATATGTGAAACTTTTTAGCTAGTTTGGAGACTTTAAAGCTATGTAAGGGTATCAAATTCTTATACTATAAACGTTCTTCTATTTCCTAAAGAAACATGTCATAAATTCATTGGTTACATTCAGTAGTTGGTGCTAACCAGGGGAGGACTGACTGAAAAGAGTGCGGACCCCATAACCCTCCACCTTAAAACTGGGCTACATTTTGTATTTTGAATTGTAAAAGGCCCATGATCTTTGTTGGATAACCAATAATGGCTAATTCTGGTTGTACCCCTTTAATAGCTGTCAGCTGATTTAGCCAACAACTATTTATGACTTCTCCACAGCTGAGTGTGCATGTGTTCTCAGTGTGGAAAGTGCAATAAGCTTCTGCCTGACATCGGTGATCAGCTGTTGAAGAGATCACAGGGTTCCTCGCTGAAAACCAAGCACAGTGCTGTACATTGCCCAATGAAGATGTTTTAATATGCTGCTGCCATTGTAATGTAGCAGGGTTTAAAGGGAGTCTATCATTCGCAAAAACACTTTTAAGCTAA
Source organism: Leptodactylus fallax (assembly GCA_947044405.1). NCBI lineage: Eukaryota > Metazoa > Chordata > Amphibia > Anura > Leptodactylidae > Leptodactylus > Leptodactylus fallax. The sequence goes on from CAMRHE010000336.1 coordinate 1,221,745, forward strand.
TGGCACGTTGGAATGGCTTTTAAAAAGGCCATTCTACTCCTACCTCAGTCTCAGCTCCTGAAAGTTATATAGCTGGGTACTGAACTGCTTTTAGCAAAGGTCTGCTGACCAGATCTGCCCTCAGTTGAAGGTCTGAGCTAAACACATCCAGTATTTACTGTATTTTCAAACATTAAGTCACATCTGACTATAAAACACACCAGAGGGAGCGAATTCTCGCGACTGCGCATGGGCAATCGGCTCTGCCACGCTCTTGTGACAGACCACAGGAAAATGGCGGCCCGATTGCGCATGCGCAGTTGCGAGAATTCGCTGCCAGCAACAACTGAGAAGAAAGAAGACCAAGAGGGGAGTCAACGCAATGGCTGAAGGGGCGGTGAGAAGCGATGACGCGATGGGTACTCGCAGAAGAGAAGGAACACCTCGGATGCTCCGTAGTGCTCATTTACATACACGAAGAAACAAATTATCTTGTAATCGGCTGGGAGAAGAAAACAAGGAAAGGTAGGAGAAGAATGGCCCTTTTAAAGGCCATTCCAACGTGCCATTAGCTTAAAAGTGTTTTTGCGAATGATGGACTCCCTTTAAGGTTAGGAGATGAACTTTTTTCCCAGCCACTGTTAATGTTCATTCTTTGGGGGGCATTCAAGCTTTATACTGGGGGGGGGGGGCACTAATGGAGAATTATACTGTGGGGGCTGCACTAAGGAGCATGCTGTGAGGGGGCACCAATAGTTCATTATAACATGTTGAGGCCATACTGTATGGGGAGGCTCTTATGTCCCATTAGTGCTTATACCCCCCACACAGTATAAAGTTCCTTAGTGCCCACAATACATTACAATGCCAGGATAGTGCCCCCACATACATTATAATGCCATGTTAGTGCCCTCCCACACAGTATAATGTCACAATAGTGCCCCCCTCAGTATAATACCATGTTAGTGCACTCCCACACAGTATAATGCCACATTAGTGTCTCCCACACAGTATAATACCATGCTAGTGCCCCCATACACTATAAGCCCCTTAAAGAACACAGTATAAAGCTCCTTAGTGCCCCCTCACTGGTTAGTAACATTGACCTCCATTCAACTTCACCAAAAAAGGATAAGTTAATGTTAAATATCTTTTCCTAATTTTCTTGTCTAAACCTCTGGTGTGTTTTATAGTCAGATGTGACTTAATGTTTGAAAATACAGTAAATACTGGATGTGTTTAGCTCAGACCTTCAACTGAGGGCAGATCTGGTCAGCAGACCTTTGCTAAAAGCAGTGCAGTACCTTGCTATATAACTTTCAGGACCTGAGACTACGAGAATAATGTAACCACAGGTCCTGAAGTTGCACTAACTGCTGCTGATAACAATGGGGAAGGTAATGGGGCATGATGACCTGATTGTGAGAGAGGAGGTACTATGGATAGTATGAGAGGGAGGGAACCATAGGGAGTAGATTATGTGAGACATACAGGACAAACAGGGAGGCCTTTTTAGAGAAGAACTAGGGCAGAAGAACAAGGGATTGGGACTGTGATTAATCTGAGGTCAAATGGTAGCTCTCAATAGTATCTGAAGCAGCAGAGATAGTCCTTCTTGTTTAAACAGCAACCCATGCTAGAAAAAAAGAATTAACACTATGGTCATGTAACTTAATGAAGTAGGTGAAAGCAGGATAAGGAAAGACACATGTGAGGAGACAACTATTCCTATGGAGGGGATGGCCTTTCAAACAATATGAGTAATTAAAAAAACAACAACGGGGTGTCCCTTTAATGTATTTTATGAGTCTGCAATCAAAATGATGTACTGCTTTATATACATTTATGTGAGAGGAAACTATGTCAATGCTCATCATGATCATTCTAGTTCATGAATGTGTCACACGAAGTGGAGAATATATTTTTACATAGCAGTTCAAACTTGTGCTCTGATCTTTGAAAAAAACAATTTTCTGCAAAAAAAACGGTATTAGGTAGCTTATATTAATTAAAACAGTTTTACATGAAACTATGTGTAAAATTCATCCCCCATTTATAGGAGTCAAAAGCTAAAAAACCTGTTTTATAAAGATATCCGATAGTTTAATAAAACAGCACACCAGGGAGAAAAAGGGGACAAATGTAATAAAACCAAATAAGCAAATCCGATTACATAAGAAGCAATAACACCATCCCACCTTGTTTATGACTGTAGCTCAGTCCTTTTTTTTACCTAGATGTCTTCAACTGCAAGTTAATATTTTCATATTTGCCATAATGAATTGCTCAGCGCAGTGTCTGATTCCAAGACGCTTGTCCTGGAGGGTCTACATCAAGATGAATACCTAATTAAATATTCCTCAACAGCCTCAGAAAGACAATTCAGAGCCGGTAACAACACCGACAATCATTGCAACACTTTACGGATGGCAAATGTAAACTAAATTAAAGTGAAATCTGATAAATGACTTGGCCTCCAGCAAAAGAGGTTACAGCATCCTCAAATGTGTATGACATGGAAGAATAAAAAAAGATTACAAAGGAAAGTCAAGGAGATGGAAAATCAACTCTAAATGCGACCAAACTGCTGCTTTACAGAGATGGGGCATTACCTTTAAAATAAGTGTTATTTGGATCTATTATACTAAACATTGAATATCTAGTCCTCTCTTCTACCTATTTATTTGGACCCTTCTGAGGCCAATCCTTGTGCAGAAAATTAAAGTGTATCCTTCAGTTATATGACTGAATATTTCCATTGGGGGAATGATAAAGAATAGTCCTGCATCTGAAGCTACTGTACCAAGCCAGTCACCTGTCATGCATAGCTCCTATTATACAGTAGGTTATAATAGGAGCTTTGCAGGAGAAGCTTTCAGCTTGGTAAAGCTGTCTAGGATACAGGACTGCCCAATTATTTTACTCAACCCCGGGAGACTGACTCTTCGATCGGTAGCCAGAATCTACTGTATAACAGAAGGTATCATTTAAAGGGAACCTGTCAGGAGATTCAAGCTGCTCGAACCATGGGCAGCATGAAGTCCTGACATGCTCCCCTGGTACAAACAGATATGTTTTACTCTGAAATGCTGCAGGGTTCAGGGAAAACATAGTTCTGGACAGACTTGCATCTTCTGTTCAGTCTGTTTGTTTATTCAGCAGCAGGTGTTATGTGAAATGAAGTGCCTGTCTTTTTGTGTCACACGCTTGCACCTGCGCACTACACCCGACTCGTGTCAACTCTCTGTTCAAAAACATATAGCTGATATATAGCCAATATGCATTGCTATCAAACACAAACTATATGCCCTGCTCTCTTATTGAGCTAGTTAGAGAAAATGGTCTTGCATCAGAAATGGGTCAAAAAACATCAAATATGACAGAACTCAAAAACATAATAATAAATGTGGGTTTATGCTTCCCTAATATAGCCGTTTGTAAGGAGGGAGTCCGAAAGGATTTCATGATGCCTGCGATTCCCTTTAAACAAAAAAGACTCCTTGAGCCATGGGTACATCTGATACTTTGGATAGTTTGGAATGGATAGATTTACAGACCAATGTTTCAGGGAAACCAACTCCTGTGCTAAGACACCATCTAAGAGTGTGGCTACTATATTGGTGTACAAGTAAAGTGCAATGGAACAAGTAAGAAAAATCTAAAAAATATATATTTTGAGGTCAACCACATGGTTTAATGCAGATAGCTGTACTACTGTTCCTTGTCCAGAGACACTCCCGATTTTATTTGGAGGTTTATTTTGCCATGAATACAACATTGCTTCTACAGTAGAGAAAGTCCCATGCACTCCACGAAGCTGTGCAGACCTGCCATTCAGCCACATCTCTGCCATGTCCATAAGGACAACTGGTACGACAAGAGCATGTTATAAAATCCCACTTGTAGAATAATGTTACAGTTGCTCTAATTTTTTTTTTTTCCAGTAAGTATTGGTATAATTCACAACAAAAGTCACACATCTCCCATGAAAATTCATGTCACATAACTGTAGTGCAACACAGACGTTGCATTTTGCTGCAATTCAAAGTTGCAGAGGTATTAAAGGGTTTCCAGGACTGATACTGAGCTCTGCTTCCTCTTCTCAGGCAGTGACATCGTGTCACGTGGCTATGCTGCAGTTTAAATCCATTCAAATGAATGAGGCTGAGCTGCAATACCCAGCACAGCCACTATACAATATATAGCACTGTGCTTGGTAAACTGTGAGGAGGCCACAGCAATCAATATCATAGTTCCAGACACCCCTTTAAGAAGCACAAATTGTGATTGCCTAGGACTATGAAACTTCTCAGGTCCGTGACATCACATATATTGGTCACATGTCCATTCTGCAGCTCAGTTGCATTCAAATGAATGGGGCTGAGCTGCAATACCAAGCACAGCCACTATACAATGTACGGTGCTGTATTTGGCAAACATTGAAGAGGCCACAGCAATCAATATCATAGTCCCGGGCAAGCCATTTAAGAACACAAATGATGCTATTCTTTATAAGTTATATGACTAAACTGTTATTCACCCAAGCTACAGTGTAGCCATGGTTTGAACAAAATGGTTTGATCAAAATAAGGTATCAAGGTTGAACATTTCTGATATAAAATAACGGAAGCGTTATGATTCTGCAAGTTTTTTGTTATTCAGGGCATTGAAGTTTGAAAGCCACTACGGTAATTTAGATTTAGAAGCTCATCAGACTCAGAGTATCACTTCACAATATTCTGTACAATGCTCGGAAGATGAAAAGTACAGAGCGGGAATGTCTTTTAACTGCAGAAGGACACCATCAACAGTATATGTGATGTTGATCACTAGATTAGCCATTTTGACTGCTGCTGTGAACATCTAGTGATCAAAGCATAGGACACCCTTTTTCTGTACCCTGAATGTCTTTCTACAACTCTGCCAGCAGGTAGATGAAGCTCGGACAACCATAGTCAAAGCTACAACACATCACTGACTGCCTCAGCAGTAACAATGAAGCAAAAGTAACGTACTGAGGATACAAAGGCTGGAAATATCAGTAATTTGGGTGTTGCTGTGAAGATAAGGCGTACAATTCTACAATCACATTGGATTCATGTGACAGCTGCTCAGTCAAGGGCAGCTTCTGAGAATCTTGTTGAACCCCTTTAACATTGATTGTGAAATATAGGTTTAAATGAATAAACTCAGTCTGAATTAGTTTCTATGTCTTGGCACCTTCTTTTATAAGGGCAGCAGGTCTGACCCATGTCATATAATTTAATATGTGGTAGTACAAAATACTTAGCATTCTGTTACCCTATTTCTGGATTGACCTAAATAAGAAGCATTGCACTGGAACGGCAGGCTGCTTAACTGGAGCAAAATCACCAGTAATACAGCATCATATTACTAGAAGCCTATGTGGTACACAAGCAAGGGTAAAAAGCCAAGGCAGCTGTCACATAAAGCAAAACTTACATGCTGCTGACTGCATTATTACCATTGGAATGACCAGTTGTGTGTCATTTACATAAGCATCTGGGATGGAATTGGCACTCTCTAAATAATTCAGTGGTTTTACTGAAGCAGCAGCAGAGTTGTACGATTCCTGAACATTAAGCTGCACATTGCCAAGCCCAAGATTACTATCAGTCTGGTGCTGTGCAGCTTTTATACTCTACAGTTTTGCTTTTTGGACCCCAATTTATCAAGCATGTCATCTTCCATTAAACATGCTCAGATGTACCACAGTATTGGAAAACAGAAATAAAATCCAACAAGGACAAAATCAATTCAATTTCTTCCAGGTACTAGTTTATTCAGAGTTTGTACATGACCATGCTGTCACCTCAGTTTACTTATTAGATGAAGTGGATGTGGCAATGCAGGGGCTCAATGGTTAGCAATATTACATCGCAGACCTGGGGATGCAAATCTAACCAAGGGCAACAGCTGCATGGAGTGTTTATATTCCCCTAGTGTTAGCGTGGGTGTCCTCCCACACTACAAATACATACTGATAGGGAATCTAGATAGTGAACGCTGCTGGAGCCAGTGAGTGATGACAGCTTCTGTATAGTGCTACACATTATGTTGGAGCTATGTAAGCAAGAGAAAGAAATAAATGATAAGTTGGTAACACTCATATTAGTTTGCATGATGACTGACTACATGTCTAATTGACTTAGTTGGTGTATCATTTGTAAACATAACATATTCCTAATATACAGGTGACGTAAAGGTGATACTTAACACATTAACCACATTGGGGCAACTCAACAGCTTTTGTTGTTTTCTATGATAAGATATCACGTTAAACTTTGCTATGTCTCAAGGTAGGGGAGAAAATATGAAAATAGTAAAAGGGTTATCATATCCCAACGATATACTATTATCTTAAGATTATAAGAGTCCACCCTTTGTGTCTCCTACCAATGAATGGGCAGCCACATTTTTTTCAGCACACAGTGGCACCACGGCCACTGCAAGCAGACATCTTGAAAACGCTAAGCAATTGATAGATAGTCCATATAATAAAAATCACAAAATCTTCCAGTAAAACAACTTTCCAATCTAGTCCAATGTTCATATTCTATTTAGAAATATAAGGCTAGGTATACATTAGCACTCATTCTCCGTTCGGGCTTTCTGTCCCCGAATCTGCTTAAAAAATACAGAGATAAAAGTCCTGCAGGACTTTTCTCTCCACATTTTTTCGGTGGAAGCCAGGCGGACCCCATTATAGACTATGGGGTCCACGGCCAACCGCTTTTTAAGCAGATTAGGTTTCCATTCTTCAAATCCCAAAGTGGACCTGAAGAATGGAAAGCTGAACGCTAGTGTGAACCTAGCGTAACAAATATACTTTGCCTAGCCCTAGAACACATAACTTTGAAGCTTCCTTTACATAATGATAGCTGATTGGTCTGTCATATGACTTCACACTCACTATTGGCATCCATGGACATAATTGGTCAAAACCATGTACTGTACACAGCTCCTAAGTAAAATATTCAGAATACGGCTCAATCCCTTGAGAAAATAATGAAATAGTACATCAGATTGAGAAACATTGGTATAAAAATATACAACGAATAGTTGTTATTTGCAAAACCATAAATCCCAGGACTGGTCCTATTTTTATAAGTGGAAATCATCTTTCTGTGCCAATAATTATAATCACATTCAGCAAACTTAGTTCTCTTGATACAAGCAAAGTCACATTAGGTTAATGTTGGTCAAGCCTGCTGATCTTGGTGGGACAGGCAGATTATCAAAGGGGCAAGAGGGTGCCCCGGCTTTTCCCCAGTGGTAGACATCATGGGAAGAACGATCAGATAATCCATCACTAGAAGTGTCTGACAGTGTCTTACCTTCTCACATTCAAAACACATGTATGCTTCGCTGTTCTATGGCTGTCTCTAAAGGGACCATGAAAGGATCAGTATTCAACAAAAACAAGCTCCAAAAAGCGAATCAACAAAATGACAGATAAAGTGACGATAAATATATATATATTAATATATTTACATATGTGTATCCAAATTTCTAATAATTTGGAATTTCCATAGGATCTGACATTTCTTTGGTTCCTAGTATGGTGACTGTCCGAATAAGAGAGTGAAGTCACATTGCTGAACATCTATGAACCCTTCTGCTGCTTTTATGCATTCACAGTAAAATTTGTATATATACGATTCTGCTATTTTCAGTTATATACTGCTATAGCACTGGTCTACAAACCTTGGAAGCCAACCAAGCGGACCCCGGCAGTTTCCTACACTTTATAGTCTAATTATTTCATTGAATGTCTGGCAGCTTAAGCACATTGTATTTAATTGACTGATACCCTGTTACCAATGTGTTATGGAGTACGGCTAGTTTATGTGTGATCGTATTTTTGGTCTGTGTGCCACATAAGCCTACCAACTAGACCTTAGCAGCCATTAGCACAAATCTCTGCTTTATGTATATGAGGTAGAGTCTTTTTGTGTCTATCATCTTTATTGCCCCAGGGTTTTATGAACTATTGAACGGCTTTTTATTTGTGAAATTCGTTTGCAGTGAAACCATACAAGCAAATTATAGAGAGCTCTAAAGCACATCATGCTTCTACATTGTGAAGATATTTTATACCTGTTATTACAGGAGCAAGTAAAACAAATCTAGGAGCAAGCGTGTCATTGTTCAGAGCCAAGGGATATCCTGAATTTATCACATCAGTGTTAATGCTAACTTTTATGTAGATTTTTTTACTTGATCATTAAAGGGGTATTCCCAAGTTGTAAAGTGATGGCATATTGCTAGGATACACCATCACTTTATGATTGGTGGGCATCTGATATCTGGCACTCATTGTATCCATGACTGATTCGGTAATGTAGTGTAGTCCCTAGTCTCCTTTACTGTGTTTCACTGCACAGTGGTACCCTGGCCGCAGAACTCAGTTTGGCCCTATGTGAATGGGGTCAGCTGTTTCATGCAGCCCAGGGTTCTTGGGGTAGGAAAAAAGGGGAAGCAATATTAAAAAAAAACTTCTCATAATCGTTGTGGGTCCCACAGGCCAGTGTCCTGCTGATCATATGGTGATGGCATATCTTAGCAATATGCCATCACTTTATATGAAGTAAAAATGCTAAATTATACTTTGTGCCAACACACCACTCTACCTTGGCCGGGGTATGTAGATATAGGGAAGTAAACTGAATCTTTGCGCCAAGACAGAAAGTCTAGCTAACACTCTAACCACACCACACACACACAGACACGTATACACATCTATATACAGTACAGACCAAAAGTTTGGACACACCTTCTCATTCCAAGAGTTTTCTGTATTTTCATGACTATAAAAATTGTAGATTCACACTGAAGGCATCAAAACTATGAATTAACACATGTGGAATTATATACTTAACAAAAAAGTGTGAAACAACTGAAAATATGTCTTATATTCTAGGTTCTTCAAAGTAGCCACCTTTTGCTTTGATTACTGCTTTGAAGCTTTGCACACTCTTGGCATTCTCTTGATGAGCTTCAAGAGGTAGTCACCTGAAATGGTCTTCCAACAGTCTTGGAAGAGTTCCCAGAGATGCTTAGCACTTGTTGGCCCTTTTGCCTTCACTCTGCGGTCCAGCTCACCCCAAACCATCTGGATTGGGTTCAGGTCTGGTGACTGTGGAGGCCAGGTCATCTGGCGTAGCACCCCATCACTCTCCTTCTTGGTCAAATATCCCTTACACAGTCTGGAGGTGTGTTTGGGGTCATTGTCCTGTTGAAAAATAAATGATGGTCCAACTAAACGCAAACCGGATGGAATAGCATGCCGCTGCAAGATGCTGTGGTAACCATGCTGGTTCAGTATTCCTTCAATTTTGAATAAATCCCCAACAGTGTCACCAGCAGAGCACCCCCACACCATCACACCTCCTCCTCCATGCTTCACGGTGGGAACCAGGCATTTAGAGTCCATTCGTTCACCTTTTCTGCGTCGCACAAAGACACGGTGGTTGGAACGAAAGATCTCAAATTTGGACTCATCAGACCAAAGCACAGATTTCCACAGGACTAATGTCCATTACTTGTGTTCTTTAGCTCAAACAAGTCTCTTCTGCTTGTTGCCTGTCCTTAGCAGTGGTTTCCTAGCAGCTATTTTACCATGAAGGCCTACTGCACACAGTCTCCTCTTAACAGTTGTTGTAGAGATGTGTCTGCTGCTAGAACTCTGTGTGGCATTGACCTGGTCTCTAATCTGAGCTGCTGTTAACCTGCGATTTCTGAGGCTGGTGACTCGAATGAACTTATCCTCCGCAGCAGAGGTGACTCTTGGTCTTCCTTTCCTGGGGCGGTCCTCATGTGAGCCAGTTTCTTTGTAGCGCTTGATGGTTTTGGCCACTGCACTTGGAGACACTTTCAAAGTTTTCCCCAATTTTTCGGACTGACTGACCTTCATTTCTTAAAGTAATGATGGCCACTCGTTTTTCTTTACTTAGCTGCTTTTTTCTTGCCATAATACAAATTCTAACACTCCATTCAGTAGGACTATCAGCTCTGTATCCACCTGACTTCTGAACAACACAACTGATGGTCCCAACCCCATTTATAAGGCAAGAAATCCCACTTATTAAACCTGACAGGGCACACTTGTGAAGTGAAAACAATTTCAGGTGACTACCTCTTGAAGCTCATCAAGAGAATGCCAAGAGTGTGCAAAGCATTAATCAAAGCAAAAGGTGGCTACTTTGAAGAACCTAGAATATAAGACATATTTTCAGTTGTTTCACACTTTTTTGTTAAGTATATAATTCCATATGTGTTAATTCATAGTCTTGATGCCTTCAGTGTGAATCTACAATTTTTATAGTCATGAAAATACAGAAAACTCTTGGAATGAGAAGGTGTGTCCAAACTTTTGGTCTGTACTGTATTATATATATATATATATATATATATCACACACACACACACACACACACACACATATTCCTTACCTGTCCTCTTGGCTGAACAGGTCCATATATGTGTATCTCAAGCTTTGTAAACACAACATGGTTTATCACAGATTATCATCTAACAATACTATTTGAACATGTATGTGACAAGAGCGAGTGGAGTCCTTAACCAAACTGGGAATCAGTTAAGTGTGGACATGTGTATGTATGTGTTTTCCCAATGACTTTTCATTGGTTCTTGTTGTCTTCTGTGATAAGACGTCAGGCTGCCACAGTTTAGACAATTGCAGAAGTCCAGATTAACTCTGCTACATGTGTGCATATATTGTATGTCGATTTGGGGGAAAATAAAAAGGAAAACGAATACAACTAAAAGTCAGGCACATAAAGCAACTCTGAAAGGATGACAACTCAAAGTTGAATATGTGATACCAAATTATATACAGTATATATGTGCACACTATATGTGTACATCGATCAGCTGGGTGCTTACTTTTGGGAAGAGATGGCACTATGGGAATAAGTTTCTATGCCAGATACCACAACACACCATCAGATGTCTTGTGGAGTCCGTGTCTCAAGGAGTCAGAGCAGTTTTGGCAGCGGAAGTGGGACCTATACAAGGCTAGGGGGTGGTTTTGATAATGCAGCGAACATATGGTAGCTATCTTACAAATCCTGTATGCAATACATATTAAATATAATTTTTACTTTTTGGTTTGCTTTTAACATTATCAAACAACATTTATTACCAATTGCAAAGACAATCTGATATCAAAGCCTTGAGGTCTCCTGCATCACGTTCCCTACAACAAGCAAATCTAGCTACTTTAATAGAACAAGCATAGACCATTTTCCTTCTCAGGGACTTTATAACAATTTTTTTCACTTAAATACCTAGAGCATATCATTAGTGAGATCAAGTGGTAAGAAACGCTCCAAAATGAAAGGTTTTTTAGGTCATTTCACAAGATATTAGAAATTAAATGAGAGTCTGAATCCGGAATAGGTCATAATTATAAAATAGTTGTTGAGTAAATGTCCTGTATGAGATCATTCCTGAGAAGGTCAACTCTTCAGAAATTTTGTGAATGAGCAATATACATTTTGTTGCAAGAGTTCCCCCATACATTTACCTTTGTATATGTGTGTGGCAATTAATTAATAATTAAACTACAAGGAACTAAAACCATAATTCTTATATAAGTCTTATCTGTGTGCATTTGGAATACTAGGCATCCACCATCTCATAGATTGTAGCTATGTGAGTGAATGATATATTCGTTCAGACTCCACCATATTCTTATTTAGGCCTGACTGCATCCTGCTGTGAACCATTTCAACACCTAACAGCAGGTAAATGTGACCTCTTTTTCAGAGATATGTTTTATAATGTCTTTTTCAGAGAACTGTAAAGTGAAGCAGCAGACTGAATGGCTGTTTAAAGATTTCAGACTACACCCCTCCAAAACAAAAAAGAGCAGCTAAGATGTGGTCATTGATCAGTGGGAGTCACTTTGATAATTTTGTAGCAGACTTCAAAGCGGTCCATAGTATAGAAGATAAATTGCTGATCGGTGGGATGTGACTGCTGAGAACCCAATGACCCTGAGAACAGGGGGGTGTTTTACCTCCATTGTGAATGTAGTGGCAGTGGACGCAGACACACCCCTGCTCCATTCATTTCAACGGGAGATCCAGACATAGAAGGGTGGTGTACTTTGGCATATCTCAAGCGCTTACATTGAAACGCATGGAGTAGGGGTGCATTTGCATTAATAATGGAGGTTAACCCCCCCCCCATTCCCGGGATCATTGAGGTTCTTAGCAGTTAGACCCCCATAGTTTATTCTCTATTCTATTCTATTCATAGAGGATATTTTTTTAGTGGCATGGCCCCTTAAAATAGTGACAGCTGCAGCCACCGAAGTGCACAGAAATACATGCAATTCCTAATATTTGGTGTCATACACATGGCTCAGAGGCTGGATTTAGGGTGACAGTTGTGTCCCTTTTTTAATGCAATTTTGCACAAATCGTGCCATATAATTGGCATGTGTACCCCCCACACGCAAAAAGCTAGCCAATAGCAGGTAAGCACTGCTCATAGTTATAACTTACCTCTATTTTATCTAAGAAGTTTGTATGATGTTTATTAAGCATCAGCATCACTGCAGAGATCAATACAGAAAAAGGATAAAGTAAGTGTCAAAAATAGTTCATCTACTAGTATTTCCATGGAAATATACCAGTAGGGGATAATGCAGAGAAAGCGGGTTCTCTCTGCAGACTGTACAAACCAATCACTAATATCTAGAAATACATGAAAATAGACCAATATACCTGATGCATTTACCTTCAAAGCCAACAAAACATCAAAAATGGAAAGATTCAAACACACTTGAAAAGCTCTACCATCCGTGTTCATTACGCAAACCATGCTGTAAAAGACAAAGACTGTGACCTCCATCTGCATATTATATATACCACAACCAATTAGGACATAACAAGGATGTTACGGTACTTAAGAGCACAAAAGATTAATTGCTACAATTGATGGTGCTCATATATATGGACATTAATGGATTAACCCTCCACTGTTCTTAGGTGAGCACATTGTGCAGCTTCCACACTATAGAGATCATGCTCCAATTATCAGAAATGACATATTACAGATCATATAGTAATATTTGCTTCTACCTCTCTAGTAGAGACATAAAAAGATAGTTGAGAGATATTTCTGACATAATAGAAGATTTACAAAAAAATGAATTCAACTTTGCAAAATGAAGAGCACATTTGCTAACCATTCATGTGCAAACGCTGTCATTGAGCTAACTAGCATGTCTGATTAATAGGTAGCCGCACACATGGAAAGGATTAACGTCAATAACTTATCTGTGTGCGTTTCATGTGCACTTCATTTATTATTCGGAAGTAAGAAAAAAAAATAATAAAACATCAAAAGGAGGAAAAGAAGCTGAAGTGGCTTAAACATTGTGACGGGGAAAAAAAGAGAAAGGTTTATGCAAAACATCAGCTGGAAAAACAGAACGAAATACACGGCTTCTAAAATAAATCCTGTTCCAAAAGAAATTGGAATTGTAAATTTGTAGGTGAAAATCCATTGTGTGAGGAAAGGAAAAAAAAATGTGGAAATCAGCTAGCGCAATCGCGATGCCATGAGCAGAGAGATACGTTGAAAGATACATGATTAGCGAGCGTGCCAGGGAAATGGAAATGTCTGCTTTTCTGCAAATACACGATGTGGACACGCAGGTGAAAGCCTACATATCATCCGGCAGAGCTAATATGTGAGCTTCATCAAACTACAGCCCAGCAGTTCAGTAGGTAATAGTGATATTATGGAGTTGGCCGCTGTATTTCATGGCAAAGTAATGAAACTGGTCTTCCTATTTTATTTTTCTGCTCCATTAACAACATTAGTAAATGGTCATTTGTACCAGTCAGGCATCTGAAATATTATCTAGGTAACAACCCTAGGCATGAAGCGATCATTCACCGCAGTAATACTGGAAGAGGATAAACTACAATAAAAAGATCATTGATTACTAAATATATTTTGTCAGTCAAGTTAAATAAATTTCACTAAGGAAATGCGCAATGCAGTTATGGCCTGTCATGGCTCCTCTCTAGAGGGTATTTGCCATTCCTTCTGTACAGTTGTGCTATCATAAGGAAAGTGTAAAAAGTCTAAATAAACTGTGGAGATGACTTACATAGGACTGAGGTGGAGCCATTTCACATGGTCGAGTCTGGGTTGGGAAAACATCACGATCCGTGTATCTCCTGTATTTACCGGTCCAAAGTGAACGGACACTTTGACTTCAGGTCAGCTCAGCCATGGTTGGGCCGATGCATAATTCATATTTTTTCCCAGTCAGAATTTTTTAATGGCACAACCATTTTTTTGGTCCACGTGACTCATCCATTATTAATAGAACATACTATTTCTCAAGGTCATTTTCATAGATCCCTCAATAGACTCATGTCTATGAGGAATCTGTGAAAATGGATAACCCTCAGTTATGGAAAATATATTTTTTCACAGCCAAGCACACGGCCCTGTCATGTGAATGAGCTCTTCCACCACAGTACAAGGCACAACGACCACACAAAGTACAGAGCTGTGCCTAGAGAACAATAAAGGAGACAACTGATGGAGCCCTTACAGTCAGCAGAGCAACGGTGTATGGAGGTAGACCTCCACTCATTAGATACATCACCTTTAGAATAGGCCATCTTTATTGAACACAGTCAGATAAACCCTCTTTAATAGCCAGGAAACAACTTTTTGACTTGTACTCTTCTGACATGCAAAACAGCTCTCCTTCAAAAGAAAGAAAACTGGATCTCCTGAAACCTGAGGGGTCTTCTCACGTGTTACGGCAACTTATGTTAAAATACAATAGGTGAGTTAAATCCACTCCAATCCATAGAACAAAAGGTTTAAATTTACATCTGATGTCATTGAAATGCTTGTTCAGGAGACCGCTATTCCGTCAGACTCGCCCCTGAGCATAAACTGTCTCCTTAAATAATAGACTGTCAGATGGCGCAGCCAACATTGTCAATTTTGGTCAACCTTTATCTAACGTGTATGGGCCCCTTACAAGTCCCCATACTATTAAGATACCTGTCAACTGAGGACTTGTTAGGTTGACAGCTATTCCTCATCACTCTCAAAAGCTTGCGTGTTTTTGAATAGGGAGCCAGGTTGCTGTCGGACTCATCTGGTAGAAGCTCATCTCTTATGGGGACAAATGACTGGACATGTTACAATCCTGCATGCCCTTTCCCTGTCCCCCCATCATCTGCTAGTGGGGGATAGGGTAAAAGTCTAGTGATCTACAAACACAGTACATCAATTCGAAAAAAACATAAAATTAAAAATCTAGCACCATCAGTAAAAACCCACTTTATTTCCTTACTTTATAAGCAGAATATTTAGCAGACAGCTAGATTTGAGCAGGAAGTGCTCTTAATCATGTCTGAATACAAACATATGTTAAGATCATTTATAAGTAATGCTGTCCAGTACATACTGCTCTTATAACATGTGATCATAGAACACCCATGAAACATGGCTCCCTGGCTAAATCTGATGCAAATACAGACTGTCATTGGTTCCATTAGGAGGCCAGGCAAACGATACACGATGTATAAATTATAGATAAAACCATTATTATGTACCAGAAACAACATAGCCACAATAAGTGTATACATAGAATGTGTCAAGACGTCATTCAGGAGGCCCGAAGAAGAGGACAGAGAGTCGCGAGGGAGGTGAGTAAGACTGTTTGTTATGTTACTTACCTCCCCTTATTATACTTTGGGGTTTGAGGAGAACCCAGAGTATAATAGTGGTGAGTCGGTGCTAACCCCCAAATTTTTTGAAAATTCTTAACAGCTCGGCTGGTTACAAATCGATTTCTTCATCCCTATTGTGTGTATGTGATTTATACTGTGTGAAGGAAGCCTATGGGACATTTTACTGTCTGGGGGCCACTATAGGAATTTATACTGTGTGGAGGGGCCTATGGGACATTATTCTGTCACAGGGATCTTTGGCATGAACGGGGGAGGAGGGGGCACACTTTCTGAGAAGCCCTGGACCCATCTAATCTACCCCTGTCTGCAGGCTCCTTCCTTCTAACAACTGGTACTGCCCAGCAATGTCTTCTTTTTCACTGGGCAGCAGGGTGGCTCAGCGGTTAAAATGAGTAAAGTGCCTTACAAATGTTTGTCGTTGTCCACAGTACTGAATGGTTTTTGGGTATAATTTGGTAACAATAACAAACTTCTTAATGTTTTTGTCATTACAACATTAGCAAAGAGTGTTCTGGTAGTATATCAGGATGCTGAAATTGAATGAATAATGCTGCCTGTGTGCTAAAGCTATATATATTAGACCTGGAGAATCCACATAAAGGCACGCTTGTACTCTTCAAGACCCCGGGAGCTACCAATATACTTTCTTCCTAATCCATCTGTTGGTTGATTTGTGTTTGTGCTCCATTCTGTGAAAGGTGTGATGAAATCCCTTTAAATGTGCATTCACTTGTTAGCAAACTAAAGCCAGACAGCACTGTATCAGACAGTAGACCTTGTCAGAATAATATAACTCATTGGATCGGTACATGAGTAACTCCCTGGAGACACATCTATTCAGCCTATTACTGAATGATGACATTTAGCCTCCAATACTCACTCTGTACTTTGTTCAGAAAAGATGCAATAATTAACTGCTCTGATATTGTCCAATTTCTTCCATCCTCTGAGAAAACTCAATAAAATCGCACAACAGCAAACAGCCCTGAGTATTTATAGCTGTAGCAGGCATATTTTATTGGGATTTTTGTCAAGAAAAGTTACCATGTGCTGTATATAACGTCAGGAGAACAAGAGATAGCACAAAGACAAGCAATACAATATTGTAATGGGGAAAAGACAAAAGTGCTGATTACATTAATGGGAATTATGAACCCAAGAATAATGTCCATACATAAAGCATGATAACTAATCTCTACCAGCTAATGAACACTTTTTATATTAAATCAAGAAATGTAGCCTGGAAAACTAATGTACACGGCAAGTACTTGATTTATTCAAGGATTCTGCCGGATGTGGGATTACAACCATAATTTTCTCTGGGCCACATGTTTGCAACTCTACATAAATCAACACATAGAGGCAAATACTTTAAGCCATAGTCATTATTTTATCAGCTTGCAGATGAAAAACATTCATTTTAATAGAAACTTTGTTACTGAAGCAACTCAGCTGCTTATATATATATAGAGTATATCTGTAGCAGAGTTGACCCAAACTTCTTCAATTGGATATCTTAGCACAAAAGACATCAAAAATCTCTGATAAGTTATTGGAAAAACATATGTAAAGAATAAATATAAAATAAATGTTAATTAAAAAAATAAATAAATAAATATATATATATATATATATATATATATATATATATATATATATACAGTCATATGAAAAAGTTTGGGCACCCCTATTAATCTTAATCATTTTTAGTTCTAAATATTTGGGTGTTTGCAACAGCCATTTCAATTTGATATATCTAATAACTGATGGACACAGTAATATTTCAGGATTGAAATGAGGTTTATTGTACTAACAGAAAATGTGCAATATGCATTAAACCAAAATTTGACCGGTGCAAAAGTATGGGCACCTCAACAGAAAAGTGACATTAATATTTAGTAGATCCTCCTTTTGCAAAAATAACAGCCTCTAGTCGCTTCCTGCAGCTTTTAATCAGTTCCTGGATCCTGGATGAAGGTATTTTTGACCATTCCTCTTTACAAAACAATTCCAGTTCAGTTAAGTTTGATGGTCGCCGAGCATGGACAGCCCGCTTCAAATTATCCCACAGATGTTCAATGATATTCAGGTCTGGGGACTGGGATGGCCATTCCAGAACATTGTAATTGTTCCTCTGCATGAATGCCTGAGTAGATTTGGAGCTGTGTTTTGGATCATTGTCTTGCTGAAATATCCATCCCCGGCGTAACTTCAAATTCGTCACTGATTCTTGTACATTATTCTCAAGAATCTGCTGATACTGAGTTGAATCCATGCGACCCTCAACTTTAACAAGATTCCCGGTGCCGGCATTGGCCACACAGCCCCAAAGCATGATGGAACCTCCACCAAATTTTACAGTGGGTAGCAAGTGTTTTTCTTGGAATGCTGTGTTTTTTTGACACCATGCATAACGCCTTTTTGTATGACCAAACAACTCAATCTTTGTTTCATCAGTCCACAGGACCTTCTTCCAAAATGAAGCTGGCTTGTCCAAATGTGCTTTTGCATACCTCAGGCGACTCTGTTTGTGGCGTGCTTTCAGAAACGGCTTCTTTCGCATCACTCTCCCATACAGCTTCTCCTTGTGCAAAGTGTGCTGTATTGTTGACCGATGCACAGTGACACCATCTGCAGCAAGATGATGCTGCAGCTCTTTGGAGGTGGTCTGTGGATTGTCCTTGACTGTTCCCACCATTCTTCTTCTCTGCCTTTCTGATATTTTTCTTGGCCTGCCACTTCTGGGCTTAACAAGAACTGTCCCTGTGGTCTTCCATTTCCTTACAGTTCCTCACAGTGGAAACTGACAGGTTAAATCTCTGAGACAACTTTTTGTATCCTTCCCCTGAACAACTATGTTGAACAATCTTTGTTTTCAGATCATTTGAGAGTTGTTTTGAGGAGCCCATGATGCCACTCTTCAGAGGAGATTCAAATAGGAGAACAACTTGCAATTGGCCACCTTAAATACCTTTTCTCATGATTGGATACACCTGGCTATGAAGTTCAAAGCTCAGTGAGGTTACAAAACCAATTTTGTGCTTCAGTAAGTCAGTAAAAAGTAGTTAGGAGTATTCAATTCAATAAAATGATAAGGGTACCCAAATTTTTGCACCGGTCAAATTTTGGTTTAATGCATATTGCACATTTTCTGTTAGTACAATAAACCTCATTTCAATCCTGAAATATTACTGTGTCCATCAGTTATTAGATATATCAAATTGAAATGGCTGTTGCAAATTGAAATATTTAGAACTAAAAATGATTAAGATTAATAGGGGTGCCCAAACTTTTTCATATGACTGTATATATATATATATATATATATATATATATATATATATATATACACAGTGCCTTGCGAAAGTATTCGGCCCCCTTGAACTTTTCAACCTTTTGCCACATTTCAGGCTTCAAACATAAAGATATAAAATTTAAATTTTTTGGTGAAGAATCAACAACAAGTGGGACACAATCGTGAAGTGGAACAAAATTTATTGGATATTTTAAACTTTTGTAAAAAATAAAAAACTGAAAAGTGGGGCGTGCAATATTATTCGGCCCCTTAAGTTAATACTTTGTAGCGCCACCTTTTGCTGCGATTACAGCTGCAAGTCGCTTGGGGTATGTCTCTATCAGTTTTGCACATTGAGAGACTGATATTCTTGCCCATTCTTCCTTGGAAAACAGCTGGAGCTCAGTGAGGTTGGATGGAGAGCGTTTGTGAACAGCAGTTTTCAGCTCTTTCCACAGATTCTCGATTGGATTCAGGTCTGGACTTTGACTTGGCCATTCTAACACCTGGATACGTTTATTTGTGAACCATTCCATTGTAGATTTTGCTTTATGTTTGGGATCATTGTCTTGTTGGAAGATAAATCTCCGTCCCAGTCTCAGGTCTTTTGCAGACTCCAACAGGTTTTCTTCCAGAATGATCCTGTATTTGGCTCCATCCATCTTCCCATCAATTTTAACCATCTTCCCTGTCCCTGCTGAAGAAAAGCAGGCCCAAACCATGATGCTGCCACCACCATGTTTGACAGTGGGGATGGTGTGTTCAGGGTGATGAGCTGTGTTGCTTTTACGCCAAACATATCGTTTTGCATTGTGGCCAAAAAGTTCGATTTTGGTTTCATCTGACCAGAGTACCTTCTTCCACATGTTTGGTGTGTCTCCCAAGTGCTTGTGGCAAACTTTAAACGAGACTTTTTATGGATATCTTTGAGAAATGGATTTCTTCTTGCCACTCTTCCATAAAGGCCAGATTTGTGCAGTGTACAACTGATTGTTGTCCTATGGACAGACTCTTCCACCTTAGCTGTAGATCTCTGCAGTTCATCCAGAGTGATCATGGGCCTCTTGGCTGCATCTCTGATCAGTCTTCTCCTTGTTTGAGATGAAAGTTTAGAGGGACGGCCGGGTCTTGGCAGATTTGCAGTGGTCTGATACTCCTTCCATTTCAATATGATCACTTACACAGTGCTCCTTGGGATGTTTAAAGTTTGGGAAATCTTTTTGTATCCAAATCCGGCTTTAAACTTCTCCACAACAGTATCACGGACCTGCCTGGTGTGTTCCTTGGTCTTCATGATGCTCTCTGCGCTTTAAACAGAACCCTGAGACTATCACAGAGCAGGTGCATTTATACGGAGACTTGATTACACACAGGTGGATTATATTTATCATCATCAGTCATTTAGGAGAACATTGGATCATTCAGAGATCCTCACTGAACTTCTGGAGTGAGTTTGCTGCACTGAAAGTAAAGGGGCCGAATAATATTGCACGCCCCACTTTTCAGTTTTTTATTTTTTGCAAAAGTTTAAAATAACCAATAAATTTCGTTCCACTTCACAATTGTGTCCCACTTATTGTTGATTCTTCACCAAAAAATTAAAATTTTATTTCGTTATGTTTGAAGCCTGAAATGTGGCAAAAGGTTGAAAAGTTCAAGGGGGCCGAATACTTTCGCAAGGCACTGTATATATA